>BLSH010330950.1:2596368-2617254 GCA_018402905.1 Glandirana rugosa | reverse complement strand
CAATTATTGTGTAAGATCCTCAAAAGACAGATAACCCCTCAGGGGGTGGAGGGGTCAGGTACCACACGTCCGTCACTCTACTACACGACATTGGAGGTCGTTGGTTAGTCACTCACCATTACTACACGAAATTGGAGGTCGTTGGCTAGTCACTCGTCAGTACTACACTTACCCCCCCTTCTTTTACAAACGGATCCCAGGTCAGTTATAGGACGTGGTGTAAGTTTAATGTGACGGGAACGTTAGATGTCACCCACAGTCACTTTAGAATTACTGTTGGGACGAACGATGCCCCGTGTGTCACGTACGAGCGAGGACACTACACTGATTGGTTGCTGGAGGTTACAGCACATCATCTCACTGCCTGCACACCATGGACTGGGGAGGTGGGGGACTCCCCAATAGACAGAAAACTCCTAGAATGTGTTATTAACAATGAGCAGAGCACAAACACCTATGAAAGTAGGGACTGCAGTGTGTGTGAAAGAGGCCTTCATGATGAAAGGTCTACTTTAAACCAGAGCAGCTTGTTCTGACTCCCATACACTCCATTTATTGTGTGGATGTATAGCTTGGTTTGAGACTGCATCCCAGCGATGGCCAACCAATGAGTTTTTCAGTGCCTCAACTGCAGCCCCTGACACACCAAAGGGTTGTGCATATCATTTACTGCCAGACATACTACGTGAGATGGTCAGAGACTGCAGGCATACAAGAGATGGTCAGAGACTGCAGGCGTACAAGAGATGGTCAGAGACTGCAGGCGTAAAAGAGATGGTCAGAGACTGCAGGCGTACAAGAGATGGTCAGAGACTGCAGGCGTACAAGAGATGGTCAGAGACTGCAGGCGTACTACAGGAGATGGTTAGATTGCAGACATAGTACAGGAGATGGTCAGAGACTGCAGACGTATTACAGGAGATGGTCAGAGATTGCAGACATAGTACAGGAGATGGTCAGAGACTGCAGACATAGTACAGGAGATGGTCAGAGATTGCAGACATAGTACAGGAGATGGTCAGAGACTGCAGACATAGTACAGGAGAGGGTCAGAGACTGTAGGTGTACTACAGGAGATGGTCAGAGATTGCACGCATACAAGAGATAGTCAGGGACTGCAAATGTACAAGAGAATGTCAGACTGCAGACGTACTACAAGAGATGGTCAGAAACCGCAGACGTACTACAGGAGATGGTCAGAGATTGCAGACATAGTACAGGATATGGTCAGAGACTGTAGGTGTACTACAGGAGATGATCAGAGACTGCAGACTGCTACAGGAGATGGTCAGATACTGCAGGAGTACAAGAGAGGGTAAGAGACTGCAGGCGTACTACAACAGATGGTCAGAGACTGAAGACATACTGCAGGAGATGGTCAGGGACTGCAGGTATACAAGAGATGGTCAGAGACTGCAGACGTACTACAGGAGATGGTCAAAGACTGCAGGCATACAAGAGATTTCAGAGACTGCAGGCGTACTACAGGAGATGGTCAGAGACTGCAGACATACTGGAGGAGATGGTCAGAGACTGCAGTTGTACTACAGGAGATGGTCAGAGACCATCCATGTACTGTCTTATCGCCTATCCCTGTACATTGTCTGCTGAACACTCACAATGGTCCTCCCTGATCACCATAACAGGTGCTGTCAGTGTCCCCCCACACCACACATGTCATTTACTTACTGTGTGACAGGTTCCAGACTTTCAGCATGGCCTGTCCCTCTCCTCCCCACTGATCACAGGTCTGGTTGTTAGAGGGTGGAGTTATTGGCTCTTAGGGGGATGCGGAGGTCGCATGATGGCAGGTCAGGCAGTGGTTGGTTGGGGATTGGAAGAGATGACGGAGCACCAAGCCGCACAGCTGTAGCCCAACTCCACCCCAGTAGTATTTGGCCGCCATCTTATTTACAGGCAGCACAGGTGCAAGGGGCAGCTGCTTTGTGCCCCACAACAATGACTGTGGCTGGGCGCAGGGCAGCTACTTCTTTTGCCCCACGTTAAAGACAGCCTTGTAAGGGAGATGCATTGCAGGTTTTCTGCACCACATCCAAGCGTGAACCAGAGCTTATTATTGCCTTTTCAACACAATTAATAAAGGGCCAGGGCACTAAGGGCAGCAAACAGTCCAGCCTGGCTCTGGCAGCAATGTTGTTGTGCCTGGCAAACCCCCAGCCCTTTGGCTCTGCAGTCAGCATCACAACATAGCTGACAGAGCCAGGCTGGAATGTCAGTACCAACCAAGCAGTGAAAAATGGTAACCCACGACTTGGGTGATTAGTGAATAATTTTGCCAGTTGCCACAGACTCACTTACCTCAATGGCAGTACAGCAGTGGTGGTAAGTGGTCTGTGATGACCGTCTCTCAGGCAGCAAGCAAGCCGAAAAGGAAAGAGGAAGGCTCAGTTCCTTAGCAGTAGTACTGCCTCCTTGCATGTTCTCTGCTCCATTTTCCTCCGAAGTCCAAGGCAGAAAATACAGAGTGTAGAGCCGCCCACTCCAACTGTGTCTATGATCTGTCCGCCGGGAACCCAGCACAGCCTGGTCATAACAGCGTGACGTAAGTGCCTGTGACAGTGTGCCTTACACCCAACCTGCTGCTTCCACTTTGCCCGCAATACTGACTGCTGTGCTCCGCTGTTTGTTGTTGCAGTGCTGGCGCCATGAGAGACGACAGGGCAGAGACACTTTTTATTTTTGTCAGGATGCTCTGGGGGGGGGGGGGGGGACACCCCAGCCCCCCCCCCTTATCTACAGCCCTGGCACAGGTATGGTGTGAACATGGCACATAAAAAACGATACATTTTTACATACCCTGACATTGAGCCTGCATTGATCATCATGGCAGATTAACGCAGCTCAACGAACATGGTGAGAACCTAACATATAGAGAAGGTTCACTTAGCTTAGAAAAGGTGAAAATATTCACTTCAACCGTCCAGTCAGGTGCCATAAAACATTCTTTCATTTTAAGTATTCCTTGTATAGGATTGGATGTTCAAGTGAATTGCATGATGACACACAAACCTATCTCTCTACTCCTTAGTTCTCCCATTCAGACTCCTTGCACATCACTAATTTACTAACGGACATGTTGGTTAGCATATTACACCACTTCCTAAAACTCAATATTCATAAAACGGAGCTCAAAATATTTCCTTACCCTGTGCCCATTCCTCCAGCATTTCCATCAAGGTCAATAGCACAGCTATCAGCCTTCTCCTCATGCCCGGGTGCTAGGTTTAATCCTAGACCTCTTCTTTCAGCCTCATATCCAGCCACTGTCCAAATCTTGCTGCCTTAAAGTGATATTAAAGTTTTTATTATTAAATGAAAAAGCATGATATACTTACCTGCTCTATGCAACATTGCATACAGCAGTCACTTACTACTTTTTTTGTGGTCCACCGCCAGCACTCTCGGCTCCTCCTCTCTTCTGATTGTTCCATAGCAAGCTGTGTGCTATGGAAGCACCTGTGTGTGCGTGCTCCTGAGCTGGGCTTTGCGCATCTATAGACACGCACAGCTCAGCTCCATCCCATGCTCCCTTCTCAAAGGGGTACTCTCAGCAAAGCTTGTGAATCCAGGAAGAGGGTGAAGCGGGGCTGCTGATGGGGACAGCATTGGATCGCGAGAGATGTCAGGTAAGTGTTTAGGGATGGGGGTGGGATGATGATTTTTAACTTAATTCGGGGAATGCATTAAGGTAAAAAATGCCTAGACTTTACAACCATTTTAACTTCTTTTCAAAACAAGCCCCTTCCAAACCAACTACACCACAAAGCTATTGATCACCTTGACTACTGCAATTGCCTCCTCATTGTCCTACCTTTACATAAGCTACATCCCATCTCTATACACCCCCTTCAGTGTATTATGAATCCCACTGCCAGACGTATCCATCTTAGCAACTGTTTAGTTTTTCCCTGGCCCTCTCTGCCAGTCCCTTCACTGGCTTCCGATTGCCAAATCCATTCACATCTCTGCCCCCAGCCACATCACCAACTTCACCTAAAAATATCTACCAAACCATCCTCTTCACTCCTCCCAAGACCTCTTGTTCTCTAGCTTCCTTGTCATCTCCTCCCATGCTAAAATCCAGGACTTCTGCAGGGCCTCGCCCATTCCCTGGAACCCCTTACTCCAACGTGTATAGCTATATTCTACTCTGTCCTCCTTTAGGCAATCACTGAAAACTCAACTCTTCAGGGAAGACTGTCCCACCTCTACCTAACGATGTCATTTTACATTTTACAACTCACCCCCCCACCACAGTTAATACCTTTAGTAGCACTTGTCCTTCACTTTAGATTGCAAGCTCTCACAAGCAGGACCCTCCTAAACCCTACTCTTTTGAATTGTAATCTAACTGTACTGTCTCCTGTGCAAATTGCTAACATTATATAAATCCTATATAAAAATAAGAACAACTTAGCTATGTGAACATTAACTTTGCAAAGTGAGCACTTTCTACTCTTTTAGTAAATCAACCCCAAGCAATGCAATCAACACAAGCATTGCAAACAATAACTAGCTTTTTACCTTTTGGCAGTTGCTAGAAGTGCTAAAGTTTTCTTAAAATAGAACACAATTTCGTCAGTGTAAGCTGTATATACTGACCTTAATCATTATAACCATTGAATGCTCTGCCCGTGTAGCAGAACCTGTTTTGGTATGCATAATATGTGTTGTTCAGTACTCATTTCAGGGGCGTAACCAGAGGTACTGTAACTCGTAACCAACGTAGAAAAACGAAATTGTAAGACCTGTTGTTTGCTCAATCCCCTGTGTGGGGTAGGGTTGCCACCTCATCCCTTTAAACCCGTACACATATCAATTACACAGGTTCTGTGGCTGATTAAGGTGGTAATTAAACTCACTTGGTGCCTTATCTGCATTCAGTTAGCCTTAGAACTTGTGTAATCCATATGTGTTCGGGTTTAAAGGGATGAGGTGGCAACCCTAGTGTGGGGTGATCCAATGACTCAAACGTAAACACTTGTGGGACAGACCACAAAAAAGAGAGTCTTAAACAAAGATCATGGAGCTTCACACAAAATAGCAACAATATATACGTTATTAATAATGTGAAAACATCAGTCAGTCATGCATACATACAGAGTGTCCTAGATCTGACTGTTGCTTATATACCTGTATACACTCATATCATCGCACACTATGTGCATATGTAAATACAGGAACAAGTGTTACAAGCCTCTGTCAGATTCATATTCTAAATATCAAATAGCAATGTTTTCCTAATAATAGGTATCATATGGCACAACGTAGCAAGCAAGAGTGATATGCTCAAGACTGGAATCCAAAAATTGCAATAAAGAGGGGCTATACTATTGAATGCATTCGCCATGGATCATATTGTATAAGTGTTGCAACCCATTTAAAGTCCAACAAGCGTAAGCCAGATAGCATTGGAAGCTTCATGAACAGGGCCCTCCTACACCTTCTGTATTGAACTGTATTGTAATTGTACTGTCCACATTTATATTGTTAAGCACTGTGTACACTGTTGGAGCTACAGTATCTCACAAAAGTGAGTACACCCCTCACATTTTTGTAAATATTTTATTATATCTTTTCATGTGAAAACACCGAAGAAATAACACTTTGCTACAATGTAAAGTAGTGAGTGTACAGCTTGTATAACAGTGTAAATTTGCTGTCCACTCAAAATAACTCAACACACAGCCATTAATGTCTAAACCACTGGCAACAAAATTGAGTACAGCCCTAAGTGAAAATCTCCAAATTGGGCAGAAAATGTCAATATTTTGTGTGGCAAAGTGATCAAGGACATACAGACCTGAATTTTTGGACATATAGACAAATAGACAAATACATAATTATATTACCAACACTGCCAAACTACCACACTTTCAAAGAGAGCCTACACCTCTCGAAAAAATATGCTTAAATGGAACCCCAATAACCAAAACCACTTCCTTAGCTTACAATTTGCTACAACCCACTATCACTTCGGATACAAATGTACACAAACTGTTCTGGGAGAAATCCCTTGAAATAAACATAACAGACAAGCAATGGCTTCATGCCTGCGTTTTTGCACATAAATGGTCGATTAATACTAGATACCAAGAAACATCATTTAAAATTCTCACTAACTGGTACCTAACTCCAGTTAAATTGCACAAATGGTTCCCGGACATCTCTGAGTGTTGCTGGAGATGCAAGATGGAACCAGGAACACTATTCCATATATGGTGGGACTGTTCCCACATACAAAAATTTTGGGAGCCGGTGAAAGAAGCAATAAAACAAATTACCGATACTACCATAGTTCTAAACCCAGCATGCTGTCTTCTCCACATATCTAATCGTTCGATGTCAACCTACAAAAAATCACTGACTAGACATCTACTTACGGCGGCAAGGGCGTTAATTCCAATTCATTGGAAATCTACATACATACCTACCATTAAAGAATGGTTATCTGCAGTAAATGAAATATATACCCTAGAAGAAACCAGGGCAATTGCCAACGAAACAACAGACAAACTTAACAAAACATGGAACAGCTGGGTATCATTTAAATATACCTCCTCATATGAACGCCTCCTTAAAAGCTAAAAGCTGAAATATACCTTCTAAGTACAGAGATCCACCAGCCAAGTGGCTGATCTGATAACTTTTTCTTTATTCTATTTTATACTCTGCCTTATTCCTTTTTTCTCTATTCTTCTTCATTCTTCCTTTTATGAAGAGTTTACTATTTGTATTACTCGATTACATAAGTTACATGTTATAATTACCATGACTAATACTCTTATGCAACCATTGACATTAATATCAATGGTTCACTTTGTCACGCTAGGGCCCACACCTGAGTGGAAAACTAAATGCCAGAACTAACCATGCCGGCTGGACATGGCTGGCTGCATCTGACTCCCTGGATGCAGAAGATCCCATCTGGGGCTCTGGGGAGAGAGGGGAGTGGCCAGATAGAACCGGCCCTCATAACTTGATATTTTCCTTTTTTTTTTTTTTTTTTTTTCTCTTTCCACTCAGGTGCCGCGGCCATATATATACGCTTGAACCAAATTTAATTAATCAAACAGACAATGGAAGTGTTAATCATCTGTTATGCTGAAGACAAGCTGTCGTCTTTTTGTAACTTTTGCCTATCATATTTTGTTCATTTCACTTGTATTTACTTAAGAATTAATAAAACATATTGAAAAAAAAAAAAATATTTTGTGTGGCCACCATTATTTTCCAACACTGCCTTAACCCTCTTGGGCATGGAGTTCACCAGAGCTTCACAGATTGCCACTAGAGTCCTTTTCCACTCCTCCATGACGACATCACAGAGCTGGTGGATGTTAGAGACCTTGCGCTCCTCCACCTACCGTTAGAGGATGCCCCACAGATTCTCAATGGGGTTTAGGTCTGGAGACATGCTTGGCCAGTCCATCATCTTTACCCTCAGCTTCTTTTTTTTTTTTATAAATATATTTATTATTTTTGACAAAGTACATAGTACAAAGGTCAGCAGTATCAAGATACAAAGATGTAACGTAGCGGTACATAGTATAAAGCCTTGCTAACAGAGAAAGACAAACGTTATGCCGAATAGAGCATCTGTAAGGCAAAGGTGAAGTGAACTGGTATTGGAATTAGAAGAGGTTAAGATTGAAAACCAATTTTTTCATCAGCAATCACATGTTATGGTTAGGGCTTAAAACTACCAAGTTAATTGGTTTCCTGTAGCCATAGTAAATCAGAGGGCTATATTCATACCAATTTGACAAAGGGTCGGGGGTGGGGGGGGGGGGTCCAGCGTGATCTCCCACTCAAAGGAGGAGCCGTAGGGCTGTTGTATATAGAAGCAGAAGCAAGACGGGGATGAGGTAATCTTGCTGGTTTAGGAATGAAGTGTGGTGCATGGGAGATCCCCAGAGTTGGCAAAGGAGGTGTCAATCGTGGAATGCCAGGGGGCCGGCGGGTTAGATAGTTTGAGTTTTCCCAACGTGCCCAAGAGGTCTGCCTTCAGGTACCAATCGGTAAATCGAAAGGGTTCTATATAGCGCTGGATTTCCTCGGGGGGGAAGGAGGATTCAATGTATTTCCTCCATCTTGAAAAGAAGCGGTTTAAGGAGTTGAAGTCCTGAGAGATGGTGTCCAACCATTCAATGCGGAAGAGGTTTTGTATGGCAATTTTGACTTGGGGCAGGGAGGGCGGGTCTGCGCTGATCCACGCCTGAGTGATAGATCTGCGAGCTGCCAGGAGACACAGGTGAGCCCAATGAGGAGTTGTAGATCCTGAGGGAGGTGTGTCAGCGGGGGGTGGTGTAGGAAAGCTGAATATGCAGAGCATAAGGTCCTTGGGAATGGTAGTTTTGAGGATTTTATTGATGTAGAGTAAGACCTGGTCCCAGAAGAGTGTTATCTTAGGGCAGTTCCAGAATCTATGTAAAAGTGTGGGTCTGGGAGCTGAGCACCAGGGGCATGTTGGGGTGGCTGGACTCTCCGGATTATGATAGAAAGGGAAGTAGGCTCTATGGGCAATTTTGAATTGTGTTTCTCTCCACTTTTCAGAGATGGTGAGGGAGCGAATTTTCCGATATCCCACTAGGATGTGAGCCGGAGCTTCGAGGTCATTAAGGGCCTTTGCCCAAGATTGAAAGGGTGGTAGAGAGTGTTTAGAGGTCTGGTGAAGGGAAAGTTGAGAATAAATTTGAGCGATCGAATATTGTCCCGTGTTTGCCAAGGAATCGATAAAGGAAGGTTGAAAGTGTTTCGGGGAGGAGAGGATCTTGGTGTTAATATAGTGTTTCAGTTGGTGATAGGGGAAGATATGCGTCTCGGGCAGGGAATAGGAGTCGGCCAAATCCGGGAAGGGTTTGACCGAGTCACCGTTTGATGTACAAGCTTGACTGATCCTTTTTAGTCCCCGCGATGCCCAAAGTGAGAATGGAGTATTGGGGAGGGAGGGAGTGAAATTAGGGTTTCCAGTAATGGGGAGGAAACGGGAGGCTCCAGAAGGGAGGTCCAGCATTTTTCTCACCTCCCTCCAGGCGATGACCGTGTCTCGGAAGAGAGAATTGGTCCTGATGTGGTCAGGTAATACTGAGAGTCTGGTGTGGGCTACCGCCTGGAGGGAGAAGGGGGCTACCAAGGCACTTTCAAGTTCTAAGTTGGAGTATTTCGAGTTTTCGGTGAACCAGTCTAGCACTTGCCTGAGAAGGCAGGAAAGATTATATATCCTAATGTTAGGAAGGCCCGTCCCCCCCTCCCCCTTCGGCAGATAGAGTTTGCGAAAGGACACTCTGGGTTTTTTACCCTGCCAGATAAACAGGCGTAAAACCGCATGAATTTTTTGAACGTACTTGTGTTTAAGGAGCAGGGGTAGGGTCTGGAGGGGGTAAAGTAGTCTCGCAAAGGAAACCATCTTAAAAAGATGGCATCTGCCGAAGAGGGAGAGGGGGAGGGACGCCCAGTTCCCAAGTTCCTGTACTATTTTGTTGATCACAGGAGGGTAGTTCAGCGAATAGAGCGAGGAGGGTTCTCTGCCAATAGATATACCCAAGTAGGTTATATGATTTTTGGCTACCAAGAATCGAGAGGTGTGTATCCAAGAACCAGAAGCCCGGGGGTTTAAGGATAAGATTTCACTCTTTTCAAAGTTTATTCTCAGTCCTGAGCAAGATTTAAAAGTTTCAAACAATTCCTGAGTATAAGCGATATCCCGGGGGGGGGGTCAGAGGAGAATAGAAGGATGTCATCGGCAAAGAGTGCCGACCTGAGGGTGGAGTTACCAATCGTTAACCCGCTGATACCTACAGGGGAATTCAAGATTCTGGACAGGGGCTCTAGGGCTAGATTAAAAAGAAGAGGAGAGAGGGGGCAGCCTTGACGAGTGCCCTTGGAGAGGGGGATCTCTGGAGACATAAAGTTAGGGGTAATTAAGCGAGCCGAGGGGGAAGCATACATTTTATGTACATAGTTTAAGATAGGACCCGACATGCCAAAGGACTCCATGACCATAAAAAGCCAGGTAAAGCTAATATTGTCAAAGGCCTTTTCGGCGTCAAGAGAGAAAATGGCAAAATCACGGTTAGGGTATCTCTTAGCATGCTCAAGGGCGAGCAAGACCTTGCGGATGTTAAGAGTGGCTGAGCGGCCCTGTATAAATCCGGATTGGGCTGGGTTAATAATCGAGGGGAGTATCTGGGCGAGGCGATTCGCTATGATTTTCGATAAGATTTTTATATCTACGTTGATCAAGGAAATGGGCCTGTATGCCGATGGGGATAAGGGGTCTTTCCCCTTCTTTCCTATTAGTTTGATGTGAGCTTGGGAGCCAGTGGGAGGGAAGGGGCCATCAGACCAGACGGAGCTGTATACCGTTTCAAGGGTCTCACTGAGAAAGTCAGCTGTGAGCTTGTAGAAATCGGATGAGAGTCCGTCTGGGCCTGGGGCCTTACCCGGACCCAATTTGCTAATGGTGTCACAAATGTCTTGGGAAGTAATGGGGGCATTGATGAGTTCCAATTGTTCCTTTGTAAGTGAGGGGAGGTCAGCCTTGCCTAAAAAAGCTGTAGCAGTTTTTAAGTCAATTGGGTCTCTGGTGTAGAGAGAAGTGTAAAAGTCGGTGAGGAGGGCATTAATGTTAGAGGGGGAGTTTGTAACCGAGCCATCGGGGCCTTTCAGGGCTCCAATGATCGTGGGAGGGCGTCTCCCCGAGCAAAGCCTGGCCAGTAACTTTCCGGCTTTGTTACCGTTCCTATGAAAGAAGAGGGCCGAATGTGCTTGGTGGGTTGACTCACGGTGGCTGGACCAGAGATCAAATTGACGCTTGGCTTTGATCCACTCCTGAACTGTTAAGGGGGTACGTGATAGTGTCATGTTCTTGTGTGCTGTTCGGAGGGAGTCACTAGCCTGTTTATAGTTGCGGGAGGCTCTTTTCTTGTATTGGGCCGCATAGGAAATTATGCGCCCTCTAAGAAAGGCTTTGCCCGCCTCCCAGAATAAGTTAGGGGAGGATCGGTGTTCCTTATTAGTCTCGCAGTATTCCGTCCAGGCAGCACACAATGTTGATTTAAGGTCTTTGTTTTTGGCTAGAAATGAGGGGAACCGCCATATTTTGGGACCAAGGGGGGCGACGAGCCCGGAGATCTGTACAGTGATCGGGGAGTGATCTGATATCACCATATTCTCTATGGAAGATGACGAGATCAGAGGGAGGAGATTTGGGGAGGCAAACAGGTAGTCAATGCGGGACCAGGATTTGTGAGGGGGGGAATAGAAAGTAAAGTCCCTGTCTGCGGGGTGGGAAAGTCTCCAAGTGTCTGTAAGATGGAGAGATTGTATGGTCTGAGCGAGTGGAGAGAGTGTGAGTATGGGTTGCGCTTTGGAGGTTGTAGGTGAGCGGTCCTCGACCGCGTCCATCAGAGAATTTAGATCACCTCCCAGGAGGTGAAGGGTTTCAGGGATTTGGAGAGCCCATGCGGTGAGATCCTGGAAGAAAGACTGACTAGGGGAATTGACTGCATACACATTCGATATAGCAATGTCTCTCTCAGCTATAGCGAGGTGGACTGTGACTCTGCGGCCCTGATCGTCGGTATCTATTGAGTGGCTGATCGTCGGTATCTATTGAGTGGAGTTTATGTGAAAGGTTTTTGTTTATAAGAATGGCTACGCCAGCCTTGCGGCCTTTGGCTGGGGAGCAGTGAGCGGATCCCACCCAGAGTTTACATAGTCTAGGTGCGTCATTGGGGCCCAGGTGTGTCTCCTGGAGTAGGGCAATGTCTGCGTGTAAGCGTTTAAGGTGGCGTAGTACCTGCATGCGTTTGTGTGGTGACCGCAACCCCCTGACATTCCACGATATTACCTTTAGGTAATTCCCAATCTCAGAGGGAGCCATAACTGGAGTAGGGGAAGAAGAGTAGAGATCACGCTGGAGGGGAGGGTCTTCTTGGTCTCGACCGTAAATGGATTGTGGGTAGCTGCCTTCTGTGGAGATGCAACAGTAAGAGGCAAACAGGTTAGAACAGACATGCAAAACCAGAACATTTTAAAGCTTAAACATGTAGGGGGGGGAGTAAATCCCCAAAAACCTTTTCTAGAACTTCCTTTTTTCCCCATGGAGTTCCTATCCACAGTGCACCCGCCAAAAAGGGCCTCCTACTGTCAGGGGTGGCGTGGCTACACCGAGGAGGGGGGAGGGTGGAGAGCGGACTAGGTAGGAAGAGGATGGGAGGGAGAGTAATGGGAGGGGGGGTAGGGGGGAAGGAGGGGATGGATGGGAGAGGAAGGGAAGGAGGGGAGGGGATGGGGATATAGGGGTGATATCAAGGCAGAGCAAGGGAGTGAGGTAGGGGGCAGGCCGTTAGCGACCTTGCAAACATAGCTTCAACTTTGAATCAATATCACCTAGAATGCATGGGAGTAAAAATCACATATACAATAAAACATTAGTGAGCCAGTCAGAAGACAAGGTGACGATGAGGGGGGTAGGTCTTGGACGGTAGAGCATTACCAGACAGAGGGTTGAGGTAGTGGGCTGGGGTATTGGGGGCGAGTCATAACGGGGTACTTAGGAAGACCAGACCCCGGGAAGAAATCTGTCTAAGTCAGCGTGGCGATTTCTGAGCCTCTACTTGTCCGAAGCGAACTTTCTTGAAGGGGGGTTTCTGAGGGCTGGACTGGTTGTGCGTGGTCAAAGCAGATTTTCTGGGTGAGGATGAGGCCGATGGGGAGTCTTGCTGAAGTTCTTGTTCCATATCAGAAGGATGAGTGTTGGACAAATAATTTTCTGCATCATATGGTGTGGAGAAGGAGACTCGCTCTCCAGTGTCCGTCTGTATGTGCAGGATAGCGGGGTAGGCTAGGCTGAATTTAATGCGTTGCTCATGAAGCCTAGAGCAGATAGGAGAGAATTCCTTGCGTTTTCGCATTACCTCCTGGGAGTAGTCAGCGAAGATCATTAGGGGGTTCTCATCGACTTTCAGAGAGCGATTTTTGCGAAAGGCCTGTAGGATGGCTTGCTTGTCATTGTAGTTCAGGAACCGGGCAATGACTGGTCTGGGTCTTGACCGCTGGTCTGACGGTTGTCCGATTCTGTGTGCCCTCTCGACTATGCAAGGGGTCTTGAGGCCTAGCTGCTGGGGTATGGTGGTGGTGCAAATGGTGAAAAGCGCAGTTTGATTGTAGGACTCCGGTAATCCTATGATGCGTAAATTGTTCCTTCTGGACCTATTCTCTAGGTCATCAAGCTTTTCTTGCATATCTCTTTGCTGGGTGGAGAGCCTGGCTATAGTTGCAGACAGAATGGCGGTGTCGTCCTCAACTGTGCTGATCCTTTCCTCAGCGTGGTCCAGCCTGGCAGATTGTTGTTGAATCTCCCTGTGGAGTTGCTCCAGCCCTTTCTGTACTGCTTTTTCAATGGCATCTGTCACCATGGGGGTGAGCAGGGTGATAACTGCCTGAGCGATCCCTGGGGGGGAGGCAGGGTCGAGTGGGGGGTCAGGCGGGGGTCCTGGGAGCGAGCTGTGATGAGGAGGGCTTTGAAATGAGACTGCTGGGCCTTGTGATGAAGCCGCTGGAGCAGCGTGTATCAGCGGTGCGGCCGCCATATTGGCTGCAGCGTGTGAGCTGTCTCCCTCAAGCTGGAGCGGGAGCGGAGCTGCGCGGGCTGTCTGTCTCTCAACAAAGCGGTCCATGACCTTGTTTTAGTGCTCCCCTGGGTGTGGGGGGGGGGTTAGCAGGGGGTACCTCGGTGCGGTCCGTCTTTATAAGCTGCTTTGTGGAGGAACCGGCGGGAGCTCTTCTCCTCTACCTCCTCTCCATGCGGGCGCCGGAACCGGAAGCGTACCCTCAGCTTCTTTAGCAAGGCAGTGGTTGTCTTGGAGGTGTGTTTGGGGTCGTTATCATGTTTTAATACTGCCCTGTGTCTCAGTCTCTGAAGGGAGGGGATCATGCTCTGCTTCAGTATATCACAGTACATGTTGGCATTCATGGTTCTCTCAATGAACTGTAGCTCCCCAGTGACTGCAAGACTCACGCAGCCCCAGACCATGACATTCCCACCACCATGCTTGACTGTAGGCAAGACACACTTGTCTTTGTACTCCTCACCTGGTTGCTGCCACACACGCTTGACACCATCTGAACCAAATAAGTTTATCTTGGTTTCATCAGACCACAGGACACGGTTTCAGTAATCCAAGTCCTTAGTCTGCTTGTCTTCAGCAAACGGTTTGGAGGCTTTCTTGTGCATCATCTTTAGAAGAGGGACAGCAGCCATACAGATCAATTTGATGCAGTGTGCAGTGTATGGTCTGAGCACTAACAGGCTGACCCCCCCACCACTTCAAGCTCTGCAGCAATGCTGGCAGCACTCATATGTCTATTTCCCAAGGACAACCTCTGGCTATGACGCTGAACACGTGCACTCAACTTCTTTGGTTGACTATGGTGAGACCTGTTCTGAGTGGAACCTGTCCTGTTAAACGGCTGTATGGTCTTGTCCACTGTGCTGCAGCTCAGTTTCAGGGTCTTGGCAATCTTCTTACAGCCTAGGCCATCTTTATGTAGAGCAACAATTCTTTTTTTCAGATCCTCAGAGAGTTCTTTGCCATGAGGTGCCATGTTTAACTTCCAGTGACCAGTATGAGAGAGAGCGATAACACCAAATTTAACACACCTACTCCCCATTCACACCTGAGACCTTGTAACACTAACGAGTCACATGACACTGGGGAGGGAAATGGCTAATTGGGCCAAATTTGGACATTTTCACTTAGGGGTGCACTCACTTTTGTTGCCAGCAGTTTAGACATTAATGGCTGTGTGTTGAGTTATTTTGAGGAGACATCAAATTTACACTGTTATACAAGCTGTACACTCACTACTTTACATTGTAGCAAAGTGTAATTTCTTCAGTGTTGTCACATGAAAAGATATAATAAAATATTTACAAAAATGTGAGGGGTGTACTCAAATTTGTGAGATACTGTATATAATCCCGTATAATAATAATAATAATAAAAATAATAGCATATAAACTACTTATCAGAGTTATAATACTACTGTAACAGGAAAGCAGGTGAGAAACAAAGTGGTTAAAGAGTCCAACATCAAACTAGCTTGAGTAAGGTGAATTTACACTGAGGATGACTAAAACACAGCCTAGGAGCCAAACCAGTTGGGCAATAAACAGTACCAAGGGGTGAGCAGAATGATGAAATTATATATCTGAGTTTACTAACTGTAAATCCAGAAACTGTTCATCAATTGTTCATCCAAGCCAGATTCATGCATGTTAGAAAAGACAGTCATAGAACAGCCAGAGCAGACAGAACATAAGGTCAATTTAAGCTTTTAAGACAGAATTGCACTTACAAGTAAACACCACAACAAACAACCAGACTCAAAGTCTAAAAACCTATTAAAGAACGATAAAGTAAACTGCATTGATGGATGCACCTGCAAGCTTTACCACACCTGATGCAATGAACAGAGCACAGATGCACACTCCGAAGCAGAGGCCTGGAGAGCAGGATAAAGTTAAAGTGGCCACAGCAAGTGATAGTATATGACCCAGCAGAAGCCACAGGATCAGGAAAAGTCTAAGGAAGTCTAGCAGCAGGATTCACTAATGACATCACTTGACAGCCTACCACCCAACAAATTATTGCACCTCAGATAAGCAAGAGTGCCAAGGTGACTGTTGGACACCTGGCTGGATGAATGCTTAGCAGGTGAGTTCCTAATTGTCTGCTGAATGATGACTTTGTATACAATCATATCTGAGCTGGTGGTGGGTGGAGATCTCCACTTCCACTTTAGGGA
The DNA here is from genome assembly GCA_018402905.1 of Glandirana rugosa. Lineage (NCBI taxonomy): Eukaryota > Metazoa > Chordata > Amphibia > Anura > Ranidae > Glandirana > Glandirana rugosa. The sequence continues at coordinate 2,601,417 of BLSH010330950.1, read as the reverse complement.
ACATCAGGAAGATCAAATTGATAGCATAGGTCCTGCAGCAACAAATGGGCATGAGGAACCCAAAAGAAGCCACAGGATCAGGAGGAAGTCTAAGGAGGTCAGCAGTAGGATTCATTGACATAGTCTAATGTAATACAATCACTTGACAGCCTACCGCCCAACGAATTAATGCACCTCAGATAAACAACAGTGTCAAGGTGACTGTTGGACATCTGGCTGGATGAATCCTTAGCAGGTGAGTTCCTAACTGTCTTCTGAACAATTACTTTTTATACCATCATATCTGAGCTGGTGGTGGGTGGAGATCTCCACTTCCACTTTAGGGAACATCAGGAAGATCATATTGATAGCATAGGTCCTGCAGCAACAAATGGGCATGAGGAACCCAAAAGAAGCCACAGGATCAGGAGGAAGTCTAAGGAGGCCAGCAGCAGGATTCATTGACATAGTCTAATGTAATACAATCACTTGACAGCCTACCGCCCAACGAATTAATGCACCTCAGATAAACAACAGTGTCAAGGTGACTGTTGGACATCTGGCTGGATGAATCCTTAGCAGGTGAGTTCCTAACTGTCTTCTGAACAATTACTTTTTATACCATCATATCTGAGCTGGTGGTGGGTGGAGATCTCCACTTCCACTTTAGGGAACATCAGGAAGATCATATTGATAGCATAGGTCCTGCAGCAACAAATGGGCATGAGGAACCCAAAAGAAGCCACAGGATCAGGAGGAAGTCTAAGGAGGCCAGCAGCAGGATTCATTGACATAGTCTAATGTAATACAATCACTTGACAGCCTACCGCCCAACGAATTAATGCACCTCAGATAAACAACAGTGTCAAGGTGACTGTTGGACATCTGGCTGGATGAATCCTTGGTAGTTGAGTTCCTAACTATCTGCTAAAAGATTACTTTTTATACAAGCATAGCTGAGCTAGTGGTGGGTAGAGTTCTCCACTTTCCACCTGAGCAGTAGGTAATAGCCATCAGGAAGATCCATTTCATTCAAGATGCAAAAACATCTTCTGGATGGAGCTATACTTTGAAAAGAGGAACCCACAATTTAACAGTAACGGGAAAAAATTTCATCCATTGAGCTTGGTTAAATCGGTTTATATTTTAATTTGGATTTAGTATTTTTAAATGTTATCTAGATGTTTTTTTCTCGCATTTACAGTTGAAGACCTTACATAAACTTTGCTGTCTTGTTTTGAAACACAAACACATGCAAGCATGCCCCCGTGTTTGGCTTGACCAAGGGGTTACACACAGTTGACTATGTGTTGACTATGTGCTGTTTTTCTGATGAGTCATCTGACTGATAATTTATGTCGAACTTACAGTGGCAACAACTCAAATGACTGGTGCCAAAGAGTGAGGTGGAGCATTGAAATCTTGGCTCTGGTGCATACATCCTTAATATTACAAATCTTGAAGTGGTGTCAAGAATAAGGTGAGGTACATTTTCATACATATTTAACAGGAATTACACAGTGTTCTGATTTTCCATGGGAGGAATAAAAGGGTTTTATTTCTCATGTAGAATGTACATTACCGTTTTCCATTGTGTCAGTGCGAGATACAAGCCAAATTAATATTCAGGAAAAGTTAACAGGAACATTGGTTTAGGCTGATTAGAACCATCTTAAAGGCGTTCTTCTGTCTTTATATTTGTAGCTTAAAGTGGTTGTAAACCCCAAACATAAACTACAAATAAAGCATATACCTCTATAGAGTGTACGTGTGTCAATTAAGTGCACTAAGTGTCATTTCTGTCTGCTGCTTCGTTTCTCTGCTATCTGCAAAAGTCACTTCTGACAAGTTTTCCTGACACCAAGAGAAAAAAGGTGACAAGGGAGGGATCTCCAGCTGATTGACAGTCTCAGCTCTGTTCCTGTGCACTGTGTAAAGGGGATGTGTCCCTTCCCTCCAATCGGCTCTCAGACCTCCCCTCACTGAGCTCTGCAAAGTGTAACTTTAGCTCTCCTTTAGCACCCTTTTTTTCTGACAGCTCAGACAAGCTTTATAAATGCATGTCTTTGAACGGATGTAGAAAAGAGAATACAGGTACAACTTATGTAGGAGGATTTTGTTCATCTCTGTGTATCACCTGAGTCCAGTCACTTTACTGGGTATAATGTATGGGTGTACACTCACTTTAACCTATAACTAAAACTCAAATTTTTGATTTTTTTTTTGCATGGTGTTGGGAAGTGTTAAAACTTCTTGTCAGGTTTTTATTGTCATCTGTGTCCGTGCTGGAATCTCCATGGCCCCTTTTGCATGGGCGATCTGATCAGGTCCACCTGTCAGTTTTTAAGGCCGACCTGATTGGACCCTCCAGTCTCTTCTATTGAGTGGCAGATGTCAGTGAACACACATCCAATAGCACCTGCCACGATCCGATCCGGTCTGCCAAAAACAGACAGATGGGAGACCTGTTCCCCATCCGTCTGGTGCGCTGTTTCCATCCAATTGCCCCATAGATGAGAGTGGGCTGTGTCCTTGTCTGCTCTGCATAGCGGAGCGGACATGGATCTGTCATCCACCTACTCAGCAGGGGTCAGCGGACAGATCCCTCGCTGAGCAAGCGGATTCAACTTCATGAAGGTGCGCTTGTGAAAGGGGCCTATTTGAACATTGTCTCAAAGACTAAAAGTGAAGGGAAATTCTAAAAACATCTATCCCTAGTACAGGAAAAGAGTGAAAATTTCCCCCAATGGGACAAAAAATATGAGCAGGTTTCAAACCAATCCTTTGTTTAAGGAACCATTCACACCCGTGTGTTGGGTACTACATGCTAAAACGCATGCACTAATGCACAATGCCACAATACTTGGCAAATCACCTGTTCTGTATGCAGTTCATTGTAAATAGAACACCAACTCACTCTCCAGTAGAATGCAACACACATTGGTCAGCAGCTTTTCACCACCAAACTGCTTAGTCCCCTAAGCCCATATTCCCATCAGGCCAATTTGGCATGCGATTTGACATGTCAAATCGCATGCCACATCGGCAGCTATTGCCGGCAATGGCACCATACGAATTGGTCCAACAATGAGGCGCCGCGCTGATTCCCAAAAGTAGTTTCTGTACTATTTTTGCCCACTTCGGGGGTGTTTTGAATAGACATCTGTGCATGAACCCACACAGATGTCTGTCGAATCGCCCCTAAAGTCGGACTGCATTGCCGCTTTGAAATCGTGTGAGTTCAGCTGAACTCGCACGGTTTCTAAACCGCATTTAGTGTAAACCAGGGCTTACTCTGAAATTTCATTTTTTGAGGTCAGGTTAGCACTCTCTACAAATCATAAATAAACATGATGTTAGTGGAAATCTATCAATGAACACAGTAATAGAAAAGTTTAATTTCAGCACGTCATAGCGTAACAAGCAATTTCCGCTATGGATTTGTTGGGTAAAGAGGTGACCACAGACTGACGATGTCCCTGGGAATAACCCAGCACTGCTAAGAGACTCCCAGAATCGTAGGTGTTAATCATCAATGAATTGTAGCACCTGTAGATATTAATCTGTTATATTGTTATGCAAAAGTCTTATAGGGAACACATTTTTATTCTTTTTATTCTTTTTTTTTTTGTACATATTATAAAGAAAAACCCAGGTCTGGTGCAAAACCAGAAATAATGGAAAGTTGTATTAAAACAGACTGACATTCAAATTTGCAGGGAAAATATTGTGCATTATTAAAAACACATCTTGAGTTATCAGTGTAACCTCCAACAACAACTGATTCTTTCACTTGCTTGCTGTTTCATATTTTGATCTCAATTTTTTTTCTAATGTCTCTTATTGGTGTTTTTTATTGGTATTAGCCTACCTGGTTAATATTTGTTAAGCTATGGACAGTTAAAAGATAAGTGTACTTTTAGTATCTTACTCTTATTAGATATGTATACTAAACCTCAGCTCACATTTTGCTGTCTTGGCTACTGTATGGCCACCTGGGCACTGCATAGCCCCCTCTGTAAAATGCTCCTAGTTGGGCTATGCTTTTCCCATGCATACATGCTGAGATCTAAATTTGTTTCTATGGGTCAGGGGTAGGCAACCAGTAGCCCTCCAGCTGTTGTGTTAATACATTTCCCATGAGGTATTGCAAGGCCGACAGTTAAAATTACTCCCAGAGGCATGATGGGACTTGTAGTTCTGCAACAGCTGGAGGGCCCTAGGTTGCCTACCCCTGCTATAGGTATTCCATACACAGCCAGGATAAGTCAAATACAGGCTTTCTACGAGGGGAGGCCAATAAGTTCTTACCCTCACCATGATCTAGATGTGCTAGGGATCTGAAATTTGCAGGTTTATAGGTGGATATCTTAGTAATATGCATGCCATTTTTTGTTTGTGTAGGTCGTGGTGAATTATAGTTACAGCCAAGAGAAATGGAGTAGGTGTCATGCCAGACAAAGTTGAATACCAAGCCGTGATTAGGTTCCTCCATCTTCAAGGGAAATCTGCCCTGTCCCGGATTTTAGTTAAAGTGTTACACACAGTTTCCAGATGTTTGCAGAACAGTGATATGGGTTCCCCCCGGTTTTTGTTAAAGTGTTACACACAGTTTCCAGATGTTTGCAGAACAGTGATATGGGTTCCCCCCGGTTTTTGTTAAAGTGTTACACACAGTTTCCAGATGTTTGCAGAACAGTACTTCAGTTTGTCCCGGTTTGAGTTAAAGTGACACACACAGTTTCCAGATGTTTGCAGAACAGTAGTTCAGTTTGTCCCGGTTTGAGTTAAAGTGACACACACAGTTTCCAGATGTTTGCAGAACAGTACTTCAGTTAGTCCCGGTTTTATTTAAAGTGACACACACAGTTTCCAGATGTTTGCAGAACAGTACTTCAGTTAGTCCCGGTTTTATTTAACCACTTGCCGACCGCCGATCGGCATCTGACGGCGACAAAGTGGTTCGTTATCGCAAAACGCCGTCATACGACGGCGGCTGCGATAACGCGCACTGTGAGCGCGCGCGCGCCGCCGGAGGCGCGCCCGCGCGCTCAGTTTGTAGACCTTTGA
>BLSH010330950.1:2518699-2533649 GCA_018402905.1 Glandirana rugosa | reverse complement strand
CCATGTCTAAGAATTGTTCTTATTTTACTCGTAATTTTGTTTGGGAATGACTAGAGTCATCAACTTCCGTGACGCCTCGTTAAGTGGGAGTTTAAAGTGTCGGTTTCACGGTTTTAGTCTGAGATCAGTAAGGGTTTGTTTTAATGCTCATTTTATTCTTGTTAAGAATCTGTACCTACTTGAATGTCCATAGCCAGGACATAGATTGACTTCAAGCTGCTTCACCAGATATTATACATGTGGCCTCCCACCAATTTCAATGTACAATACTCAAATGAAGTTCTTGTGATACCTATGTTTTTTTAACTACAGTTTTATTTAAGTTATAGTCAAACTGCCCATACAGTCAAAATATCACATTCCACAATCATCTATTTATCACACGTCGACATTATAGACATGTGCAGAGCGAAAAAACTTGTCTTGTTTTGTTTCGATTCCTTATTTACATAAATTTGTTTAGTTAGATTAGTTTAATTCATTCAATTTGTTTTCGGAATTTGTTTTGTTTATTCGTGTTCAAAACGATTGGAAAAGTTTTCAAATCAATTTCGAATAGTTTTCAAATTAGAACAGTTTTCAAATTCAAATAATTTTCCAATATCCAAGGAGAATGGGGTGGAGTGGAAAGTGGAGGAATAGAATGGAAGAAGATAGAATACAATAGAGGGGAATATAATATAAATTAGAGAATATAATGTGGTGGAGTGGAACAGAGCCGTTTTACTCTGTTGTATTTTATTCTTTTGTTTTCTGTTATATTCTTTTCTAGTCTATTGTTTTTTTCTGTTCTATTCCTTTGTTTTCTATTCTATTTTGTTCTCTTTGGAAATTGGAAAACTTTTCGAATTTGAAAACTATTCGTCCCTTCCTAACCAATGACACCACAAAACTTCTAATCCGCTCCCTGGTCATCTCTCATCTCAACTTCTGCAACTCCCTCCTCACTGGCTGACCTCTACATAGGCTATCCCCCCTTCATTCCATTATGAATGCTGCGGCCAGGTTAATCCACCTTAAAAACCGCTCGGCGTGGGCATGGCCTACCGCGGTCGTGGACGGATGCTTTCTGCTGAGCTCTGCTGACATCGGGAGAGAATCCGTGGGAATCTTGTCCTCAGAGACTAGGGTGAGCTGCCACACTACCTTAGCTCATCCCCCCACACCCTAAGCTCCACTCCGAGCCATTTATTGTGCGGATCGGTGGCCGCCATCCGCACAGGCCAAAAATAGAGGCCGCGGCTTTGCGGCCCACAAGGTCCGGACCCGACGGTGACCTCCCTGGGGACCATCCATTCTCTACCCTCACATCCTGAAACCCCTGGGACCTCTCCTCACAGTTGATGTGTCACAGAAAGGAGGATTCAGTGTAGAAATCCGAGGATTGAGTGGCGGCTTGTTCCTAAGAAGCTCCGCATAGCTCCGGCACAATCTGCAGGCATCCAGGCACAGGAAAGGTGGGTTATCACAGAATACACCACAGCACAACTCCCCACCTCACCAGCTTCACATTGATCCATATATCGGGTCGATCGGCTGCCGACACCCGCCATTATAAAAATTGAGGCCGCGGCTTTTGCGGCCTACCCGTTCCGGCCCTGACTGCAGGGCCCCTGGAGGCCCTACCCTTCATCCACCTTTATTGACTTATAAAGCCCCCTCCTGGGCCCCTACCCTGGCAAGGATTACACCCTACATTGCCTGCAAACCCTTATTGACTCAGGAAACAGGGACACGGAGGGCGGCCTGTCAGCGCCAGAAGAGATCTCAGTCTCTGTCAGCTACCCTGGCGTGTTATGTCTCAAGCTATACACAGCGCCCCACAACAATATAACTCTCAATTCTCCCCCAGCTCTATTTGGAAGCACCTCTGTTTAATCCAAAGTTATAGAATGTGTCCGTCACTGCGGGGCGAAGATGCACTAGCCTAATCCCCATTTCGCCCGTCCTGACCCCTCCAGATGATCACCGCGTATCTAGCACATATCAAATCTAACTAAATGTAAGAAGGTTGAAGTTGAAAAGGAGAGGAGAGAGATACCTTTTAGTCTAACGCGGTATACCCTTGCATGACAGGAAGTAAGAAGGCGCATAGCCGCCACTCTAACCAACACAACCTCACGCATTACCTACTACGCTCAGCTCAAAAGGGGAAAATGAGCCAAAATGGCACCAAAAAACAGGCATCGGCTGCCGCCTCTTCTATTGCCCCTGACGCACATACAAGCAGAGAAATTTCTCCTCAACTCACAAAAGCAGACCTGGATGACAGCCTTACAATTATATATGAAAAACTAGCCGCTAAAATACAGTCAGAAGTCCATAAGTCCACCAACGCCCTTTCTTCTGAAATAGCAGCCCTGGGCAATCGGACAGACCTCTTAGAAACCAAACACAACAAACTATCTCTTGCCCACAACGATTTGAGAAAAGACTATGAATCTCTTGCTGAAAATTTCTCTTATGTGCAGGCCCAAATGGAGGATTTAGACAATCGCAACAGGCGGAATAACCTGCGGATAAGGGGGGTAGCGGAGACGGTAGTTGACTTGACCCCAGCTATAAATAAATTGTTCCACAGTCTATTGCCAAATACACCAGTAGAGGCCTTTAAATGTGATAGAATCCACCGCGCACTCAGGCTCAAACCCCCAGCAGACAAACCACCCCGCGATATAATAATGTGCCTGAAGGACTATATAGTTAAGGAAGAAATTCTGCGCGCATCCAGAGGCACTCCCAATATCGAATTGGATGGATTTAAAATTAAAATTTTTCCTGATATCTCCCCGGCAACATTGGAGAGGAGAAGAAGAATGAAAGAGGTAACCTCAATCCTTCAATCCGCCAGGATAAGATACTGCTGGGGCTTCCCCTTTAAACTCACAGTGCCACACAATGGTACAACTTACACAGTGTTCAACCTAAATGAGGGTAAGAAACAGCTAATAAAGCTGGGTCTGTTGGAACCGGACCTACCACTCAGATTACAAAATACCCCGCGGCCTTCACCCATGTGGAACACCCCGGCCTCTCGTCGAGACCAACATAGATGGCGTCAATCATTCAGAGAAATAGATGCCTGAGTCCAGTACGAATCTCCCTTTTTGATCCATGTTGCTTTTACTGCAGAACGGCCAGTGACAAATGATCAATCTTTTTCTAGTCACAAATGATCAATCATTTTCTAGACGTATTGAGGATTAACATTGATGTCATCGTGGCTTGTCCACAGGTTAAGTGGATTCAAGGCTACTATGTACCTTGCAACTTTCTCTGGCCTCAGACTTAACAGCATGCACCTCATATTGGATTGAGTCCACCGTTTGGCCCTCAAAGAAATGTTGGTCCCTCTTTGTTGCCTTTTTTTTTGGTTTAGGTCTTATACCTTGACTTTATAGCAATATGTTCTTACTATTCAAAATGCAAAGGTTAAATATGGTTATAGATCTAGTCTTCACATGCGGTCCTGCTGGCTGTCCTCAGCGCTCCGCGGCTCAGACACTATAAATAGTTCTATAACAAGAGGCAATATCATATATACATTAATAAGAACAACACTCCTTCACCCATGGTAAGATGCTTGGTGGGAGTATGGCCGCGGTGCACTTGTATAGGCTCGGTATTGGATGTGAACACTCTGGTTTTCTTGTCACTCTAGTCATATGCTAGCTTTGATATTGATTAGAAAATGACTTGTTGGTCTCAATATACTGTCTATTTTGTAGGACAAAACAAACGTTGACTGTTTGCACTATATAATGAGCGTTGTTATCATTTGAATATTTCTACTTATTTCTTACTTCAAAACTTTCTATCTATCTGGAGGGTCTGGAATCGCCATGATTTCCCCCCAATTGGACTGTGCCCCTTTCGGACCCCATTGTCGGTCACAATTCGTACGCAATAGTCGTGCGGAGCCCTGCCCGGCTTTGGACTGGAAGGCGCTTAGTCCAAACTTTGGACTTCTATGTCCAAGTTTCGTTTTTACGTGGTCAAACTATATGTTTAAGTTCGATCCCCTTTGAAACGGTTATATATATTTTTTTGGTTAATGGTTATTTTTGCTTGTTACTTTGGAAGGTTTGAATCAATGAGAAGAAGGTATATATACACATCAGGTACACATAAAAAAAACTTTGTCAAGCTTTTTTTCACCTTGGATAACTTTCACGGGATGCAGTAGGTATGTTTCGGCCCCATTCTTTGGTCTTAACGACCCATCTTTGGGGACTCTATTCCTTAGCAATCCCACATATAACGTAACTACGCCCCTTTACAACCCGAATGGGCCTTAAGGTAACCTCCCATAATGTACAAGGGTTCAACTCCCCTCATAAAAGGAAGAAAGCATTTAAGCATTACAAACGCTTGGGTGCGGACATAATACTCCTTCAGGAGACTCACTTTTTTATTAAACAATCCCCCTTGAGTCCGTTAGACATACGGCGCGTTCCCCTGGGACGGGGCCCGCTGCAGACATGGTCTCTCATAGCCAATACGCATGGAATCGGACTGCCAAACTCACGAGATGTCCATCTCACCACTCACATACACCTCTCTGGTTCAATAGAGATTTGCCGGAGCTGCTTACTATCCCAGACCAAAAAATTTGGATAGACTGGGGAATCCTCTATCTGCACCAGGTCTTAACCCCAACAGGTCCTAAAACCTTTCAAGATTTAAAATCAGAATTTACTCTGCCAAATAGCGCTCTCTTTAGATATTTCCAATTAAGACATGCTATTACCACCCAGTTCAGTACACAAAACACACCATTACACACCTCAGACGTAATCACCATCCTCCTTGGGGAAGACCCCACCAAACTCATATCCAACCTGTATGCTGCTATCCGCACTCCTAGTGTCACTGATCTGGCTTATGGTGCAAAAGTTAAATGGGAGGAAGATCTTGGGAGATTGGAGGACGAGGAGTGGGAGGACATAATGGCCGAGGTCGCTTTTACATCTCCAAAGCTCCCGGACCGATTAACACAACTGTATATATTACACAGATCATACCTAACTCCCCCAAGACTGGCTAGGTTCCAGCCAGACAAGAACCCATACTGCCCCCAGATGTAATCTTGAAATCGGTACATTTTACCATATGCTTTGGATGTGCCCCCGGGTTCAACCCTACTGGATACAAATATCTCGCTTTCTACATGATGAAATGAGCTCCCCAACAACTTTAGACCCAAAACTTTGCCAACTCGGCTTATTGCCAGATGTCGATACAGACAAATTCACTGCCACATTCCTACGGGAGACGCTATTTATTGCTAGGAAAACTATTGCTAAGGTTTGGATGCAACAGGCTCCCCCAGAAATGAGTGACTGGGTCAGGGAGATAAATATAGTCCTCCCATACAAAAAACTTATCTATGAACATAGGGGATGCCCTTCAAAGTACAATAAGGTGTGGGATAGATGGTTGACCAGGGCTGATACTTGTTCTGATGACTAGGAGTCTAGACTGAGAAATCACACATTGCATAATGCCGAGAGATATGTTATGTACTATTTCACAAAATGTTACTTGTATTGACTGTACTTCACTCTCAACCTCTCTTTTTGTCTGTATGAACTGCAGCTTTTGTTTTCAATAAAGTTGACTTTTGATTTAAAAAAAAAAACAATCCCCCTAAATTTTTTGACGCGCAATTTAAACAGTATCACTGCTCTGGTTATTCCTCCAAATCCAGAGGAGTGGCAATATTCATTAGAAATAATATCATACTAGATATCCAAAAAGTTTTTAAAGACCCAGAAAGTAGATTCATAATAATTAAAGGATCTATTAGTGGAAAAGCTGTCACAATTGCGTCAGTATACGCCCCTAACGACTCACATACCTCTTTCTTTAAGTTATTTTTTGATACCCTTGCCCTACATGAGTCCACTCACCTGATTATAGGTGGTGACTTTAACTTAGCTGCTAATCCATCTCTAGATAGAAGCTCAATCACTCCCCACACCAAGGCCTTTCCTAAATCACTCTCCCGTTCTCTAAACGATTTACAACTCATCGATACTTGGCGTGCCCATAATATAGGTTGCAGAACGTACACATTTTATTCCTATCCCCATAATAGCTACGCCAGACTAGATTATATATTCTGCACACCTATACTGCTGGCCAACTCTGCAAGAGCCGAGATACACCCCTGTCCCTGGTCTGACCACCAAATTACTATATTTGGGACCCCACAAATTGGCATATCCTCCACACCATTCAACTGGAGAATTAACGACTCCCTACTTTCCGACCCTACTATAACAAATCAGATAACTTCTCATCTGGAGGAATATTTTGATCTTAATAACACAGATGATATTACAATACAATCCCTTTGGTCAGCTCATAAGACGGTCAGTAGAGGCCATAGAATCAAAATTGCCTCCATTAAAAATAGGAATAAAATAAGGGACATTAAGACATTGACTCTAGAATTAGACAAACTATACAAAAAAATCAACAATTCTCCCTCTGCAGACATCAATAACCAAATACAATCCAAAAGACAGGCTTTAGATTCACTACTTTTGCAGATACGGAAAAAACCCTTAGATATACTAAAGCAAAACCTTCTTCATAGCAACTCGACCTCTACTATGTTCGCCAAAAAACTTAAACAACAAATTTCCCCTACACTTGTTTACAAACTTAGAAACCAAAATGGTAATACAGTCACTCACCCACAAGAAGTATTAGACGTGTTTACTAGCTTCTACCAAGACTTATTGTCTAAATCACATACCCCCCCAAATAGACAAGCTCAGACCTGGTTAGATAATATTAGGCTACCCTCTCTTACACCCTCTCAAATCGACAAGCTAAATTCCCCATGCACAGAGGCAGAAATCTGTGATATTATTAAATCCCTTAAAACCTCCACTGCACCAGGCCCTGATGGATTCTCAACAACGTATTATAAAAAATTTTCAAATATACTAACCCCATGGCTGACCAAATTTTGCAACTATATATTGAAAGGTAATGAAGGTAATGATTTTCCTGAGGACATGCTCCTAGCTAATCTCACATTGATCCCAAAACCCCAGAAAGACCACTCCTTACCACAAAATGTTAGACCTATTTCGGTCCTCAATAATGATATTAAAATTTTTGCTAGATTCCTAGCCAACAGACTTGCTACAGTAATCACATTCTTAGTTTATTCCGATCAGACCGGTTTTATTCCTAACAGGCAAATTATTGATAACACTGGGCTTATCACTCCTTCCAACCTGCTTAATTAGCTTAGACATACACAAAGCCTTTGACAACGTGAGTTGGAATTATCTAAACTATATACTGCCTAGGTTTGGTATTCCCGATAACTTTGTCAGAGGCTTTAATGCGCTATACCATAACCCCCAAACCAGAATTAAAATACCCGGCTGCAACTCACAATTCTTCCCCTTGAGAAGAGGCACCAGACAGGGCTGCCCTTTATCCCCCCTTCTCTTCGCCCTTGCAATTGAACCATTGGTCCAAGCCCTTACAGATCATCCCAAAATTAAAGGGTATCCCAAGGCACAAAACAAATTCAAGTTAAGCCTGTATGCAGACGATGTGATGTTATTCATTACAGACCCTTTAGTATCAATCCCAAATCTAATTTCAGTATTAAACGTATTCCACAATGTCTCAGGTTTAGGGGTAAACTTGGATAAATGCTCAGCTATAGCAATTAATATACATGCAAATCTATTTGTAAAACTAAAGTCCCTATTCCCTTTCAAATGGTGTACTTCTTCTTTTAAATATCTTGGAATCTACATCACCCCCTTATATAATACTCTATTTCAAGCTAACTATCCCAACCTTTTCAATAATATCCTTACTCTTCTTAAGAATTGGTCTAGTTACCGTATATCCTTCTTAGGAAGAATTTGTGCTATTAAAATGGTCATATTACCTAAGCTCCTATACTACTTTAGAGCTCTCCCAATATTAATACCTAAAAACAAATTGGAATCTATCCAGAGATCTATTAATACATTTGTATGGTTGGGTGGCAGACCAAGATGCAGCAATGCACTGCTTCACAGACCGCAGGCATCTGGTGGACTAGGCATACCTAATCTTTGGTATTATTTTCTCTCTAGATTCCTCCAACTCGCGCAATGGTCTAGCTCCATCGATTCAATACCATGGATAACATTTGAACGGAACGCCATTCATCCATACAGATCGGAGAGCATTGCTTGGTCCAACATTTTAAACTCAAAAAAAATCTTTAAACTTTCAACAGGATTGTGGCCCACTCTCTACAAATCTGGATCAAATATAAAGATTCCTTAAAACTAGCCCCACATCCTCCCTTACTGGTCTCTTTCTTGGAGACCCCCGTTTTCCCCCTGCATTCATTAACTCAGATGGGTTTTCCGTCTGGAAACAGTTAGGACTCACATGTCTGAAATCTATTACACAAGACAATCTGTTCTTCACCTTTGAATACTTATGCAACACCTATAAACTCCCAGCCTCTGAACTTACTAATTACAACTTGATTAAAGAATTCTTTTTCTCCCACTATGCAATCAATAACCTTAACACCCCTTCCCCTTTTGAACAGATATGTATCTCTTCCTCTAGAGATAGAGGACAGATCTCTTCTTTATATAAACTGTGTATTTCCCCCCTAACTATAGATAAATCTAAACCTATGCTTCAATGGGAAAGTGAACTTAACTGCACTGTCTCTATTGGAGATTGGATTACAATGATCGGTAACCTCAGGAAGAGTTGCTGCTCCCCCGCCATTCGCGAATCCCCATATAAACTTATGACTAGATGGTATATGACCCCTTCTAGAATTCATCAATTCTACCCTAGCTGCTCCCCCAACTGTTTTAGAGGCTGCTCAAATGAAGGAACCCTCATTCACATATTCTGGGACTGTAAACATGTAGATCCAATTTGGAAATCTGTTACTAATATTGCAAACAAACTAACCGCTGATAAAATCACCCTTTCACCTCAAATTTGCCTTTTATTTAAGAAAATTCCTAATGTTCCACGCCATGTTAACAGATTGTTGCATACCCTCTGTAGTGCAGTCATTTGGATGATCGCTTGCAATTGTCGTACACCGAATATCACATGGCAGCAAGTCATTTCAAGAATGTCTGCAGTCAGGCTTACAGAATATATTTATTTTACATTACAAGATCACTTCAATACATACGATCAAAAGTGGTCTCTTTGGGATTCTATTATTAATGTCTAATTCAATCTTCTCTGCATTGCAATACCTGATATCATCTGTTTTGTATCACATTCACCTACCTCTTCAATTGTACTGTTAACATATCTTGTATGTTTTCCGTTTGTTCCTACCCTTCCAATAAAAGCATTTTGTAAAAAAAAAAAAAAAACGCTCGGCGTCTGCTACACCCCTATGTCAATCCTTCTATTGGCTGTCAATCAACCAATGAATGAAATTCAAGATACTAACAACAACCTATAAAGCCATCCACAACCTGGCCCCCAACTACATCACTAACCTGGTCTCAAAATACCAACCAAATCAATCTCTTCGCTCCTCCCAAGACCTCCTGCTCTCTAGCTTCCTTATCACCTCATTCCATGCTCGTCTTCAGGACTTTGCCAGAGCCTCTCCCATCCTCTGGAATGCTCTACCCCAATCTGCCCAACTTTCTTCCACTTTGTCCTCCTTCAGACGATCCCTGAAAACTCATCTCTTCAGAGAAGCCTATCTGGCTCCCGCCTAACAGCTGTACATTTATCTTCTCCATCAGCACATCCCCCACAGTTATTACCTCTTGTATCTCTTGACCTTCCCTCTTGGATTGTAAGCTCTAATGAGCAGGGCCCTCTGATTCCTACTGTATTGAATTATATTGTGAAAAACACAAGACAAACATGTAACCTCTTGTGCGCCCTGGGAGCTGGATGGAGAGAATGTGGGGGCGCTGGCTCAGTCTGTCATCCGTGGACCATGGGTGGAACGTCCAAGGTGTCTATTGAGGTCTCAGAATGTGAAATTTAATAAAGATGTTTTTATACTGCTGCACTTAGATTGGCGCTGCTCTCTTTCTGCCTTATTGAATTATATTGGAAACCGTACTGTCTGACCTCATGTTGTAAAGCTCTGCGCAAACTGTTGGCGCTATATAAATCCTGTATAATAATAATAAATAATATTCAAATTCGAAAAGTATTAGAAAAGTATTCGAAAATTATTTGAATTCAAATTTCGTCCAAATTTGTTTTATTGTCATTTCGGATTCGATTGAATTCGGTACTACTGTAAAATGAAAATTTGTCTGATTTTTAATAAGGAAACGAACCACACATGTTAAGTCAACAATAGCCAAATTTGCTGAAGACATCTTCAAGCTGTTTTTTCATATGTAGGACATGTGTTTGCACAATGGACGTGTCTGACTCTATCCTTGTAAAAAAAAGTAGTTCAGATTGCTTGCCTTTGCTAAGCACACTACCAGTGGGGGGGACAGCACACACAGTAAAGGCACCGAAGAGCACAAGTCACTTTCCTTCACAATTTGGCATGTTGATATGAACTTTTCTATATGAACTTATACTGTATAGTGGATTCGTTTAAAAAGGATTGGATTTTTTCACTGTTTTCAATTTTTTTTAATTTGTTTTCATTTTTCACTTTTTCACAGCTACCATTATTATTGCACATGGTTTTAGATATATGAATGTATTTGCCTTATTTATTTAAAGCTACGGTAACAACATTCATTTTTAACGCTACTTTACCAATATCATTTTGCACTTTATATTTATTTGTCACTTGCCAGGATTAGTTATGCACGGCTATCAAAAGTCCATCCAATTCATGTTTTTAAGCCACATTTATTTTAGATGGTTTCATATTTATATACATATACCTTACTCATTTCCACATAAGAACAGCGCCATATCTACTTCTACAAACAATTCTTACCTATTGCCCCTCTTCTGAGGTGGCAACAGTAGAAGCAGCAGTTCTACCCACCATGCATACTATATCCATCAGTGCAGGACCACCCATTTACACCTTTTTTCTAACATTGAAATTATATCATCCTCCTCCTTCAGCCCCCCCCCCCCCCCCCCGGTGCTGCTCCGGACTGTATTTTATGCTTTTTTCATACCTACCTTTTTTGTAGGGTAGTACCCAATTGGTATGTGGGTGGTACCCAATTAAGCAGATGACTGTCCTGACTTGATGACATTTTTACAGTTTGAGTGTAGGCCCGCAATGGTCATGCACCCTCAAGGGCAGGTCCATGGTGCTCTGCACTGTTAAAATGTCCTCAGTCTTCCTGGTTGAATGAGACTAAGGAAACCTTGTAGTTAAAAAAGCTCTTTTCATCTATCCTGGGCATGTTCCTTTGCTGCAAACGGTCCATCATGTGCCTCATTGTTTCACTTTTTTCACAAAAACATACAGCACAAAAACCCCAAAACAAATATACTAAAATTTAAAGTGACTGTACACACACACATAAAACAAACAAGAAAATAAAAACACAAATACAAAAATACCACTACAAATAGTAAAGGTGGGAAGTTGATATAGACATAGCTTTAAGAACCAACTGAGATATCATCCGCAACTCTCAGAAATATACTAATTCACAGACAAAATAAGGAGGCCTTTAACTATATCTCTGGAGGTAGTTCACTGACACCATATTATAATATATTATTTTTTTATTTAAAAAATCCTGTTTTAAAGTTGGACCGAAGTCAGTATAAAATCATCAATTGAAAAATGGGGTTCATCAACAAGACCTTAGCGAGCAATACAGAGTAGAAACAAAAAAAGACCCATACTCTACACGTTTCGCGGTTAGACATTTGCTTTTTCAGGACTTTTTCTGATCTCACAAATGTATTGTTACATCCTAGGGCAAAATAAACAGGGACAAATATTAATATAAAATACAAAATAAACTACTTTGAAACATATATATATACAATATATATTTGTAATATTAACATACACCATATAGCATTGATACAGGGGATAGGAGAGGGAGAAAAAATATTATAATAATCCATATCAAGGTAGTAATTCATACCTTGCGAGGTCCCCCCCACAAATATGCATCCAGGGGACAAAGGCAGGAGCAAAGAAGCAGGCCAACTAGAAACAGGCCCATCCGGCCCGTGGGGGAGCCACACCACACAAGGGTCCCTGTTGTTTATTCTGTGAACTGGTACAAATACAAACAACACTCATGAAATATACTAAACTAACTTAAATACACCCCCGCTAATTAAAAGAAAAAAAAAGAAGTAAAGCAAATTTTACCTAAGTAGCTCAAAGAGCAAAATTGAAAGTTTCCACTTTACTGGTAATGAAAATGGTAATTTTGCAGCAAACTCAATTTCACCAAAATCATTCTGCTCATCCCTAATTATTACATTCCTTTTAAATTAGAATTTAAAAACAAGCAACACAATAAAAGGGTGAACTCCTACAGAACAATAGAAGCATTTTTGATACTTAAATTTGCATTTGTAGCAAAATCTACATCACTCCCAAATCAGACACAACTAGGGCCAAAAGAAGAAAAGAGGGATTTGGATGCAAAAGAGGCAGCGTTACAAGCTATGATGCACACCTATTACTTTGGCAGCGCCGTATGTAATCACACACAAAATACTTACAGTGGCAGAATCTCCTTTGACTGACTTACAACCTTGAGTCTTGTACAACATTTGGTGGCGAGTAATGAAATGATCTTAAACACTCTGCAGACATGCTCTAATTCCCCACTATTTTATTTGTGCATGTACTTGCATTTATGGAGGTTTTATTTGTGCATGAATCAGTCTAATGGGGTTGAATATGCTGATGGAAGCTTTATACGCGGGTGATCGGCGCACATCCCAAGCACGTAGCTGTGTGTCAATCAACTGCAGAGGTGCAAATTGATGTTTTAAAACTCCATATCCTCCGGTAAAGACAAAAGGAAATGCAAAATGCACAGTAAATCTGGAACACAAACTCCTGAAATCAGCAATGTGGTGCCCGACCCTAAACACGGGTTAATTTTTTCACGGACACCTTGCTTTTTGGCTCTGGTTTTATTAAGCTGCTTTTTCCCAACTCTGCAAATCTGCTTTTCATTTGCTACGTGCCAATAGTTTTAACAGCTTTTTCAATTCAACAAAGAGAAAAATGTTTTTTTTTTTTGTTATTTATTTTTTTTTAAGCTCCCATTAGTAGCAGTTTTTCTCACTTATTACTAGAGATGAGCGGACCAATTTGTGTGAATTGGGATTTTACCTCAGATTGCCCCAATTTACTCGTTGCAGATATTTGCATACTGTTGGCAGCTAATGGCTTTGTGCCATTTTCAGTGATGGCCTTTGGCAGACTATCCAGTGAGTTGTGTGCCCCCCCCACCCTCCAGCTACCTTTTTCCTGCCCAACATTTCCTGCAGCCAATCAGACAGGGTTATTTCATATTATCAGACCCAACCTCTTTTTAGAAGCGAGACAGTATCACAGACCTTTCTATTTTCTGAAAGTAATTGTGCTCATGACTCCTCTTAGCAGTGTAACATGAAGTAGACAACAGCCTTATAAGGCGCTCGACTGTGACATGTAGTAGAAATGGTTGTAAAGGCACCACATCCTAATAACCTAGGTACTAATTTGGTGCCAGACCACAAACATAAGTAAAAATATACAGTTTCATTACTATTATCAAGAAATTAAAAACAAGGTAAAAATTAGATACAAAATACACTGTTTAGTAGCGCCTCTCTTGATAAATTACCCATGAATACAACACTTCCCCAAATTAACAATTCTAAAATTATACTGAGGCATAAAGTATCCAATATCTGCTTGGGGTGTCTTCAAAGTGGGCAAACTGCCTATACGCATTTCGTGGGAAACCTGGTTTCTTCAGGAGGTATAGGGGAGTGCTAGTAAAAACAGGCCATCTGGAAGTCCACAAACCTGATAGGAGAATGCAACGGCCAAACCATGCAAAATATCTCTCTGAAGCAGGTGCGGGAGCAAGAAATGTGGCAATAACAGCACTTACTGCACCCTTGAAGCCAACGGAGTCTAGTCTAATGGGGATTATCCACATTGACACACATCTGTGGGGTGGGAGGGTATATCAGACATAACAAAACAAAAAAGAAAAGGAGGGCGCACCAGTCTTGTGCGTTATCCAAGCAAATGTATTAATGAAACCAGAATAAAATTCTATTCACTAAAGTAGAAATAAAGGTGCTTAATGTAGCCACCTGATCGTGGCAATCAGTCCAAGACCTGTAGTCTCCAGATGCCTATGGAAAGGACATCAGGGCTGCTGCTGGCTGACGCGTTTCAAAATCTTAGGTTCTTCTTCAGAGCCTCATAGCCCTTATTTCTACTTGTTTGTGAGTAGTATTTTATTCTGGTCTTATTAATAAATTTGCTTGGGACAATGCACAAGGCTGGTTCTCCCTCAGGTTCCTTCTGGTTTTGTGACTACTAGGAAAACCCCTATCCTGGAGGACAGCAAGGCCATAGCAACCATCCCCTGAGTGATTGACCACCCAACGTCGCACCATTGCGCAGGAGTTTGTTTGCTATATCAGAAATAATGTGGGTTTAAATGTGTCTCAAAAGCTTACTCTCCTTATGACACTGAGAGAGAGATAATCCAACTTAGTTTGCAATACCATACTAGGGCCATCAAGATCATAAAGGCACCCATGCAGTGTGGAGGCATCCTTAATTTATAATGGCAGCAACTATTTGGCTCTGTTAAAGCTTGGGACTGTTAACAATCCTAAAGTTGTATTATGTCTTTCTCAGTGTCGAAAGGACAGTAAGCGTTTGAGACACATTCAAACCCATGCTATTTCAGATATATCCTCCTGCCCCATGGATGTGTGTCCATGTAGACAAGTCAAATTAGACTAGTCTCTGTTGGTTTCAATG
>BLSH010330950.1:2489100-2505740 GCA_018402905.1 Glandirana rugosa | reverse complement strand
TTTTTCACAGTTTTTTATTTTTGGTGTCCTCTGTCAAAAACTGTTTTGGAAATAATTTTCTTTTTTCACCCCCCGCACCGATCGGCCGCCTCGCCTACCAACATGAGGAGACTTCGAGGAGCACAAGAGGTCGGATTAGTCGCCGTAATGTGGCTGAAAACTCGGAATTGAAGTATGGATTCATACCTAGTTGTGGAAGAGTGAGTCCCGTGGTACAGGTCTTCTGCATTCAGCGGAATGTTCGATGTTTTTGACTGGCTGAAGAAGGGCCGGGCCTCGAGGAGCACGTTGGTTCTACCGGCGCCGCCGGCGGCCTTGCTTTTGGGCACGGGTTTTCGTTCCGGCGGCCGCCGCGGCCATCTTGGTTGCACGAGGAGCTCCGGGCCGGGAAGAAGTCGGTCAGTTTTTGTAGCTTGTAAGGCGACTTACGTCTTCTGGACATGGTGCCCTGAGTGAGAAGGTGTTGATCCATACTTAGGTATGAAGTTAAGGCTCAAAAGTCGGTGTAATGCCGCTGATTAGGCTGGAGAACACGAGGAGCTTCAGAGGAGTACAACCATCCGCTCCGCCGGCTAGCCACGCCCCCCACTTTTTTCTTTTAATAAAGGTTTTGTCAAAAACTGTCTCCTGTGGTTTTTATTTTTTGACACTTTTTTGGTGAATGGGTAGGGGTACGATGTGCCGATACCCATTCACATGGGGGGGCAGGATCTAGTGGCCGGATTCCGATAAGCCACCCACCCACAGTCCCCGACAACCACTGGCCAGGGTTGTCAGGAAGAGGACATTGTCCCCATCAACATAGGGACAAGGTGCTTTGGGGGAACCCAAAGCACCTTCCACATGTTGAGGGCATGTGGCCTGGTACGGTTCAGTAGGGGGGGCGCGCGCTCCCCCCCATCCTGACCTCCAGGCTGCATGCTCGGATAAGGGTCTGGTATGGATTTTGGGGGACCCCCACGCCATTTTTTAAAAAACTTTTTTTCATTTTTGCCGGGAGCCGGCAATATATTACAGCCTCAAGAAAGTTTAAATTACATTTTTTACTTTATAAATGTCATTATTGCTGTGGCATGTTCTGTACATCACACAGATGTGCCACACTACAGGCAGACTAAGGGGACCCCCCAGGCAGGATATTTAAAGGAATTTTTCATTTTTACTGTTTCACTTTAAGCATCATTAAGATCACCGCTCCTGAAAAATGTTTTTTTATTTTTTGATACATGTCCCCCAGGGCAGGACCCAGACCCCCATATCCCATTCATGGCCAATTATTTGCATATAAGCCTTCAAAATGGCTGCCATTTGCCATTTTGGCTCCCATAGACTTTAATGGGGTTCGCTGTTCGGGTTAGAACATTTCCCCTGTTCGGAAGTTCTGCTGCGAACCAAACAGGGGGGTGTTTGGCCCATCCTTAGTTGCGACAGACCCAACCAGGACAGGGGCTTTTGGAGAAGGCTAAGGGCAAGCCTACTACTCACTGATTATGGCCCATGGAGAGCAGATCACTCTCTAATGATGGACAACTATGTAGTGGACAATGAGAGCGAGGCTTGGATTACTTGTCTGAATAAGGACAATACAGCTTTCCTTCTGGAATGGATGGGAAGGTGTAATATTAATCTTGTACAGGTTAATGGTCAGATGGAATATGGTGGCCCTCCTGCAGATTGGGTTGGAGAGGATCCTTTACTTGGGGCAGAAATATTTATCAACAATATCCCTCAAGAGATCTATTAATTCCACCTTTTCAGGCTACTGGAACATTGTATGAGTTTATCTCATAGACTGTTGTAGGATGTTGCCGGCTAGTCTGAGCTGGGGTGGGATCACTGTTATGTGTGTCTTTCCTATGGTGTGACTCCTAGGTGTGAATTCCCATTGTTAACTGAGCTAATTGAGTCACCTATTGTTTCTGTCTGTTGGCTAATTTGGCTAACTCTTGGAGGTTCCTACATGATGAGATAAGCCTTGTGTCAACACCCATTGTGTGCCTCCTAGGTATGAATTCCCATTGTTAACTGAGTTAATTGAGCCACCTGTTGCTTCTGTCTGTTGGCTAATTTGGTTAACTCCTGGAGGTCCCTACATGATGTGATTAGCCTTGTGTCAACTCTACCTTGTTATCTAACCATTGTATGATGCTCTGGGTAAATATTTGGTTTTATTGTTCATTTGGTGACTGCCCTACATTTGAAGTGTATAAAAACCTGTATTCCTGTTCTATAAATGGTCATTGCTTTGGATTTTACCTCAACATATGGCCTGTGTACGGTGCATGGGGTACGATGCTTGGGGCTGGTATTAGCTCTCAGCCTGCTGGAAGGGTTTGGAGGGCAGGAGATGCTGTTTGGCGGAAACACCCAAGTGGGGTGCCAAGCATTCCATCACAGGGGTTTTAACCTTTCCCTATTCTATCCAAAATGTTTTAAAAAGTTGTACTGTATACTTAACATTACCATTGTACTATAGAGGCCACTAAGGCTCCATTTACACAGAACACTGTTTCAACCTCCCCTGAAGGTTCTATCTTGACAAATAGAAACCAGTGTCTAAAACGTCTGTTTTACCGCGTTTTGCATGCATGTTTAGTCGCGTTTTGCCGTATTCGCGTCTAGGAGCGTTTTTGAAAAATGTATTTATTTTTTTAAAACTGGAAACGCCTGTAAATGAAATGCTCCTAGATGCCAGTTACCGTGTTTAGGCACGTATACAAGTTGTTTGGCATTTCATATGCCTCTGAACTGGCGTCTGAACCCATTTTTTTGCGTTCCAAAAAAAGCCTCTAAACTCAACTGCCTGGAAACATCCTTAAACGACCCTGTGTAAATGTACTGATAAGATAACATAGAGAAGAGTTCAGGGCAGCTGAAAAAAAAACGCTCAAATGCCTCTAAACATCCGTTTACCAGCAGCAGTGTAAATGAGGACTAAAATAATCCAAAAATGGCAGCGGAATCAACCTGGGAAGCAGGTAGGAGTCATTAAGGTTTTTTTTTTTAAGTCAAAACTTAAAATATACAAAGCTTGTTTTTTCTTATGTCTTCCAGATATCGGCCATGGTTATTTTTCTTGACTTAGGGCTATCGTGAGCCCTAATCCATTTAACCTACATTTTACTTTCTGTATAGGAACTAACCTTCCATAATGCATACAGATATGATATCTCCTTTTCAATTAAAAGAAGAACAAAAAGCTTATTTTAATATTCATACACCGATCTCACAAAGTAATGTCCACATTCATTGTAAAATACATGACACGATCTATAATTCATGGACTTTGTTCTGACAAGATTGAATGATCATACAGAAATGTTCTATAGCAGAATCACTTATAGCTCTGTAGAAAACGAAAAGTGGCTTAAATAAATTATAACGCGAGGGCACAGCTTGGGCGAATTTAAAGAAAATCACCATTTCGTACCAAAAAAAAAAAGGGGGGGCAAAAGTAAAAGGTAGAATTAAATTCCATCAGTTTTACTCATATGGCATGATTGCCTCTGGCTGTAAAATTTGAATTTATCAGAAAATGTACTCCTTAACGGGATGTCATAGAAGTAATTGGATGATCCTTGTGCATTACATTAAAGAAATACTCCAGGCAAAGCACCATATTCACTAATAAAGATTCCTCAGGGAATTCATGTGGTGTCTGTTTTTATTGTAGTTTTTAGTTTTTTTTTTTTTGGTTGTACGGTTTGAAGGAACAATAGATGTTTCACAAATTTGTGGTCCTTTAACAGGATGGGACTCGTGATAATTTCACCCCCTTTTTTTGCAAAGTTACAAAATGGCATTCTCAGCAGTTCAGTAAAATACAGCATCTTGTAGAAAAGCGCTTTTTAGAGCTGAGACTTACACAGCTTTAAGAAATATTGTTAAAAGTTCAACTACACATTTCTAATAATAATAATAATACTAATAATAAATAAATAAAATTAAAAAAAACAAATGGCGACTCATGGACTATTGTAGTATTGTGTGTTTTTTTGTATATTGTAGCTGAACTACACATTTCTAAAAAAAAATAATAATAATAAAAAAATACATAAATATAAAAATTGTGACCCATGGACTCATGGACTATTGTAGTGCTGAATGTGTTTTTTTTTTGTATATTGTTTAAAGCTCAACTACACATTTCTAAAAAAATAAATAATAATAATAATAAATAAATAGATTGAAACCCATGGATTCATGGACTATTGCAGTCTCATTTATTTTGTATATTTGGTACAGATACAGGGGCATTGTGACCCCTCCTGCTGCACTTTACACAATGTGTTATGTTCTGTACTAAGTTCTAAAATAGTAGCTCAACATGTTAAAGAAAGGCTCATGCTGCAATATTCACTTCCACTCCAGTGCTGCTCCCCTAAGGCCAGCCACAGTCAGATCGAAATTTGGCCAGTTCAGCCAGAACTGGACAAATTTTGATCTGTCTATGGGCAGGCTGGTTGTACTGAAATCAATCCATCCAGCGACTTCAGTACAACCAACCTGTTGGGTTTTTCTCATTTGATCATTGCCGGTGGTTCTAGCTGTCGGCAGTGATCATTGAACTCTGAAGGACTGCGAAACCTCCGTCAGAATACAATATCTTCACGGGAGGAATTCTTTGTCAACACTGATTGTGTTGATGGGGGGAATCAAGCAATTTTCTTTCCTTCAAACCGTGACATAATGCATGGTTTGCTTAACTTAACTCAACACTTTGAATGACAGTATGACACACAGCATCATCCAATCACTTGCTGTGAGCTCAGGCTGTCATATACACACCCCCTAAGAGCATGTCACGGTGTCAGCTTGGTCTTTTAGTATTCCTGAACATTGCAGAGATCATATGCCCTTACATGAGCATCACACTGTCCAGAAGGAACACCCATGGTCACCAGAACAAAAAAGATAGGACTGATGATGTTAGTAAACTGGACAGAGGAGTGCAGAATAAAAGGTATGAATAATGAGATTTGTAAAAAAGAAAGTGATTGGGTAATGATTCAGGCTCAGAAGGGGGAAGGAGAGCAGAGTGTGGTAGGAAAAGTGAAGTTGGGTTTTAAAGTGAAAAAAAATAACAAACATGTTATACTTACCTCCTCTGTGCAGTTGGATTTGCACAGAGCAGCCCAGATCCTCCCCTTCTCGGGTGCCTCTTCTGCGCTCCTGGCCCCTCCCTCTTATAGAGTGCCCCCTCAGCCAGCAGCTTTCTATGGGGGCACCCGAGCCGAGTCAGAGCTCCTTGTATCCATTCAGACACAGACCCCCGACCCAACCCCATCCCCTCTCTCCCCTGATTGGCTGACTGATTTTGATTGACAGCTGTGGGAGCCAATGGCGCCACTGCTGTGTCTCAGCCAATCAGGAGGAGTGTTTGGGAAAGGTAAGACACTTGTGGACATAGCTTCAGAGAGAAGGGGCTCAGGTAAGTAATTAGGGGGTGATAGGAAGGCTGCAGCACAAATAAGCCTTTATGACCACTTTAAATTCAAACTCCAGCCAACTTATTTTATTTAGCTTTGGATAGAGCGGGGAAGGATAAGAGCCTCTTTTTATGTTTTTTGCTGCTAGGGAGAAGTATTTTCAATAGGAACACAGAAAAATACAAATGTTTCATAGAGTTGGAGAGGATTAGAACTTCTTACAATGCTTTGTTGCTATCTGTGCCATTTTGTCCTATAGACAACTATTTCTTGTATGGGGGGGACAGGCAGAGAGGAAACATTACCCAGTGAGGTCATTAACAAAAATAAAAAACAGAAAATAGCAATAGCTTTTCATTGCTCTATCTGAAATGAAAATCATGAGCATTTGGCTGGAGTTAGGCATTAACATTTTTAATGCACAAGGGATGGGTAGTTTAGCTTCAGCCCTTTGTTGGGGAGCAGTGCTTGGACACCACCATGTATGAAGCATCATATGACACCATGCAATACAAATCACACATTGGTGTGTAGTCCCTTTTTAATGGAACTGCACCCTTTCAAGTGTGCCCAACTATGATGAGTTTTGGAAACCCCAGCCCCAAAAAGTTATTGATTCTCTAAGTAAGAAAGTGCCAGTTACATCTTCTATGGGGACTGGGGTACCTCTGTGTTTGCACTTTTAACTTCACCCCAAGTGCCCCCACCCTATTAGTCTGCACTTTGAGCGTTCCTCTTTAAAGCAGATCTACACTGCAGCTGAGCAGGACAAACCAAAAACACTAATTGATTCATTTTTAATATCCAAAGCAAACTCCTCCATCCATCCATGTCTCCATGCTTTATTTTGTTGAGAATTGGCCATGGTCATCTTGAGTAAGGGAAAATTATTCTTGTACCATTTACTTCCTGGAATCATAGGTGTGTGCAGCCTATTGCATTGGGGTGTGCACCCCAAAGCTCAAACACACATGACTTTCTCTGCAGCCTCAGCTGCACTGGACAGTGAATGTTCATTCACAAATTGAAACACAGTTCACTATGCTTCAGTTATGAATGAACGTATTGAATGAGTGAGGATGTTCACTGTGTTTATTTAGAAAAATATCAATCAGCCCCTTCCTCTGCTCTCCATTCTGAAACATCCCCTGCAGCATCTGGGGGGAGAGGAAGGAAGCCAGCAGAACTGCAAGTGGGGGGGATTTGGCACCACATGTAGTGATTAGGGTGTGCCCAGGCACCCCTGGCACACTCCTGCACATGCATAAGCCTGGAATCCATCTGCCCTTAGCTCAAGCATGCAAGCAGGGGGGTGTGCTTGGCTGAGAAAACCTCCTCTCCTCCCCCCTGAAGACTCCTGGGATGTATGACATCACTTGCTAAGAAACCAGGAAATATCTGAAGAAATATATAACAAAAATGTTTAAAACAAGTAAATATGATATACGTTCCTATCTATTTACATGCTAGCAGCATGAGGGTTAAAAATATGGACGAGTGAAGTTATATTTTAAAGGGTAAGTTCACCTTTGGGAACATGTTACATCTTCCACCCATTATAGAGTGGAACATGTAACATGTTCCCACTCCTGCAGCCACTCCCTGATCCCTCTTCTAATTGTGACAGCGGACCGGGGATCTTATCCCATACGGCCGTGTCATTTATTCTGCGAATTAATGAACTACCAGTACCAACAGCCTTTGTAGTCTTCAATTAAGTAGTTAATTGACACTTCCTGTCAGTAACTGCCTGCTCTGATACACACCAGTCCCCATAGAAGATGTAATTCGTTTGAGGTGTATCTAAACACAAACATTTTATGTATTGCAGATTACAAATCCCAAGGTGGGTATTTGTCTTTATTCTTTTATTTTTACCTGATGATCCAGCCTGTAACACACTTTAGGCTACACTCACTACTGCACCATATCTATGGAGAAGCAGCGCATCCACCCTAAAGAGATACCTAACATGTCACACTTTAAAGTTGCGCACACTCGTAGAATGGCGACAAACTACGCTTCTGCACACAAGCACAGAGGGATGGGACTGCTTTAAAAAAATGTATTATTATTTATTTTATTTTTACTATTTTTTATCATTATACTGTCCCTTAATTTATTTATTTTTTATTACTTGTGATCCTATTACAAGGAATGCAAACATCCCTTGTAATAGAAATAAGGATGACAGGTCCTCTTAATTGAGAGATCTGGGGTCAAAAAGACCCCATATCTCTTCTTTACCTTAAAAAGTAAAGATAAAAAAAAAAACATTTTTGATCTTTTAGCTTTGAATAAAAACAAAATAATTTTCTTCCAGCCTGGACCAGAAGTGACAAAGTCGCTCTGGTCCTCCAAGGCCATAGAGTCGATCAAAGAGTGTTAACTCTTTGATCGTCAATGGGAGCAACCGGCCGCACCATTGCATCATTTCTCGGGTGGAAGCGGAAGCTGGAGAAACACCGACAAGCATCGGGAGGGGGGGCATCCGTCCCCTCCCGTCACTTTGGAAACTGTTCCAGTGGCTTATGTGACGCTTGGACCTGTTTCATGAGAAAGCCGGCTGCCTGCTGAAAAAAAACGGTACCGGGGGTTATGGCTGATATCTTTAGCCATAATCCCGCTAAACCACTTCCAAATGTAAATATACATACTGCGGTCAGCAAGTGATTTAAAGGAAGTTGAAAATAAAAACACATACAAGTCAACAAGTAATAAAACTATTTAACAAGGGGAATTCAAAGACTGCTGTGTTAATGCTAACGACAGACATAATCATAAATGTAATTTTTGATTTTGCCCATTTTTAAGTGAGGGATTCCTAGGCCATAAATCAAGAATGGTGATTTTACACTTGACGCATGTTCGGGCCCCTTTGGTATTCTGATAAATATGTCATTTCTGTAATAAATCTCCTGCAAGCAAATCTAGTATTAAGCCAGAATAATTGGAACTTGGATGGTTATAAGTGCAACCCATGGAATGTGGTTTCCTTCATAATTAGTCAAGATATAAATTATAATAATTTATTAGGGATGTATCTGTGGCTTTATGTTTACGGGAGATCTCAGTTTTAATAATACAACAACAATTATGGAGGAATTGCCTGTCATTTTGTATACATTATGTTTCATTTGTGTGCAGGCTGCGGTAACAATGATGCAATTGAAAAATGATGCTTTTCCCAAGAAAAGAAAACCATTACTATCTGCCCCATTATGGCGCTATGCTTTCATTTACATAAAGAAAGAATATAGAGACTAGTCACCTATTGCAAATCCATGAGACGCTGTGCTGTTCCCCTTGTTCTATCAAATAATGCGGAGAGAAAGCATTTATCAAATGTAAACACACACAGCACAAATCACTATACAAATGTCATTACATTGGTAGTTCCCCTTATGTTATTAGGGGAGATATTCACTTTCCAATGTTCGGCTGAGATACATAAAAGCCACAAAGAAAAAAAAATGTAGAAGTGTGAAGACAGAGATGAACGTGCAGAAAAATAAGATTATTTAGTGAAGCAATTTGTATATAGATTGGGTGAGATTTGGGTGAAAGTGATAAGCATAAAGCAGAAACACAGTTTATTTTAAATCTACTTCCCCCACGCTTATGGACACACCTAACACCCTCACCTTTTTATTCCTCTTTTCTCTGCAACTGCAAAGGGCCATCTTAAATATTCTAGATCTGCCCTTTTCATCCTTTGGGAACACTTGATACAACTTTGTGGACTCAGGGAACCCCTGCTAATAATGACTAATTCTACAGTTTA
The DNA here is from genome assembly GCA_018402905.1 of Glandirana rugosa. NCBI lineage: Eukaryota > Metazoa > Chordata > Amphibia > Anura > Ranidae > Glandirana > Glandirana rugosa. The sequence goes on along the minus strand of BLSH010330950.1, from coordinate 2,496,527 downwards.
CTGTGCATTATTGTTATGGTCAGTAGGAACAATGATCCTTACATTGATGTTCATTGGGAAGCATGTTCCTTACACTGATGGTCATTGGGAAGCATGTTCCTTACACTGATGGTCATTGGGAAGCATGTTCCTTACACTGATGGTCATTGGGAAGCATGTTCCTTACATGGATGGTCATTGGGAAGCATGTTCCTTACATTGATGGTCATTGGGAAGCATGTCCCTTACATTGATGGTCATTGGGAAGCAGTTCCTTACATTGATGGTCATTGGGAAGCATGTTCCTTACATTGATGGTCATTGGGAAGCAGTTCCTTACACTGATGGTCATTGGGAAGAATGTTCCTTACATTGATGGTCATTGGGAAGCATGTTCCTTACACTGATGGTCATTGGGAAGAATGTTCCTTACATTGATGGTCATTGGGAAGCATGTTCCGTACACTGATGGTCATTGGGAAGCATGTTCCTTACATGGATGGTCATTGGGAAGCATGTTCCTTACATTGATGGTCATTGGGAAGCATGTTCCTTACATTAATGGTCAGTGGGAAGAATCTTCCTTTTACAGATAGCTAAAAAAAAAAAATGGCGTCAATGGGAACTTATTTGAGAGGCAAAAACTGTTCAAAGAACCCCAAGCAACCTCTGTAGGAACCCTAAGGTTCCATGGAACCCTGGTTGAAACAGCCTGATCTTGAAAGCAGTGCTGATGTTATGATGATGTAGAGATCCCCCCCCCCCCCAGGTGGCATGTACATGACCCCTTGGGCTTACAGAATGTGGGTTGAATGATGCAGCTCACCATTCCACCCAGAAAAGGTCCAGCAGTAGTGTGTAGTTTGTGCAATGGACAGTTTAGGAGTCAAGGTGAGTATTACATTTTTTATTGTTAAGACAGCTAAGCAATCCATTTAAAAGAAAAAAAATCTCTTCTTTAAGGTTAGAGTTAGGTTTTAGAGCAGCTATTGTTAACCAGAGTTCCATGAGGTTTCTCCACAAGTCATAAAGGGTTCCTTGAGCAATGGTTTACTGATCTTCAGCCAGGCTGTGCCTATATACTGCAGTTCTGGTGTGAGGACCCACATTTTTTACTGACAGCATTCCTTTGGGCAATATAATTCCTTTCAATTGTATTTTGTGAAAAAAATCAGGTTTTACATTAGAGAAAAATATCTTAAAGTGATATTAAAGTTTTGGGGTTTTTTTTTGTTTTTTTTAAAACAAAACATGTTGTAATTACCTGCTCTGTGTAATGGTTTTGCACAGAGCAGCCACCTCTTCTCGGGTCCCATGCTGGCGTTCCTGACTCCTCCCTCCTGATGGATGTCCTCACAGCAAGCAGCTGTGGGGGAACCTAAGCAGGCACGCTCCAGAGCCGCGACTCTGTGTGTCCATTCATATATGGAGTTGTGGCTCAGCTCCGCCCCTCTCCTGATTGGCTCACTGGCTGTAATGGCTCCCGCTGCTGCCAAAAGCCAATCAGAAGTGCAAGTCCCTGGAGAGGCAAAGCTCTTGTGGACATCACTTGGTTGAAGGGGGGCTCAGGTAAATATTAAGGGGGCTGGGGGGGGGGGGGCTGCTGCAAACAGAAGTTTTTTTTATCTTAATGCAACTACTTTAATTTTAATTTTTTTAATATATATACAATTTACTTAACAAACTAATGTATTGGAAACTGTAGATAAAATAGCAGGGGTTCCCTGAGACTTCTGATAAGTGTGGTCCCAACTATGACAGTATATAGAAATAAACAAACAGAAAGCACGCCCAACTAAAGACAGCCCTTTCCTCTCTAAGTGCTGGATTGCACTGGAACATGCGGGCTCAAATTATCATGTTTCCATGTAATTCACTTGACTGGGCTGCACACTGGAACATGCAGGCACAACTTTTAAAGATGCACAGCACCAAATTGCATGGTACTATAGTACCATGCAATTTGATGCCTGCAAATGCACTGTGTATGTGATCTGCATTTGGGGTGCAGGTAGCATTACATTGGCACCTGCATGCAGCTCACAAGGGCAGTGTATTTAAACGCTGTTTGGGAAACGTGCATGGAACGCACCTTTCCTGCACTGCATTCTGGTGTGAACCAGGCCTTCAGATACCGCAATGCACCAGAACCCCAGACATCTCTTTTGCAAGACAGCCAAAGACTTCCAGAGTGTGTTTAGAAAAAGAAACAATGTCAGCCATTAAGATATGTGCATAAACAGAATGTAAATCCTTTCCTGCTCTTGAAGTGGCAATTTCTCCAATTTCTATAACCAAAGTGTAAGTTTGGCCCCGGACAGTGTGCCGCCTTGCTGCCCCTGTGGAACTGGGGAGATCCCAACACCGTAGCAAAAACACAAGAAAACAGAGGCGCACCGGCCTAGCGCATTATCCTCAGTTGTACATTTTATTAAAAAGATAAAAACATACTCACACGAGGACTTGTATACAAGGCATAAAAACATGGCACTGTGCTACACGTCCATAGTAGCACTTGCCGCTGTGATGATAATTCACACCAACTGTGAACCAAAAAGTGTAGCGCTAAAAGAAACACCGTATATATTGCAATATAAATCAATAGTGAATTTCAACCAAAAATAAGTCCAAATAAAGATAATGTGTTCAATCCGTTCAAGACATCCGAAATATTAATCGTATATCTTCAACAATTGTAGAAAAAATTGCATCATGTGTTGTGCACTCCCATCAAATGTGTAAAAGGTACTCTTACCAACGATAAGAGGAAATTGCGCGTATAATTAATCCCAAAGAGACATCCTCTAGGCCTCGCCGTGTGGCTTCAATCCCACCGTCTGCCAGGAACTCCCCGAGGGTCCACAGCCGGATGCCAAACTCCAATACACGGGTGTAACAATCTGTTGGGTGATTCGACCATCGACCAGGAACTCCTGCAGGTCTCCAGCTAGGTCTCAAACTCCGACACCACCATGCAACAGTATGCCTGCACCGTGTGGGCGAATCTCGGGGTTTCCTTGTAATCGCCTTCTACCCGCAACACAGCTCCTCTGCAGAAGACTACCACTCCCGGCATACACCGCTCTCACTTCCCTTCAATTCACACCAACTGGCTGACGCGTTTCGGGGGGAGCAAACCCCTTCCTCAGAGCCAAAGTTGGTGATTTAGATATGTACACATGAGCAGGGCAAAATGCAAAACAATACATAGGAAGTCCCCAGCATGGTTTTAAACTAACCAACAAAAAAAATGTTTCAAGGTTAAAAAACATGTTTTTGTTGCATTCATTTGTCTATAAAGTGTGGTTCCTAATTATAAACCGAGTTCCCAACTATGGGGCATATATAGCAATCCACAAACAGAGAGTGGGCTTACCTGGAGATGTACCTTTCCTCCTTACCTCTATAAAGGAGGAAAATATATATATTTATTTAGAGAAGCACTGGGATCCTGGTGGAAAGTTTTTACAATTCTCCCACACACCCATCACGTATGTCTTTAAATGTATTTCCACTTTTGCTGTCAAATTTAAGGAAGCCACACTATAGATTTGTTATGTTTTCCCATTCACACGGTATGTCAATTTTTTACAGTTTAGACTCCATGCACGCTAGAGTTTTTTTAAGCTCCTGAACCTGCTAATTTCCTCTCCCTCTCCTCTCCTCCCCCTAGTGCTTTCTAAACAAAAATGCCTGAAGTTGTAAAAAGCTTCTAATACACTTCTATAACGCTTTAACCACTTTCCGACCGCGCGCCGTGTTTTCACGGCGGCAGTCGGGATGCTGAGCGCGAATCGCCGTAAATAAGCGGCGATCTGCAATCAGCCACCAGGGGGCGCGCGCGCCGCACTCCTGGGGAGTGTGCCCGCGGCTCGGGCGGACCCGATGTCCGCCAGCGAGCCGCGATGAGCGGCTACAGGGAAAGAACGGGGAACCGCCAATGTAAACACGGCGGTTCCCCGCTCTGTTAGTAGGGGCATGGAAGATCTACTGATCCCTGTCACTGGGATAAGTTAGATCTCTCATGCCCATGTTAGCCCAACCCCCCCACAGTAAGAACACACCCAGGGAACACAGTTAACCCCTAGCTCTCCCCCCCCAGGTTAACCCCTTCACTGCTAATGACATTTTTACAAGAATCAGTGGACATTTAAATTTCTGATCGCTGAATAAATGTCATTGGTCCCAAAAAAGTGTCAAAAATGTCCGACATGTCCGCTGCAATATCGCAGTACTGCTAAAAATCGCAGATCGCCTCCATTACTAGTAAAAAATAAAAAAAAAATAAAAACCCCAGAAATTAATTCTCATCATCCGTAAACGCGGCCACTTTTGCGCAAACCAATCAATAAACGCCGATTGCGATTTTTTTTTATCACAAATATGAGGAATTATATAAATGGCCAAAAACGGTGAAAAAAATGTTTTTGGATTTGAATTTTAGCAAAAAGTAAGAAATTTGGGTTTTTTTGCAAAATGGTCGCTCTTCTTTTGTTTATAGCGATTATCAGAAATGACGCAGTGGCGATCAAATCCCACCAAAAGAAAGCTCTATTTGTGGGAAAAAAAGGACGCAAATTTTGTTTGGGTACAAAGTCGCACGACCGCGCAATTATCAGTTAAAGCAATGCAGCGCCGAATCGCAAAAAGTGCTCTGGTCCTAAAGCTGGAAAACCTTCCGGTTGGTAAGTGGTTAAAGAAGCTTGCAAAAACGTTAAAGAACACCTGAAAATGCATGAAAAAAACCCAATAAATCCATACACTCAGTTGTGAATGGAGCCTAAATGAGCTTTAAAGCTCAGAAAGTGCTTTTGAAACGCTACTAAAAAAAGCTATTACCAGCATTTTTTATCCAGCGTTTTTTAGCTTAGAAAAATACTACTGTGCTTGGGGCCTTAGATGTATCTCAGTTGAAGGTTTGCTTAAAAAATGTCACAGTGAGTCTGTCCCAAGTCTGTTCTCATTAACATAAAATACAAGAAGCCCAACCTCTACACCTTTAACTTCTTGTTAGGACAGAGTGTTCAAATCTAGGTACAATTCATAATGAAGATCAGCCTGCACAGTACAGATTGGGTTCATTGTGGCAAACACAGCTGCCCAGCTTCCTCATAAACAAAGAGAACTATGTAGGATTTTTTCTTGCTGGAGGGTTTAGAAAAGAACATCTAAAAAGCTAAGCTTCAATTTTTCTATACAGTATGTTTTAAGTTAATGGGGACCTGTAGCAAATTTAAAGTAGGTGTTATCCCAGTTTGGCTAAACTTTCAAAGAAGAACTAAACTCCTCTGGGTGGAGGTGAACTGTGGAATTATGTGTTGTTACCCTTGACATAGGATTTCCAGAGCATTATGCATTGCATTATACAATACAAGGTTAGGTGAAGTGATGGGGCTAATGAGAATTATATAGTTGAACACCAAGTACATAAAAAAAAAAACAAAAAAAACAGCAGTTAATGTGGTTATTTATTAATGAGAGATAATTTTACATGCCATTTGTGCAAGTTCTTCACTTTAATTCAGAGATGCCCAACCAGTGGCCCGCAGAGCCCTCTGATGTGGCCCACGACTTCCTGCTCTGGGATGGCTGGTTGGTAAGCCCAGATTGCAGGTTGCCGTTGGCCATCTCAGAGCATCAGTGTTGTGAATGAAGCAAGCGGCTGCAGAGCAGAAAGGCATAAGCTGCTGCTTCCTTTATAGCGCCGCTTCCTTTCATAGGCGGAGTGATACCAAATGCACTCTGCCTGGGACAGCAACAGCTGGCGATACCTGAAAACTGTTAATAAAGTTTATTACTAAAATCACAGTTTATATATGGGCATATCTGTTCTGCAGTGGTTACTGGGCTGCTTTTAAACTGATTTTCAGGTGCAGTGGCATCAAGAGTCAGTCGCAGCAGCTGCATGCAAGTCTACTGACAAGAAAAATTCTGACAAGAAGAGAAAGCAGAGTGAGTAGGGGATGAGTTCTGTGGTCTGCTGCTTTTCCTTCACTGTCCATTCAAAGTCTGAGGAAGGTAGGTGATCAAGTTGAGTTGCTTAAAGCAGAAGTTAACTGTACCTAAGCACTAAAGTTGGGCAAACGGGTCAGCACGAGCAGTAATTTGGGCTGAACATCGGCTGTTCGCCCGTTTGGGGAACACCTGAATTTGCAGGGTGCTCAGCGGGTGCTGGCCCTGTCGAACGCCCTGCAATGCACTGCACACTGCATAGTGCATTCTGCTCACTGATTGGGCAAAGTTTTGCCTAATCAGGGTGAAGTAAAAGCTGGTTGTTAAGGAGCGGGACCGCGGTGTCCTTAACAACCGATGAGTCATCAGCTGTCAATGGTCTTCCCCGCTGACAACTCAATAATAGAAAAAAAAAAACATGCAAAAAAAAAAGATTTGTCTGTTATGGGTTTTAGGGGGGAAACAAAATGTTTAAAAAAATGGCGTAGGGTCCCCTGGGCTGTGGTTGTGGGGGCCTGCGGACAGGGGTCTTGTCGAAATCTGGAAGCCCCCTTTAAGAAGGGGGGCCCCAGATCCCACCCCCCCCATGTGAATGAGCACCCATTCACCAAAAAGTAATAAAAACACAGAGACAGTTTTTGACAATTCTCCCAGTAAAAAATAAAAAAAACAGTGTCATCTGGTGTAAATACATCATCAACGCCGCACCACTGACTTGAAAAAGAAAAATGCTCCACCCTCATTGACGACTAACCGCCAAATTCCTCCTCCACCATTTGATAGTTCTTATATAGTAAGGGGCGGGGCCACCTGGTGATGTCACCTGGTGGCACCGCACCTTGTGATGTCACTGATCCAGCATGCACCAGTTCGGGACATCACAACCCCCCCCCCCCCAGGCATTATATTTAAAGGAAGTTTTCATTTTTATTGTTGCACTTTAAGCATCGCTAACATATGCATTTACATTAGCATATGAAAAAAACGATGGTTTGTTTTTTTTCTTAATTTTTGCATGGATACATCTCCCCGGGCAGTACCCATACCCCCATAACCCCTTAATAGCCAATTACACTGTGTGCAGAATTATTAGGCAAATTAGTATTTTGACCACATCATCCTCTTTATGCATGTTGTCTTACTCCAAGCTGTATAGGCTCGAAAGCCTACTACCAATTAAGCATATTAGGTGATGTGCATCTCAGTAATGAGAAGGGGTGTGGTTTAATGACATCAACACCCTATATCAGGTGTGCATAATTATTAGGCAACTTCCTTTCCTTTGGCAAAATGGGTCAAAAGAAGGACTTGACAGGCTCCGAAAAGTCAAAAATAGTGAGATATCTTGCAGAGGGATGCAGCACTCTTAAAATTGCCAAGCTTCTGAAGCGTGATCATTGAACAATCAAGCGTTTCATTCAAAATAGCCAACAGGGTCGCAAGAAGCGTGTGGAAAAACCAAGACGCAAAATAACTGCCCGTGAACTGAGAAAAGT
>BLSH010330950.1:2444120-2455620 GCA_018402905.1 Glandirana rugosa | reverse complement strand
AGGGTAGGTAACCTACCTATCCGTCCTTCAGGTAACTCCCGTTCTACCGGAGATGAGTTTAGATACGGGAACCTCCTGGCCTAGCTGGAGACTGTAGTGAAGGTAAAGAGACCGAATTTCTCTACTAAAAAAAAAAAATTGGCCAAGGGCTGGCGCGCGGCAGAAAAGTGCCGCCGTCAGCCCCTCGGGACGCACTTAGCGGCATTTATTCTCCGCTAAGCGTAAACCGGTGGTCTCCCACGCGCGCGCGTGAGGACCCCTCACACGGGCGCCGAGCCCGCCTGGGCTACAGGGTTTACATCGGCGGTTCCCCGTTCTTTTCCCTGTAGCCGCTCATCGCGGCTCGCCGGCGGACATCGGGTCCGCCCGAGCCGCGGGCACACTCCCCAGGAGTGCGCGCGCGCACCCTCTGGTGGCCAAATGCGAATCGCCTCTTATTTACGGCGATTCACGCAGGGCTCCCCGACTGCCGCCGTGAAAAGACGGCGCGCGGTCGGGAACCGGTTAAAAAAAAAAAATCATCTCTTTAAGCCAGAGAAATGGAAGTGATGTCAGAGGTCGATCCGGTCCTCCAAGGGCATAGATTTGAGTAGAGGCCATCTTGCCCTCAATGGACTTCCTGCCTATCCATCCAATGGATGGGATTGCTTCTGGATGTACTGACGGCTCTGGTAAATGCAGAAGCAACCAGAAAGCGGCGAGGGGTTCACCTCTCCCGCCGTCTCTAAAAGTGATTCACTTTCAGCAGATGCTGAATCGCCCACAGAACATAATGATACCAAGGTTATGGCAGCTGGCTGCTGCCATAACCCTGGTATTAAACGTCAAAGTAATGATGTATATGTACTGCGGGTGGTCGGCAAGTGGTTCATCCCTCATGAAAATGTTTTACGTTTCCTGAACTAGAGATCTAAATATAAAAAAATTTGGTATTAGGCATTCTTAGGTCTGTCTGAAGCAGGCCCGGACTGGGACACAAAATAGGCCCGGGCATTTTAGACTGAGCAGCCAATTTTTCCAGAGACCGGTGGGGGATGGGGGGGTGTCATTAGGCATTCGCGGTGTGGCTAGTGTCAGTCCTCTACACTGTAATATAAAGGGGACTGCACTGTAATGATTACAGTGTCCCTGCAATCATGCCCCTCTTTTCTCTGTAATCATAGTGCCCCCTTTTACTCTCTGCTCACTGTGCAAATCTCCACCTCCTCCTACCACCTGTTTCCTTACATCAGAGTCCGCACAGAGCCCCCAGTTACAGCAGAGTCCGCACAGAGCCCCCAGTTACAGCAGAGTCCGCACAGAGCCCCCTTACATCAGAGTGCGCACAGGGAGCCCCCCAGTTACATCAGAGTGCGCACAGGGAGCCTCCCCCCAGTTACATCAGAGTCCGCACAGGGAGTCCCCCAGTTACATCAGAGTCCGAGCAGGTAGCCCCCCAGTTACATCAGAGTCCGCACAGTGAGCCCCCCAGTTACATCAGAGTCTGCACAGGGAGCCCCCCAGTTACATCAGAGTCCGCACAGGGAGCCCCCCAGTTACATCAGAGTCTGTACAGGGAGCCCCCCCAGTTACATCAGAGTCTGCACAGGGAGCCCCCCAGTTACAACAGAGTCCGCACAGGGAGCCCCCCAGTTACATCAGAGTCCACACAGGGAGCCCCCCAGTTACATCAGAGTCCGCACAGGGAGCCCCCCAAATTCGTTTTATGCAGAAGAGAGGGTGAGTTTACTCACCCCAGGATGGAGGCTCAGACACATGCTGTCTGCAGCTTTCTTCCTCTTTTTGGTTGAATATTCCCGCCCACACATCCTCAGAGTGTGGGCGGGGAAGACACAGGAGTAGAGGGGCGAGAGGAGGAGGAGCAGTCTGTCCGTCCGAGGCCGAGTGGAGAGCGCTGAGGCTGAGCTGTGTGTGAGGAAGACACAGCTCAGCCCATGCTGCTATTCCGCTGGAGGAGACAGGCACAGCCACATAGCGATGTGTGAACGTGGCCGCAGCCTGTGTTAACCCTCTCCAGGCCTCGGTCACCGTTTACCTGCTGCTATGTGGCCTGGACAGCAACAGCCACGGAGCAGGTGGCCCCGGCCCACCGGGCAAATGCCTGGTCGGCCCTATGGCCCGTCTGGCCCTGCATACATGGATCCCCGTTCTGTCACTCCAGGGGGACAATCGCGGGTAGCAGGCGGACACCAAGTCCATCCTACTCGCTCCCTGGCCCCCCGGAACACAGTGAGCGTGCGAGCAGCACGATAGCGCATCGATATTGAACCAAGTTGCCGTCGTCAAGCCACGGCAGGCAGTCGGCAACTGGTTAATGGCATCCCAGTCTTAGTCCGTAGGGTTCAATATTAAGTTGGCTCACCCTTTGCAGCTATAACAGCTTCAACTCTTCTGGGAAGGCTGTCTACAAGGTTTAGGAGTGTGTCTATGGAAATGTTTGACCATTCTTCCAGAAGCGCAATTGTGAGGTCATGCACTGATGTTGAACAAGAAGGCCTGGCTCACAGTCTCCACTCTAATTCATCTCAAATCAATTCTATCGGGTTGAGGTCAGGACTCTGTGCAGGCCATTCAACTCCCTCCACCCCAAACTCGCTCATCCATATCTTTATGGACCTTGCTTTGTTCACTGGTGCGCAGTCATGTTGGAACAGGAAGGGGCCATCCCCAAACTGTTCCCACAAAGTTGGAAGCATGAAATTGTCCAAAATGTCTTGGAATGCTGATGCCTTAAGAGTTTCCTTCACTGGAACTAAGAGGCCAAGCCCAACCCCTGAAAAACAACCCCACTCCATAATCCCCCTCCACAAAATGATTAGGACCAGTGCGCAAAGCAAGGTCCATAAAGACATGAATGAGCGAGTTTGGGGTGGAGGAGTCCTAACCTCAACCCGATAGAACACCTTTGGGGTGAAATAGAGTGGAGACTGCAAGCCAGGCCTAGTCATCCACATCAGTGCCTGCCCTCACAAATGCGCTTCTGGAAGAATGGTCAAATATTCCTATGGACACTCCTAAACTTTGTGGACAGCCTTCCCAGAAGAGTTGAAGGGTGGGCCAACTCAATATTGAACCCTACAGGCTAAGTCTGGGATGCCATTAAAGTTCATGTGCGTGTAAAAGCAGAAGTCCCAGTACATTTGGTGATATAGTGTATATACTGTATATATATTCGCAAGGGTAGCCGCAGCACTCTATTTGAGGTACATGCCCAGGTGCTCACCCACAAAGTAATCCATACAAATCCAAACTGGTATAGAGGTACTCACGGGTCTTGCAGAGTAAATGGATCAAAACAGCAGTGTTTTTAACCGCTTGACCCCTGGAAAGCTTTACCCCCTTCATGACCGGGGCATTTTTTGCGATTCAACACTGCGCTACTTTAACTGGTAATTGCTCAGTCATGCAACTCTATACCCAAATGAAATTTGTATCATCTTTTTCACACAAATAGAGCTTTCTTCTGTGGTTTTATTTGATCACCACTGGGTTTTTTTATTTTCTATTGTATAAGTGAAAAAAGACTGAGCATTTTGAAAAATAAAACTCGCAATAGTTTCTACTTTCTGACATAAAAAATATCCAATGAATTTTAAATTTCTTCATAAATTTAGGTCAAAATGTATTCTGCTACATGTCTTTGGTAAAAAAAAAATCACAATAAGTGTATATTAATCGGTTTGTGTGAAATTATAGCATCTACAAAATATGGTATTTATACTAGAATTTATGCAGCTATAGATGCTATACTAGTAATGGTGGTGATCGGCGACTTATATAGTATGACTGTGATAGTGTTGTGGGCAATCTGGCACTAACAGACACTGGCTGGGAGGGTCACTAATTGACTAATTGACACTGACATTAGTAGTGACACTAATACAGAGATCAGTGATAATATTGTACACTGTACTAATGACACTGGCTGGGAAAGGGTTAACATCAAGGGGCAATCAATGGGTTAACTATGTGCCTAACAATATGTAATGTGTGTTGTTTTTACTCACAGATCTGGCTGCTTTTTCTCTCTAAGCTCAGAGTTGATTTCAGGGAGAAGAAACAGCCAGGTCACTGTCAGTGTACAGAGCTCTGTGCTGAGATTGGCCACAGCAGATCAGCAGGTATAGAGCCAAAGTCATTAGCTGAAAACTGCTGGCAAACTTGTGTTGTATCCAGTCACAGCACAGGTCAGCAGGGGGCACACCCATGCATGCCCGAAAACCTAAAAACGGGCAGCGACATATGGGTACGTTCAGAGGCGTAACTAGAACCTTCAGGGCCCCGGTGCAAGAAATTATGAAGGGCCCCCTGACCCCTGGCCAGGGCCCTTCCCTCTTCCCACTGATCCTGGGGCCCATTACTCCTATCGTGGGTCCCTTTGTTACAGTACTGCAGTGGGGCCCTTTCACAAGTTCTGCAGCAGGCCCCAGGAGGGCCAGGGAAGCACACAGGGGCCCTGGGAACAACAGAAGACAAGTAAACTGGATAGAGGAAAATGGAGGAGATTGGGTCCTCTAAATGCCACCCCCGGCATCCCTCCTATTCAGGTGTACAAGGGAGGCACATGGGCCCCCTGGACCATGGGGCCCGGTTGCAATTGCAACCCCTGCAACCCCTATCGTTACGCCCCTGGGTACGTTGTATCTACCTGTAGCTGTCGCCCACCCACAATAAATGTACTGTGGGCAGGCAGAAAGTGGTTTATAGTAAAAGAATGCAATATTATAACTATTTTAATTATATAATTATATAACAATTGTATCATTGCATTTAGCATTTAAATGGGACCTAAGGTAATAACTATGAGAAAGTTCAGGGACCTTGTGCTGCATTTAGTTACTTGTGATGTTTTCCGGGCCCATTCCTATGTCCCTAAGCCCATACTGTAAATAGGGCCTTAAAGCGGAACTAAAAGCAAAAAATAAAGAATTACAAATAGGTAGGCTTTTTATTGCAGAAGAGACATGCAATATATCTTCTGCAATAAAATAAATGCACCTGCCTGCTCGCAATCTTCTACAGAATGTACATGGAGTTGTGCATGCGCGGCTCCGTTTATAATTTCGGCACAGTGCCAGTGTGTTGTGATGAATGTCTTCCACTCATGCATGGGAGTGATGACATTCCACACCAGCCAATTTTTCTAATAACTTTTACTTTCTACCTTGCCAGTAAAGACCCCATATCTACTTATCTACTGCGAAAATGACCACCCTTACCCAGACCCAATAGGCTGAGCAAACAAGGAATGGGTGGAACAACATTCCTCATTTAAAGGACGCTCTGAAATGCCTGCTGAATCAGCTCATTCAGCCTACTTCTGTGATACCTTCCAACCTGATTACCTTCTGTCAGTAAGTTAAGGTCCTACCCACCCATATTTCACCAAACTATAAAAAGAGATGTGGGTCAGGCTGGCACCACATCCATGTATTGATAATAACATTTAAAGTAGATAGATGGACTTTAGAGGTATCAAACACATTCACATATGTATGATAAAAAGACAAATTGTATTTATCTCCAGCATATATTAATTGACATAATGGGGGGGTTACTAAAAGTGGAGAGTGCAAAATCTGGAGCAGCTCTGCATAGAAACCAATCAGCTTTCACATTTTATTGTCAAAGTTTAATTGAACAAGCTAAAGTTAGAAGCTGAATGGCTACCATGCACTGCTGTACCAGATTCTGAGTGCTCCAGTTTTATTAAATCAAACCAAAAATGTTGAACAGGTTCTTTATGCATGATGTATTATGCCCATTTGTCCCTGAACATTGTTCTTAGAACCACATCATTGCCCTTGCACATGATTGTTTTTGCCATAGGTATCCTGACTTATTGTATATTATATATATGACATCATCTTGGCAAATGGCGAAGCGGCATCTCATTTTCCCAACGCATTTCACAGATAACTTCGTCTGTTTCCTCAGGGCATAACTGATAATATCTCTGCAGAAATGATAAAGCAGAATTTTTAGAACCAGAAATATTGGCATTCTCTCCTGAGAAAGCAGGAAAAGTCTGGATATCTAAGGCAAGAACATGTACAATACATGGGAGATAGATTTAGGCTATGATACCACATGTAAGCTTCCGGTAACCAGGTAGTTTCGCGAAACGTTTGGCAAAATGTTGACCTAGCAGACCTGGTTACCGGAAGCTTACGGTCTCTATACCCCTCTTGTGCTACCTTTAAACAAATTATACAATAACAGTTTTCCAGTACCAAAGTAGAGTTCTTCTTGTAACATTATCAAATGGACTGTTTGGAAGCTGATGTTTTTATTGATTCTATTTAACCTTATAAATAAAGATATTACATTTTACAGTTCAGTTTGGGTCTCACATGCTGACCCTTAAAAGTCTGGTCAATTAGGCAGGATCTGGGTTTTTTGCAAGTACAATACATGCCCTTTGGATCATAGCATTAAGAACAGTGCTTATGGCCACATAAATATAGTATATAAAGGATTTATAAATACTTATTAATTAATTTAAGTTGGAAATAAATTAAATTTGCTTTTTTATATATATATATGGGGTACCTCCAACTATCTACTTTACATGTTATTTCACCAAACCACACAACAAACCTTTCCTATGATTATTATTATTATTCAAGTAGCCCTTCATCAAGTTTACCCATGTAAATGTTTTAATGAAAATGATGCAAATCAGATAAACTGCAATGAAACCAAAAAAAGCAGTTACTTTGCTTTGCAGTTACACTTTCTCCTCGTATAGCTGACCTTAGAAACAGTTCCATAGCTATTGGTTGAGAAGGGATGGAATTTATGGGAAAAAAAGAATGTAACTGTCATGGATCTGTCACAAAATAAAGCCAGGCCTGAAGACATTATTATAAGTTAACACATGTCGATTTTTTACAGAAAGAAAAGGTGTTCAAATTTAATCAACTTTTAGGAGTTAATTTTTTCCAGAATTACAAAACACTAAAATGTATGGTGTAAAAATAAATAAATACTGCAATACCCCGCTGAAAGAAGTGAGTGGAGTATAACACAGTATTGAGAGGTTCAAAAATAAACTCTGTCTCGGTTGTTTCTTAATACGGTGATTTCCTGTTGGAGTCCTGTGATGTGACGGCTTCACCTCTAGACACCTGGGTCTGGGCTCTGCCCTCAGGCTGAAGTGTTGGTGGTCTTCCTCACATGGGCCTTGGTTCACGTTAATGCACAGTACATTGTAAGAGCTGCGAGGGGCTGATCTACGGGATGAACTGTACATTGTGGGAATTGTGTAGTGGATGATGTTTGACCCACAAGGGGGATTTGTTACTCTCTGTACAAAGGGTACACAGAGGGGTATATTTATTATAAGTATAGTGTTAGGGAAAGGAATTTGCTGAGAATATGTGTGATATAGCGCTTTTTTGTTCCCCGGATGTTTATGTGAGATTATTACGGGAATTTAATAAAGAGTTTGCTAAATTCTGAGTTCACTCAGCAAAGACACCTCCAACGAGACATTTCATTCTGTGCTCCTTTATCACTTCAGTTGCTACAAACTGACAATTGGCGAGGATTGTGAAATTTTGGCAAAATTAATAATTTTTGCAAAATTCATTGGAGTCTGTGGAAGGCAAATTAAGATTTTTTTTAGTAGTTTGATGCAATGGGCATTTTATTTATTTATTTTGTATTTTTTTTACTTTTCTTTTCACATTTGTTATATACAATATAATTCTTTTTCTGAGGCTCGGTTCACACAGGGGCGATCCGACTTCAGGCACTACTTTGCCAGGCAACTTCAAGGCAACTTGGAGGCAACTTCAAACTTAACTATGCCAGGCGACTTTGCCTGTGGCCAATCAGAGAAGGGAGGGAGGGGCTGCCCCAAAATAAATTCTATTCACTGACAAAGTCGCTTGCATTAAGATGGGGGATCCACCTTGGATGCGACGTACATTGAATTCTATGGGCACAAGTCGGATAGAAGTCGCCTCCAAGTAGTAAAGGAATCTCTTCTGAAGTCGCCTTGAAGTCGGAGCGACTTCAGTAGCGTACATAAAGACGGCTCCCATTCACTTCAATGGGATTTCTTATGTCAAGCGACTGGGGCGACTTGAGGCGACTCAAGTCGGATCCCAAGTCGCCCCTGTGTGAACCGGGCCTTAAGTTTTTTTATAATAATATTTAAGAAAAGTATTTTTTCTAAGAAACTTTTCCTTAAATGATTTAAAATATATACAGTGTATGTGTAAAGGTTTTAAAAATATAAAAAGAACACAATAGAAGCTGTCACTCCTTCCATTAATCACCAGGACTGGCTTTGTTTATCAGCTTCATGATTTTGTTAGGAAACAAAGCCATGTGAGTTTTTGTTCAAACAAATTTCATCTAAGTAATCCACTTTATTAAATATTTGACCATAGCCCCTTATCATTCAAACACAGATATCACAAGATTCTGATTTTACCTCCATAAAGCATCAGAGTTCAGGTCTTCAAAAAGAGTATTAATGAGTTAGTCTACCCACAGCTGCTATTTTAGTTATATGTAAAGACTGACAGGCTGAGTTAGCATGTTTTTTATGTCATGGATACTCCAAAAAAGAAGTCATTCGGCCTTTATTCTTAACGCTGTTACTGTCCACTTGAAAGATTTGAGTGTTCTCATCAACCTTTGTATGTTCCAGCATCCCCTGTTGAGTTCTCCATGATAATTCTGCAAAAAATGAAAAATTCAATAAGGAGAGTTGGAGCCCCTCATAACAGCAACAAAAAGAGTCAAGAGGCAAGAAATGCATTGATTTTATAAATAGAACCCTAAAGATACAATAAATAGGTATTTTAACACAAACATGTAGGCGGGTACAGCCTGAATCAACCACTGTAAATAACGCTATACCAAAGTGGCAATGAGGAGGGGAAGAAAATCATGAGGAACTCAGTTCCCTTATGACTTCTGCGGTCAACAACTGTCAGCAGCTGTCCGATAGGACTCTGGTGCCCCCCTGACCTCAGTAGACATTTTGGGTTAGGACAGTGTCTATTTAAGAAACTGGCCCCCAGGTTTGGCATGCATTCGGCAAGTGGTCAAAGTAAAGACAGGTTCACTGTCTGTCATGGAAAGCGTTTAGAGGTAGGGATAGGTTTCCAGAGGAGAAGGGACAGTGCAGGGACTTTGTCTACCTTGCTTCAGGAAGCCTCCTCTTTAGTGTAGATTGGCCAGGCCACATTCCGCTCCTCCTTGCTGACACTGTTGGCATCCTCTAAGACTACAAACCACTATTACAATTTTTAAGTGGCTCTGGATGGCTGTGCCGACCCACCGGGCCTAGTTGTACACTGTTGGAACTTTCTACAATATACTGCTCTTGCTTATCTCGGTCTGTGTGTATTCACTGCCCACCACACCAAGCTACACCCTACACCAAAATTGGTTTTGGGTTTGGTGGCAATTTTGGCATATAGCTAAATTCCTATTGGAAACAAATATCTTTAGCCATCAAAGGATTTGCAGGTCAATAATACACTTCTGTATCATCTGCAGTTACTTAAAGAGATACTAAAGGCTCCTTTTTTTTTGTTTCAAAATAACAAACATGTTATACTTACCTGCTCCATGCAGTTGGTTTTGCAAAGAGCAGCCCAGATCCTCCTCTTCTCGGGTCCCTCTTCTTCTGTTGAGTTCCCCCACAGCAAGCAGCTTGCTATGGGGCACCAGAGTTAAGCCGCAGTTCCATGTATTCATTCAGACATGGAGCTGCAACCTGGCCTGGCCACGCCCCTCTCTCCTCATTGGCTCACTGACTTTGATTGACAGCAGCGGGAGCCAATGGCACTTCACTGCTGTCTCATCCAATGAGGAGGAAGAATCCCGGACAGCCGAGTCTCTCATGCAACATCGGAGGGAGCTGCTGCACACAGAAGGCTTTTTATCTTAATGCATAGAATGCATTATTTAAGATAAAAAAACCCTGCCTTTACAACCACCATTGCATGTGCTTTTCCTCCCTAGTGTATTTGGGGCTAGTCTTGCTCATTAAACTTGTCCTGTTGCTGGCCAATTTTGCATTGCTGTGTCATCTGCTTTCTCTTAATTGGTAGTAGGAGTTTGAAATTGGCCAGTGGCAGGACAGTTTTACAACAGTGAGAGAACAGAGACAAACAAACAAAATTAATTACTGGACAACTTATATCTGCTGGTTACAGTGGGCCTATGAAAAACGAGTGGGCCTCCTGAAAAAAGCCATTTTCTCACACTGAAATCAATCAAATTGGGAAGCTGTTGCTGCATTAATCCCATGATAATTGTTAAAAAAAATACAGAGTCAAATCTGCACTACCAACCTATGCTGTTCCATAATATCACATATAACTTTAAAGAGGAAGTAAACCCTTATGGGTTTTACTTCCTCTTTGGCTCCCTGCAAACTAAAAGCATAATGGGCTAGTATGTATCGCATACTAGCCCATTATGTGGCACTTACCTGCAAAGGAAGCCCGCGCTGTCCCTTGTCGAGGCCGTATCCATTTTCGCCCCTCTTCCTTCCGGGGCTGCAGACTCTGGCTCTGTGACTGTCCGAGGGCACATGACATCACTCCTGTGCATGTGTGCGGGAGCCGCCAGTCACGGCACTCGCTGGGGAAGAAACGGCATGGAAGGCCGTTTCTTCACAGCGCATGTCCTGATGACATCATCGATGCACTACAACGTTAATATCTCCTAAATGGCACATGTTTAGGAGTTATTTACTGTACCTATAGGTAAGCCCCATTTGCTAGGCTTACCTTTAGGTACAGCTTCTAAAATTGGGTATACAACCACTTTAAGGCTTCCCCTAAGCATGTTAGAGGATTTGTGTATTTCAATGTTGCCCTCGGAGTTGCATGAAACCACCCTCAACCCCAATGTATGGTATTTGTTTATTTGTTTATTGATTGTATTGCTACATGTCCCCCGTTGCAGTGCCCAGATTTGTCTGCCTTTTTGACAGAAGTTTGCCTATTAGCCTAAAAATTGCCAAAATGTATTAACAGTAGTTGCACCCCATAGAATTTAATGGAATTAATCGTTAAGTTCTGGTTGGATGAATTTTAAAAAGAATACACTGACCCAGGGATAGGCAAGGTGTCCACTCCCGGACACCGGTGTCCGACAGGGCTGCCTGTGGTGTCCGCCGCTGACTTTTTTTTTTACACATCACTTTTTTTTTTTTTTTGTAACTGTATCATCATCATGCGTCCCCCCGACTCCTCCTAGGCCGTAGGAAGACAGCCAGGGAGTGTGGCGCCGCCCACTTATCCTCGTGTGGGCTGCGGAGTGATCTAGGGCAGGGAGGGATTGGTCGGATGGTGCGTGCCTTGGAGTCGGCGGAGAGGAGAGAGACTCAGAGACCTGTGTGTGGGCAGCGCGGTTGCTCGGGGACGGTCACTCGCGGCGGGAAGAAGAAGTCGCGGACTCACTGCAGCAAGACAGAGGAGCGGAGCCTCCCGGAGGACAAGGTGCTACTGAGCCTACCTGACTC
>BLSH010330950.1:2382992-2427363 GCA_018402905.1 Glandirana rugosa | reverse complement strand
ACGTCACTTTCCAAGATGTTTCATAACTGAGTCCCCCCGACTTATGT
The DNA here is from genome assembly GCA_018402905.1 of Glandirana rugosa. Classification (NCBI taxonomy): domain Eukaryota; kingdom Metazoa; phylum Chordata; class Amphibia; order Anura; family Ranidae; genus Glandirana; species Glandirana rugosa. The sequence continues at coordinate 2,427,316 of BLSH010330950.1, read as the reverse complement.
TTACGTGGGGTGTGACAAGTGTATAAATAAACATTTTTTTAAAACTTTTGGTAAATAGTAAAAGGAAGTTGAAGTGTTAATACACGGTGAAACACAACCAGATAATGTATTTTAGGGTTATTTTCCTCCGCGTACGCGCCGCCGCGAGTCACGTCAGCGTACGTCACTCTCGAGGCGAGAAGAGGCTGGCTCTTTGGGGCGACGTCGTGGCTATTGTGGGCTGGGCACTGTCGATAGAGGGGGTGTCATCGGACACTAGGGGGTCTCGAGGCACCTACCGTTGTGGGCGTCGCGCCTCCCTGGAAAGGGTCGTTTACCTCCGGCCCCGAAGTCATCCGGGCTTAGCGTTCTACCGCGGCCGAGCGTGTAGGGTCCTAGCTGTCACGGGTCGGGTGTTATCGGTGCTGCAGCGGGGTTTCTCGGTCGGAGAAGAGCGGAGCTCTCACTGCATGCGACTGCACTGAGCGCCGCCGCGCATGCGCCTCCTTTTATTGGGATTTTATGTAATAGACCAACACAAAGTGGCACATAATTGTGAAGTTGAAGGAAAATGATAAATGGTTTTCAAAATTTTTTTACAAATAAATATGTGAACAGTGTGGGGTGCATTTGTATTCAGCCCCCCTGAGTCAATACTTTGTAGAACCTTTCACTGCAATTACAGCTGCAAGTCTTTTTGGGGAAGTCTCTACCAGCTTTGTATATCTAGAGAGGACATTTTTGCCCATTCTTCTTTGCAAAGTAGCTCAAGCTCTATCAGATTGGATGGAGAGCGTCTGTGAACAGTAATTTTCAAGTCTTGCCAAAGATTCTCAATTGGATTTAGGTCTGGACTTTGACTGGGCCATTCTAACACATGAATATGCTTTGATCTAAACCATTCCATTGTAGCTGTATGTTTAGGGTCATTGTCAGTGGCGGCTGATGCTCACAATTTTTGCGGGGTGCAAACAAACTGAAAAATTCAGAAAAATACTGAAAAAAATCAATTGCAGCCTCACTGTGCCCATCAAATGCCGCCACTGTGCCCATCAATTGCAGCCACAGTGCCCATCTAATGCAGCCACTGTGCCATCAAATGCAGCCACTGTGCCATCAATTGCAGCCTCTGTGCCCATCAATTGCAGCCACTGTGCCCATCAAATGTAGCCACTGTGCCATCAAATGCAGCCACTGTGCCATCAAATGCAGCCACTGTGCCATCAATTGTAGCTACTGTGCCCATCAAATGCAGCTACTGTGCCATCAATTGCAGCCACTGTGCCCATCAAATGCAGCCACTGTGCCTATCAATTGCAGCCACTGTGCCCATTAAATGCAGCCACTGTGCCATAAAATGCAGCTACTGTGTCCATCAATTGCAGTCACTGTGTCCATCAATTGCAGCCACTGTGCTTATCAAATGCAGTCCGTGTCATCAAATGTAGCCACTGTGCCATCAATTGCAGTCCCTGTGCCCATCAATTGCAACTACTGCGCCCATCAAATGCAGCCACCATGCCATCAATTGCAGCCACTGTGCCCATCAAATGTAGCCATTGTGCCCATCAAATGCAGCCACTGTGCCATCAATTGCAGCCACTGTGGCCATCAAATTCAGCCACTGTGGCCAACAAACGCAGCCACTGTGAACCCCCCAGCGGCATTTAACCAGCACCCCCTGCCCACTCGCTCATTGTCTGACCAGCACTTACCCTATATTGGTGGCGGGTCAGGCAGTGGGTGATGGCGGCAAGCTGTGGGACAGGCAGCGGGTCAGGCAACAGCGAGCTGTAGGTCAGGCTGCGGCTCCTGTGTCCTCCATGATTCCGCCGTGCGTCTCTTTTTTCCTCCTGCTAGGCGTCCAATAGGATCGCCTGTCCTTTCAGCCAATCAGGTGATGGGTATCAGACCCACGCTTCCTGATTGGTGGAGAGGCGGTTAAGTGTTAGAAAAGTGGAATATTCATTTGCTTTTCTAACACACCTGGGTGGGCTCCGAGTGCAATGCTATGCGCTCCGAGTCCACCCTATTTTGAAGCCTATTAGAGACTATGGCTCTAATCAGGTGCTTCAAAAAAACACACCCGCCTCTGTAATTCATGCGTCCGATGTCCTGAAAGGGGCCGGACGCATGAATAGGGGGTGGCCGTGGCGGCTGTGGATAGATTCATGCCATGCATGAATATATCCATTACTCATATAGGGGGTGGCGTGATAGATGGGGTAGTGCCCGTGCGCCCTTAATGGACGGACCGCCACTGGTCATTGTCCTGCTGAAAGGTGAACCTCCGCCCCAGTCTCGAATCTTTTGCAGACTCTAACAGGTTTTCTTCTAATATTGCCCTGTATTTGGCTCCATCTATCTTCCAATCAACTCTGACCAGCTTCCATGTCCCTGCTGAAGAAAAGCATCCCGACAACATGATGCTGACACCACCATGCTTCACCATGGGGATGGTGTGTTCAGGGTGATGTGCAGTGTTAGTTTTCCACCACACAGTGTGCTTTGCTTTTAGGCCAAAAAGTTCAATTTTAGTCTCATATGACCAGACCACCTTCTTCCACATGTTTGCTGTGTCCTCCTCATGGCTTCTCACAAACTGCAAATGGGGCTTCTTATGGCTTTCTTTCAACAATGGCTTTCTTCTTGTCACTCTTCCATAAAGGCCAGATTTGTGGAGTGTACGACTAATAGTTGTCCTATGGACAGATTCTCCCACCTGAGCTGTGGATCTCTGCAGCTCCTCCAGAGTTACCATGGGCCTCTTGGCTGCTTCTCTGATTAATGCTCTCCTTGCCCGGCCTGTCAGTTTAGGAGGACGGCCATGTCTTGGTAAGTTTGCAGTTGTGCCATGCTCTTTACATTTAAGGATGATGGATTGAATAGTGCTTTGAACTTCTCCACAACTTCATCACTGACCTGTCTGGTGTGTTCCTTGGCCTTCATGATGCTGTTTGTTTACTAAGGTTCTCTAACAAACCTCTAAGGGCTTCACGGAACAGCTGTATTTATACTGAGATTAAATTACACACAGATGGTCTCTATTTACTAATTAGGTGACTTCTGAAGGCAATTGGTTCCACTAGATTTTAGTTAGGGGTATCGGAGTAAACGGAACGGGGCTTAATACAAATGCATGCCACACTTTTCAGATATGTATTTGTAAAATATGCTAAAAACCATTTATCATTTTCCTTCCACTTCACAATTATGTGCCGCTTTGTGTTGGTCTATCACATAAAATCCCAAAAAAATACATTTACGTTTTTGGTTGTAACATAACAAAATGTGGAAAATTTCAAGGGGTGTGAATACTTTTTCAAGGCTCTGTATATATACAGTATCTCACAAAAGTGAGTACACCCCTCACATTTTTGTAAATATTTTATTATATCTTTTCATGTGACAACACTGAAGAAATTACACTTTGCTACCTTATAAAGTAGTGAATGTACAACTTGTATAACAGTGTAAATTTTCTGTCCCCTCAAAATAACACACAGCTATTAATGTCTAAACTGCTGGCAACATAAGTGAGTACACCCCTAAGTGTCATGTGACTTATTAGTGTTACAAGTTGTCAAATGTGAATGGGGAGCAGGTGTGTTAAATTTGCTGTTTTCGCTCTCACTCTCTCATACTCTGGAAGTCACTGGAAGTTCAACATGGCACCTCATGGCAAAGAACTCTCTGAAGATCTGAAAAAAAGAATTGTTGCTCTACATAAAGATGGCCTAGGCTATAAGAAGAGTGCCAAGGCCCTGAAACTGAGCTGCAGCACGGTGGCCAAGACCATACAGCGGTTTAACAGCACAGGTTCCACTCAGAACAGACCTCGTCATGGTCGACCAAAGAAGTTGAGTGCACGTGCTCAGCGTCATATCCAGGGGTTGTCTTTGGGAAATAGATGTATGAGTGATGCCAGCATTGCTGCAGAGGTTGAAGGGGTGGGGGGTCAGCCTGTCAGTGCTCAGACCATACGCCACACACTGCATCAAATTGGTCTGCATGGATGTCATCCCAGAAGGAAGCCTATTCTAAAGATAATGCACAAGAAAGCCTGCAAACAGTTTGCTGAAGACAAGTAGACTAAGGACATGGATTACTGGAACCATGTCTTATGGGCTGATGAGACCAAGATAAACTTATTTGGTTCAGACGGTGTCAAGTGTGTGTGGCGGCAACCAGGTGAGGAGTACAAAGACAAGTGTGTCTTGCCTACAGTCAAGCATGGTGGTGGGAGTGTCATGGTCTGGGGCTGCATGAGTGCTGCTAGCACTGGGGAGCTACAGTTTCTTTGAGGGAACCATGAATGCCAACATGTACTGTGACATACTGAAGCAGAATATGATCCCCCTCCCTTCAAAGACAGTATTCCAACATAATAACGACCCCAAACACACCTCCAAGACGACCACTGCCTTGCTAAAGAAGCTGAGGGTAAAGGTGATGGACTGGCCAAGCATTTCTCCAGACCTAAACCATATTGAGCATCTGTGGGGCATCCTCAAATGGGGGGTGGAGGAGCGCAAGGTCTCTATCATCCACAAGCTCCGTGATGTCATCATAGAGGAGTGGAAGAGGACTCCAGTGACAACCTGTGAAGCTCTGGTAAACTCCATGCCCAAGAGGGTTAAGGCAGTGCTGGAAAATAACAGCGGCCACACAAAATATTGACACTTTGGGCCCAATTTGGACATTTTCACTTGGGGTGTACTCACTTTTGTTGCCAGCGGTTTAGACATTAATGGCTGTGTGTTGAGTTATTTTGAGGGGACAGCAAATTTACACTGTTATACAAGCTGTACACTCACTACTTTACATTGTAGCAAAGTGTCATTCCTTCAGTGTTGTCACAAAGATATAATAAAATATTTACAAAAATCTGAGGGGTGTACTCACTTTTGTGAGATACTGTATATACATACATATATATATATATATATATAAATCCTACAGAGCCATAGCTATGAAATATTTTAGCACCACCAATATTAATGCTATCTGATCACAGCAGGAAAGTAAACCTGCAGCTCCACTCATTTATGAATTAGAAAATCAGAAGACCTCTCCAGAGATCTGACACCCATTGTAAAGTAAAGGATAACCTGGAGCTGCTCATCATGTGATACATCATGTGATCACATAGCTAGAACCCAAGGGAAGAAGGATGCCACAGACTCAACATTTGAAGGATTCTTTCTTTGAAAACCCAATACTGTAGCTTTTTACTTTCCATAACATGTTATTATTATTGTGCACGCAATTCTCCTTTAAAAGCCTTTCTAGCCTTTGTTCCCTTCTGTTACTAAGTATCGCTGCCTCGGCCTTAGGACAAGTCTTTTACCTGAGGAGCTCTGAATACAAATTGGATTACATCTCAGGTGGAATGGCTTTAAAGGTTCTTAGCTGATCCCGGCTGAACAGATGTCTGGGAGCTGAATCCGTGGCAGAGTCTAATAATCTCTCGCCGTCCTCTCAGGAGACGCATATTTCTCCAATAGTGATGTTAAGACATTTATGGAGCGGCAGGTACAGTGTGGCGGAGGTTGTGAGAAATCTGGGGAGAGAAGTAGATTTGTGTCATTTTAATTCTTCATTTTAATTAGCAGTTCCAAAAGAATGGAAATCTGTCACAAATGCAAGAAATCAACAGAAGCCTAACCGTTGTATCATTAAATCTTACATGTTGAGGATGAAGTGTTGTATGTACTGTATATATATATATGTGTGTGTGTGTGCATATATGAATAGGTGTGATCAGTTTAACCGCTTGCCGGCCGCTGATCGGCAAATGACGGCAACAGTGTGGTGCTCCTGCGCAAATCGCCTCCGGCGGCGCGCACGCCCTCACTGTGTCCGGGGAGGGCCAGGGAGCGGGTGCGGCGGATTCGATCTCCGCCGGCCACCCGCGATGCCTCCCCCCGGAGTGAAAGAACGGAGGTCCGTGTAAGTAAACACGGACCTCCGTTCTGTGAAGGGGGAAGGGCTGTGATCACAGCCTTCCTCTACATGGAAGGTGTGATCGCTTCCCTTCTCCAGCTAGGACAGTCCCCCCACAGTTAGAACACGCCCAGGGAACATAGTTAACCCTTAGAGCGCCCCCTGCAGGTTAACCCCTTCACTGCCAATGCACTGATCGCTGTATAAATGCCAATGGTCCCAAAAAAGTGTCAAAATGTTCCGACATGTCCGCTGAAATATCACAGTACTGCTAAAAATCGCAGATCACCGCCACTACTAGTAAAAAATAAAAAAAAAAAATAAAAACCCCAGAAATGAATTCTCATCATCCGTAAACGCGACCACTTTTGCGCAAACCAATCAATAAACGCTGATGGCGATTTTTTTGATCAAAAATATGAGGAAGAATATAAATCGGCCAAAACCGATGAAAAAAAATGTTTTTTTATATATTTTTTTTGGATTTGTATTTAATAAAAAGTAAGAAATTTGGGTTTTTTTTGCAAAATTGTCGCTCTTCTTTTGTTTATAGCGGCGATCAGAAATGATGCAGCGGTGATCAAATAACACCAAAAGAAAGCTCTATTTGTGGGAAAAAAAGGACGCAAATTTTGTTTGGGTACAACGTCGCATGACCGCGCAATTTTCAGTTAAAGCGACGCAGTGCCGAATCGCAAAAAGGGCTCTGGTCCTAAAGGGGGAAATCCTTCTGGGGCTGAAGTGGTTAATGTAAAAACGTGTATCAACCTGCACTAATGTTTAATGGGGTTGATTTACGAAAGGCAAATAAACTGTGCACTTTGCAAGCGCAGTTGCTGCAGAGCTTAGTAAATGAGGAAAGCTTTACTTTGCTAAGAATACCCAATAACATGCAAGGAACATTTTTTAAAAAATGCATTTTTGCTTGCATATGATTGGATGATGAAAGTCAGCAGAGCTTCTGCTCATTTACTAAGCTCTGGGCCAACTGTACTTTGCAAAGTGCACAGTCTATTTTCCCACTGTATTTCATGTAATGCTTGAATTACCATGGCTTCTCTGTGAAGTTCCTAGGAATACTATATAAATTGTATAATCAGTGTTAACTACTTTTACTATCAGGAAGGTAACTGACAAAGTGAACCTATAACTCTGGTTTAAAATAAAATTCTATTCAAGTATGTATTCCTAACCCAAACAGATTGAATTGAGGGTTAATAGGAGAGGTTTGGGAGCTCACATAGTATGTTTCAGGAAGGCAGAAAAACACAGCAAGAAACAATTTCATGAAAAATAGACGTAGGAGATGTGTGTAGCAGACATAGGCGTGTGCACAGAGTATGCCGGGTGTGCCTTGGCACACTCTAATCGCCTTGTGTGCATTAGAATTATCACTCTGTGTGCAGACGGGGAGATGGGAAAGATCTCTCTTTTATTAACTCTACCATAAGAGAAGTGCACATTTGCTCCGGCCACAGGTCCCAGCAGGGGGTCCAGTGCACCCCAGTACACTGATTCAGGTGCGAATCAGGTCTGAATTTCTGCCTGAATTCACACTTGAAATGGAGCCAAAGACGCACAGGACCCTTTTCCAGTGCGGATCGCGGCCACCCCGGAACTGTGTGAACCGGCTCCATTGAGAGCTAGTCACACTCTCCTGTCATGCGAACTGGATGTGGGTAAACCTGCATCAGTGTGAACCCAGCCTTAGACCCCTTTCAAACTGAGGTGCTTTACAGGCATTTTTGAGCTAAAAAATAGTGCCTGTAAAGCGCCTCTCCATTAAAGACAGTGTGTCCTTTCACACTGGGGCGGCGCTCTTGCAGGAGAGGAAAAAAACTCCTGCAAGCAGAATTTTTGGGGAGGTGCGGGAGCGATGTATACACCGCTCCTCCACAGCCCCTGCCCATCCTCTTGGCTTTTCCTTGTTCCTCCTGGAGACTTGCTTGGCAGTGCTTTTCCGCTATCCTCCTTGCCCCGTGCCTCCTGTCCAGGACACCTTTGTGGTTTTAGGAAGGTCCCGTCCAGGACCTGAGCCCAGCCCCAAGGTCACGACAGCTTAACACTCCATCTCCAGCTTCCACCGAACACAACTGATCCCCAGCTGGGCTGACCCTGAGTATTTAAGGGGACCTGCCCCCTGCCAATCCAAGTTGGGGATTGGTCAGGGTCCTCAGAATACTCCAGGCAACTCCACCTCACCTCTCCTCCCATTTTTCTTGAAAGTACCAGAACACTCAAGAAGTAGGGGGAAGGTCTCAGTGATGCTGCCTATGAGTCATCCAGCTCTCCCTGGATTTCTGCCCAACCCAGGACAAAAATATAGACAGGCTTGGCTGACAGCCAGGCCTGCATAAATTTACCTGTACTAGAAAAAAAAACTATTTACACTTCTAGCACTAGAGTGTGCTACATAATACAGAACTTTACAGTGGCCCATGCTAATCGGCTTCTGAATGTAAGAAGCTGAAAGTGAGTCATTAACGGCAATACGTCTTGTGTCTCTTTAGTGAATAAATATATTCGTAGAGCCACATTCATCCAGGGAGGTAACGGCAGCAGTTTATAACTCGTCAGAGTTTAATTGCATCTCATACCTTTAAATATCATCAAGCTGCCCTGATTAATATCAAACAGTGAGCACATCTGACATGCTGGATTACCAGTCCAACAAACTTGTTTAGATTATGAATGAAAAAGCGGTTTCAGTCCAAACTAATGTCTAATAATACAGCTCTGGTGTGTTCTTAAGTGTTCACGGGTCTCCCTGGCCGCCACGGTCACACCGAGAGACACAGCACTAAATATAGATGGGAAAACCTTACACAAATAATAACTTGGTCATTTAAAGAAAGGAAGAAAAAAAATAAAGCTAGGCAACAGCATTGTTGTGTACACCAAAGAATAAATAGATTGTCTGTGTTGGGCCATGTTTTATTTTAAACTATTACAACTATGTGCAGTCTAAAAATGTCTGCGTAGTAAAAAGAATATATAACCAGGTAATAAAACTTATATATAACAGGAACGTTTTATATTTTCACTTAACTTGTTTGGCTACACTTTAATCCTTAAAGATAAAAAAAAAAGGCAAAGTAAAAAAAAGGCAAAGTCAAATAAGTTGTAACATAATGGGGTTGATGTGTGATTGGGTATTCTTTGCAAAGTGAAGCTTACCTCATTTACTAACCAAAAAGAAAAGCAACGGTGGGAGTCTCACTAATGTAAAGTAGCGCTTGCCCTGATATTGGGGGGTGCAGACAAAAATCAGTTGCCACAAAACAGAAAAACAAAAAACACACATACTGCACCACTCTTAAAAGTCAACTACATTTATTAAAGTGTAAATTCACATGACACTGATAGGACCATCGACCCAAAAACCCAACCTCCCCTAAACCCTCGCAGGGATGTCTGACTGACTATTCCTGTACCCCCGGCTTACCTAACTAAACACCACCCTCTACACCAACCCACAGATTGCAGGATGGTGGAGGGATGGTCCCAAGGAGCTGAGAGGACCCTCACTACCCCCTTGTGTGTGCCCCCACACTGTCCCACCAAACGCTATCCTAAAGTAGTGTCCCACATAACCTGTAATTTGGTTCCCCACATGAACGCTCGGGGTGAGAAGGGGAATAGATCATCCTGTGACTGAAGGCAAGTCCATTCCCAACCGTGGTATTGTTCATGAGTGTCTAATGGGATAGCTGTGCAAACTAGTGTGTCCGATGATGAACAGGAGGGGGGCGGAGGGGGGTTTGTAAACTGAACCAACCCTTGGTTGAATGTCTATATCACTCCTTCACCTCCCAGAACAACAGGTAGATGATGGATAAAGTCACTGTAGCACATATGCAGGGTGGGAGAGGCTGCAGTGACAAGCATTGGTAACTAGGGAGCATGGACAGGGAGATTACCACCAATGGTCTGGCAGACTCAACCTGTGTGTAGATGCGCTCCGTTATTCGTCCCTCCTGGGATATATTGCAGGTTCCCAGCATCTAGCCACTGGTTGTAATGGAAGAATGTGTGGACACTGCTACGGAGCTGGGGTCCGAATCCAGCAAGTCAGATACCAGCTTGCACACTGTGACAGCAACTTCGGTAGTACACAGACAAAATAGGAGTACTGAGCGTGCTGCTAATGGCTCCTGTGTTGGGCTGGGACCTGTGAGTAGGTAACACACAGCCAGTTCACAGGTGCAGGAGATCTCATCAGCACCCCTCCTCCAGGTAGATGAATGGTGCTGTGCGGCTATAGATCGGATGCACTAGCGGCTTGATGGCAGCTTTCTGGTGGCATACAGGGGGGCTCGGTGTAGTGGACCAGGTGGGACAGGTGGGAAGGGAGGGAGATACACTATGTATTGCCTACATGTTTCGTTCCAATGGGAACTTTGTCAGGGCTTGGTTAGCCAATCAGATGACACTTGCATAAGTAGGTACCTTAGGGCACCCCCCCCCCAATAAATCAAGTATCACCACTGTGAATTAATAGTGCTGGCTAACATAACATATACTGGGGGAGGTTCTCTGTTCTTTTATCCATATAGCACAGGACCTGGTTTGATATTTATACAATAAACTTGCCCATAATAAACTGGCAATTTACATATCTGTTGAGTCCCTGGCAAAGGGAAGGTCCACTACTTATCTACCCCTTGAGGGTATAGTTGAGGGTATAGCCAGTGCAGCTATAATACTCTTCTCTAATCCCGGCCATGGCAATTCCCAATAATACATATACATATATATACAGGGAAAAATGTAAGAAAAAACGTAAGAAACAAAGTAAGAAAAAATGTATCCAGGACGGCAGAGCTCTGCCTCCATTTTGTACATCAAGCGGCATTTTATCTCAATATCCAATACCACTCATTGAAATGGCCACCTACTCTTACAGAAAACACTGTAGGGACATATCCCTATTAAGTCCTCTAGGAACCAAAGAATCTAAGAGAAAGATCCACCGTGCCGCTTTCTGCAACAAGATGCGATCCCAATCGCCTCATCTGTGTGATAATTCCAGCTTGTATATAATCATGCATCTGAATCCATCTGCGGATGCTTCGTGCATGTCACTAAAATGTACGGCTAACAGTGATTTGTCATCCTTGGTAAGGATACTTGTTATATCCTCTTCCTGAATTCTCTAATGGTCTTGTCCACGTAGATCTTACCACATGATCAGACTATTTGATAGACAACATAAGTAGTTGAGCAACTCAGGAAAGATTTAGTGTGATAGGTATGTTTGCCCGAGGAGTCCATGAAGGTATCACCTCTGATGGTATATTTGCATACATTACAGTGACCGCGCTGATGCATACCCTTTCTGGGAGGCATGGAGAGGAAGGTGGATCTTTCAATATTTTTACAAGTGTATTCACTGTGGACAAGTGTGTCACCAATCTTAGGTGCCCTCCTTGCAATCAGGCAAGGTTGTGCACCCAGGATCTCTTTTAATTTGTTATCCAACATTAATAGGTGCCAGTGTTTGTACACCAGTGTCTGTAAATGTTTCCAATGGGTGCCATAAGTGGTAACAATGACCACTTTGTCATTTTTGTTTTCCGGCTGGCAGTTTATTTTTACACCTTATCCGAGGGTTGCTTCCCTCTTTTTGTTTAAGGCTTTTAGCTTAGCTTTTTTGATCACTGAGTTTGGGTATCCCCACTGACGAAACCTTTGGCTGAGGTCCCTGGAGTCATCCAGGCTGGAACAATTCCTCCAAATCCTTATGAATTGCCCCATTGGTATGCCCCTAATTAGGGGCCAGGGATGATGGCCGGTGGCGTGAAGGAGGGTATTGCCAGCTGTTGGTTTCCTATAGGTACTGGTTGCAATCTTATCACCTTCCTTTTGGATTAGCAGATCCAGAACCTCAATCTGATTCCGATCTATTTTGTAAGTGAGGAAAATATTGCTAGCATTACAGTTGAGCTCCCCAATAAACCCAAAGAATTGATCCACTGACCCCCTCCACACCACCAGCACATCATCAATATATCTTACCCACAGGGCAACACGTTTCTTATAGGCTGGATGGTTGTACACTTCTTTTTTTCTCCTACCATCCCAAATGAAGACATGCATATGAGGGGGCACAGGCGACACCCCTTATCTGGCGATAATATATTTGATCAAAAATGAAGCAGTTGATGTTCAGGAGCAACTCTAAGAGTCCAATGAGGAACTCATTATGGGGCCCTGCCAGGGGGTGTCTGAAGTCCAGCCACTGGGACACCGCCTATACCCCCACTTCATGTGGGATGGAGGAGTACAGGGACTCCACATCTATACATGCTAGTAGGCAATCCTGTGGCACTTCCAAATCTGCCAGTACCCTAAGTATGCCTGAGGAGTCTAGAACAAAGGAGGGTAGCTCCCTAATAAGACGTTTGATTCTTCTATCCACATATTTCTCCACCCTCTCTAATGGACCCCCCATGCAAGAGACTATGGGGCATCCAGGCGGTCTATCTAGATTTTTGTGGATTTTGGGAGTTAAGTAGAAAGTGGGCATGTTGTAATCTTCAACAAATAGGATTCTAAATTTCTTTCGTGTAAGTAACCCTACTTGATAGGCATTCTTAAGGTGATAGTTCATTTCCTTTACTAAAGCCGGGAAGGGATTATCGGGGAGTTTCTCATAACACCTACTATCATTTAGTTGTTCTAGTGCCTCCTCCAGGTATTTATCTTCCTGCCAAAGCACTACATTGCCCCCTTTGTCACTTGGCTTTATGATGCAATTGGGTAACTTGCTAAGTTCCTCCAAGGTCACCCTTTCTTCACTGGTTAGGTTATCAATATCTGGTTTGATCTTATCCAAGTTGATCTGTCTTATATCATGGGTGACTGCTTCGAGAAACATTTGCAAATATTTGTTATTGCCAAAACTCAGGAATCATTGGGACTTATTAGCGGGTCCCGAATTCGGCAGGGGGTCTAGGATTTCTGAATCAATCCATGTGTTACCTTCCATGAATTCAATTAGTTCATCCTCATCCATCCCAAGGAGGGGGGGCTGGGGCTCATTCACTTGTTTGTTGCTGTTTTGTCTGAAGTACATTAGTTTAAAGTTGACTCTCCTAAGGAAAAGGCAGATATCTTTATAAATATCAAAAGTATTTCCTTTATTGCAAGGTGAGAAACCCAAGCCTCTACTCAATACAGAAATTTGTGCTGGACTCAGGGTGTGTTCTGTAAGATTAATCACACTCATGTCTGTTTTTTCTGTATTTGCGTTCGTCTTGTCACTACTCTGCTCTCCTGTACAATGGTGTCCCCCATATGTGGTGTATGTTGTTCTTGACCTTGTGCTCCTGCATCTTTTTCTCTTCCTTCCTTTTCTTTTTCCTGCACTGCCTTCTCTTGGGACATATCTCCACCCCCACTCTCCGGCGACTTCTCTAAAAAAGTCAACGTTTTGGGGGTTTCTTGGCTTTTACTACAATTACCTGATTTGCCCATCCTACCTCGGGATCTACTCCTCCTTCTTCTTTTTTCCAAATCAAGGATATTCCCTGTCTCAAAATATGCTAGGTCCCTTTGAATTTTTTTCTGTTTACCTATTTTTTGTTCCTTCTGTAAGTCCTCCACTTCTTTTTTTCAGTCTATCATTGAACTTGCTAAATTCAGCCAAATCCTAATATTCATCTAGTGATTTTATACTAGCCTGTAATTGCACTTCTAAATCATTCAACTGTACTTGTTCCTCAATAATCATTTCTATTAGGTGTAGTTCATGTTTTACCGACTCCTCTATCCACTGTTTCAGGAATCTAGTAGTATGGAGGTGTTCTGCAGGGATGATACGCTCGCTTAGTCCTCAGGGACAGGAAACACATTCACTCCGATCTTAAAAGGTGGTCTTCCAGGCCTCCTCCCTCAGTTTTTTACGTTCCCTGACTGACGGGAACTTTCTTAGCACAACTGCTTGTATCTTGGGTCCAGTGCGCAGAAAGCCATGGTATTCCCAGTACATAAGTCTCTGATAGAATTGATTTTGCTGGAGTGGGAGTCCCCCGCCCAGTTCTCTTGTCACCCAGCTTTCCCGAGAGCAGCAGAAGGCCAACGCTCTATGCCTGCTTTTGGGCGAGTTGGTGGACCAAAAGGTCATCATACGGGTGCTACAAGAGGAGTGCTGGCAGGGTGTGTACTCCCACGTTTTTGTGGTCAGGAAGGCTTCAGGCAAATTATGGTAAATCCTCAATCTCTGCCCCCTGAACAGATACCTGAGGTTCAAGTGGTTTAGAATGGAGTCTGTTTTTACAGTGTCAAATCTCCTGTTTCCGGACTGTTATGTGGCAACGGTGGATCTACGGGATGCATATCTCCATATCCCGTTTCAGCAGGATTTTCAGAGGTACTTCAGGTTGGCTGTCAGGATAAATTCAGAAATGTTCCATTTTCAGTTTCGGGCACTCCCTTTTGGGCTAGCATCCTCTCCAAGGATCTTTACAAAGGTACTGGCAGAGGCTCTAGCCCCGCTACGCATCAGAGTCATAACAGTGACCCCCTATTTGGACGATGTCCTGTTTATTGCTCGGTCAGCGCAGCAGTGGGCGAAGGACTTGCGGCAGGCGCAGGAGTTCCTACAGTCCCTTGGGTGGCTTATCAACCGGGACAAGTCTCAGCTTGTCCTTACCCAGGAGGTGCGTTATCTGGGGTATACAATCTCGTCCATAGTGGGGAAGATTTTTCTCCCTCCAGAAAAGATCGAGAAGGTGGGTCAGGCAGTTGCACAGCTTCAGACCAGTCGGGAAGCCAGGATCAGGGAAGTCATGAGAGTAGTAGGTCTGATGACTTCCTGTTTCCCCGCAGTCCCCTGGGTGAGATGTCATCAGCATCCCCTGCAGAATTACCTGTTAACCTGTTGGAAAGGTGACCAACAGAATTTGGATCACTTTATGCCCCTACCAGCCATGGTCAGGAAGTAATTATGGTGGTGGAGAACCCAGCACAATCTGGACCGAGGTCTGTGGTGGGCCAGACCAATAGCTCAGATAGAGACGACAGATGCCAGTGCCTTTGGGTGGGGAGCCCATTTGGGCAGGGACCTGGCGCAGGGTTCATGGTCTCCAGAGGAGGCCAAAAGATCCTCAAATCAGAGGGAGCTCTTGGCAATTCAGAGAGCTCTTCTAGCCTTTTAGAGTTGAGCGAACCAGAACTATAAAGTTCGGGTCCATACCGAACTTTGGGGTGCCCGGGACCCGGACCCAAACCCAGACATTTCAAAAAACGTTCGGGTTCTGGTTTCTGGTAGTTGATCACGCATGTTGAATAGCTGCAGGGCAGCCAATCAACAAGTGTTTCACTGGTTTGCCCTTAGAAGCCATCACAGCCATGCCTACTAATGGCATGGCTGTGATTGGCCAGTGCATCATGTAACCCAGCCTCTTTATAAGCTGGAGTCACTTAGTGCTGCAGTCACATGCTCTCTGAGACTCTGACTAGTGTAGGGAGAGGAAGCTGCCAGCGCTGTGAGGGACAGATTGCGGATATTATAACATCTCATCCTGCATTACAGAACAATCTGATTGTGGACTAATTAGAGATTACTACTACTGCTTCTCTGAGGGACAGATTGCAGATCTCACCCTGCATTACACAACGATCTGATTCTGGACTAATTAGAAATTGTTCATACTGCTGCTTTGAGTGACAGATTGCAGATCTCACCATGCATTACAGAACAATCTGACTGCACTAGGTAGAGGCTACTGCTTAGAGGGACAGATTATTTTTCTAAAATCATCTCCTAGTTCTATAGGCTCAGGTTCCAGCTGTTGCTGTAAGGGACAGATTATTGTTCAAAAATCATCGCTTACTCCTATAGGGTCAGGTTCCAGCTGTTGCTGTAAGGGACATATTATTGTTCAAAAATCATTGACTACTCCTATAGGGCCAGGTTCCAGCTGTTGCTGTAAGGGACAGATTATTGTTCAAAAATCATCGCCTACTCCTATAGGGTCAGGTTCCAGCTGTTGCTGTAAGGGACAGATTATTGTTAAAAAATCATCGCCTACTCCTATAGGGCCAGGTTCCAGCTGTTGCTGTAAGGGACAGATTATTGTTCAAAAATCATTGCCTACTCCTATAGGGTCAGGTTCCAGCTGTTGCTGTAAGGGACAGATTATTGTTCAAAAATCATTGCCTACTCCTATAGGGCCAGGTTCCAGCAGTTGCTGTAAGGGACAGATTATTGTTTTATAATCATCTCCTAGTTCTAAAGGGAGAGGTTCCTGCTGCTCCTGTAAGGGACAGATTATTGTTCTATAATCATCTCCTAGTTCTAAAGGGAGAGGTTCCAGCTGTTGCTGTAAGGGACAGATTATTGTTCAAAAATAATCGCCTACTCCTATAGGGTCAGGTCCCAGCTGTTGCTGTAAGGGACAGATTATTGTTCAAAAATCATCGCCTACTCCTATAGGGTCAGGTTCCAGCTGTTGCTGTAAGGGACAGATTATTGTTCAAAAATCATTGCCTACTCCTATAGGGCCAGGTTCCAGCTGTTGCTGTAAGGGACAGATTATTGTTCTATAATCATCTCCTAGTTCTAAAGGGAGAGGTTCCTGCTGCTCCTGTAAGGGACAGATTATTGTTCTATAATCATCTCCTAGTTCTAAAGGGAGAGGTTCCTGCTGCTCCTGTAAGGGACAAATTATTGTTCTATAAACATCTCCTAGTTCTAAAGGGAGAGGTTCCAGCTGTTGCTGTAAGGGACAGATTATTGTTCTATAATTATCTCCTAGTTCTAGAGGGAGAGGTTCCTACTGCTCCTGTAAGGGACAGATTATTGTTCTATAATCATCTCATAGTTCTAAAGGGAGAGGTTCCAGCTGTGGCTGTAAGGGACAGATTATTGTTCTATAATCATCTCCTAGTTCTAAAGGGAGAGGTTCCTGCTGCTCCTGTAAGGGACAGATTATTGTTCTATATTCATCTCCTAGTTCTAAAATGAGAGATTCCAGCTGTTGCCGTAAGGGACAGATTATTGTTCTATAATCATCTTCTCGTTCTAAAGGGAGAGGTTCCTGCTACTCCTGTAAGGGACAGATTATTGTTCTATAATCATCTCCTAGTTCTAAAGGGAGAGGTTCCTGCTGCTCCTGTAAGGGACAGGTTATTGTTCTATAATCATCTCCTAGTTCTATAGGGAGAGGTTCCTGCTGTTGGTGTGAGTGGTGCATTTCTTGCACCAAAATAAAAAGTGCGTCTACGTTGGTGTTTTCCAAAAAAAAAGAAGGTATTAATTGGTATTAATAAATACTTAAATAGGGCTACATAGTACATTTGGGGGCACAATGAGGAGAGCATCAAATAAGGGACGTGGTCATGGTGATGCTGGTGCTGCTGGTGTTGGTCGTGTTGGTGAAGCTCTTGTTGGAAGGAGAGGACGTGGTCGATGTGTGCCAGCTACACGCACAAGTGAAACACCTTCCTCAGGTAGCCAACAGAACCTTCACCGTTATATGGTAGGCCCGAATGCCGCTCAACGATTGGTGAGGCCAGAACAAGTACAGGCGTTAGTAGATTGGGTGGCTGACAATGCCTCCAGTTCCTTCACATTATCTCCCTCCCGGTCCCTTGATGAAAGCTCAGAGTTGGCACCTGAACCCCATGGCCATCTGTCTTTCACCTCAGCCCCTTGTAAATTAGCCAAGCAGTCTGAGCCCCAAGTCAAGCAAGAGACTCTTATGCTTTTTGATGACTCTCCTGGTGTGCTTTCCGTGGGCCATCCACATAGCACTGCCCCAGAAGTGGAAGATATTGAGTGCACCGATGCCCAACCACTTCTGTTGCAGGATGAGGACATGGAAACACCAGTGCAGCACGTCTTAGATGATGACGAAACACAGGTGCCAACTGCTGCAGCTTTCCTCAGTTTTTCAGACTGACAAGGAGGGCAGTGGTGAAGGGTGGGTGGAAGATGATGGGGAGGAGGATGATGAGGTCCTAGACCCCACAAGGACTGAGGGTCATGCGAGTGACGTGTGCAGTTTGGAGGAAGAGGTGGTGGTCGCACAGAGGCACCAGCACAGCAAAAGAGGAAGCAGGTTGCAAAAGCGGAGCGAGCGTCCCCTAGACAGTATGCCTGCTACTACCCACCGCACTCAGGGACCTAGCACACCAAAGGCAGCTCAAAGGCGTTCCCCCGCATGGCAGTTCTTCAGACAAAGTGCTGATGACAAGACACGAGTGGTTTGCACGCTGTGCAATGATAGCCTGAGCCGATACATAAATGTTCTAAACCTGACCACAACCTGCATGATCAGGCACCTAAATTCAAGGCACAAGCTGCATTGGAATAATTACCTCAAAATCCAAGAAAGGTCTCGGCCTTCTCCTGCTTCCTCTTTTGCTGCTGCCTCGGCCTCTTTCTCCACCTCTACCCTGACAGTGTCACCTGCCACCCAGCAAACAGACGATATGACAGCAACGCCACCTTGTCCGCCACCATCCCCAAGCATTTCCACACCATGGTTCCATGGAAGCTTACAGCTCTCCATCTCCCAAACACTGGAGAGAAAGAAGAAGTACCCCCCTACCCACCCACGATCCCTGGCCCTGAATGCCAGCATTTCAAAATTCCTGGCCTTTGAAATGCTGCCATTCCGTTTGGTGGACACGGACAGTTTCAAAAACCTGATGGCGGTGGCTGTCCCACAGTACGTGGTTCCCAGCCGCCACTACTTTTCCAGGTGAGCCATCCCTTCCCTGCACAAACAAGTCGGGGACAAGATCAGGTGTGCACTGCGTAACGCCAACTGTGGCAAGGTCCACATAACCACTGATACCTGGACCAGTAAGCATGGGCAGGGACACTATATCTCGCTAACTGCACACTGGGCAAATGTAGTGGCGGGTGGGCCTGAGCCGGCTAGCCATTTGGCGCATGTCCTTCCACCACGAGGATTGCAGGGCATTTCTCTTTGCCTCCTGTTGCCTCCTACTGCGCTTCCTCCTCCTCGACCACCTACTCATCCGCTCAGCGTAACACCTTCACCACCAACATCAGCATTTTAAAACTGATATGTTTGGGGGATAAACCCCACACTGCGCAGGAGCTGTGGACGGGCATTGAACAACAGACCAATGAGTGGTTGTTGCCACTGAGCCTCAAGCCGGCCTTATGGTGTACGACAATGGGCGGAATCTCGTGTCGGCTCTGGGCCTAGACGGTTTGATGCACATCCCTTGCCTGGCGCATATGCTGAATTTGGTGGTACAGAAATTTCAACCCGGATATGTCGGATATGTCAGAGCTGCTGCATAAAGTGCGGGCCACACTTTCGGCGTTCTCACCCTGCTGCTGCTCGCCTGTCTGCGCTGCAGCGGAACTTTGGCCTTCCCGCTCACCGCCTCATATGCGATATGCCCACAAGGTGGAACTCCACCTTGCACATGCTGGAGAGACTGTGCGAGCAGCAGCAGGCAATAGTGGAGTTTCAGCAGCAGCATGCACGGGTCAGTCGCTCTGCGAAACAGCACCACTTCACCACCAACGAGTGGGCCTCAATGAGACCTGTGTAGAGTATTGTGGTGTTTTGAGTACTCCACCAACATGGCCAGTGCCGATGACGCTGTTCTCAGCGTTACTATCCCACTTCTATGTCTCCTTGAAAAAACACTTCGGGCGATGATGGAAGAGGATGTGGCACAGGAGGATGACGAGGAGGTGGAGGAAGAGGGGTCATTTTCATGGTTATCAGGTCAGTCATTCGCAAGTGACTCGGAGGGTGGGTTCCTGCACCAGCATAGGCCAGGTCAAAAATATTCAAGCCAGGATGAGGAGGACGAGGAAGATCATGAGGAGGAGGAGTAACCGCAGCAGGGTGGCACCCATCGCAGCTCGTGCGCATCACTGAAGCGTGGCTGGGGGGATACGGAGGACACAGATGATATACCTCCCACAGAGGACAGCTTGTATTTGCCTCTGGGCAACCTGGCACACATGTCCGGCTACATGCTGCAGTGCCTGCGCAACAACAGCTGAGTTGCCCACATTGTAACGTGTGCCGATTACTGGGTGGCCACCCTGCTGGATCCCCGTTACAAGGACAACGTGCCGTCCTTAATTCCCTCACTGGAGCGTGATCGGAAGATGCGCGACTACAAGCGCATGCTGATAGAGCCGCTGCTGAGGGCATTCCCAAACGACACCGGGGGCTCAGTGGAAGCACAAGGTGAAGGCAGAGGAGGAGGAAGAGGCCACCAACGCAGCTGTGGCACCGCCAGCACCTCAGAAGGCAGGGTTAGCATGGCCGAAATGTGGCAAAGCTTTGTCAGCAGCCCGCCACAAAAAACAGCACCACCAGCCGATAGACAACGTCTTAGCATGGTGGAAGAGTATATGTGCACACGCCTACACGTACTGACTGATGGGTCTGCTCCATTCAACTTCTGGGTCTCCAAATTGGCCACATTGCCTGAGCTTGCCATTTATGCCTTGGAGGTGCTGGCCTGCCCTGCAGCCAGTGTATTGTCTGAACGTGTGTTTAGCACGGCAGGGGCGTTATCACAGACAAGCGCAGCCGCCTGCCCACGGCCAACGTGGACAAGCTAACGTTTATTAAAATGAACCAGGCATGGATCCCACAAGACTTGTCTCTACCTTGTGCAGAATAGACATTTAGACCGGACTCACACAGCCATTGGTATACTTGTTTTTTTGAATACGCCTCAATATTTTGGGGACTACCCCAATTCTAAACAAGAAAAAAAAAACAGTGTTGGCTACCTCCTCCTACTCCTCCACCACCGCCGCTTCCACCTACACTGCTACGGTCACGGCCTAGTCAACCTCTAGGCTCCTACTCCACATCCACCCCTCCCGCTTCCCATTTTTTTTTATTTGATTTTAATTTATTTTCCCTATCCCCATTTTTTTTGTAGGGCACTTGCCCTACTCTTACCCCCATTTTACTTCCTTTTGCAGCCCTCTAACACTTGCCAGGACTTTGTTACAGCCATTTTTGTGCCAAAAAGTTTGGGTCCCCATTGACTTCAATGGGGTTCGGGGTCCAGGATAAAGTTCGGGTCGAGTTCGGTACCGAACCCGGACTTTTTCTTGAAGTTCGGCCGAACCCACTGAACCCGAACATCTGGGGGTTCGATCAACTCTATAGCCTTTCAGACACAAGTAACAGGGCAGCACCTTCAGATTGGGACAGACAATGCGGCGGCTGTTGCATATGTGAACAAACAGGGGGGGGGGACAAGGAGCCTTCCTCTGCAGAGGATAGTGAACAAGCTTTTTGCCTGGGCCGAACAGAACCTGGCCTCGCTGTTGGCAGTTCATCTGAAGGGCACTCAAAATTTCTTAGCGGATATTCTCAGTCATCAGCACATAAAGCAAGACGAATGGTCCCTCAACAAGGAGGTATTCGAAGAGATAGTTCGGAGGTGGGGGTGTCCGGAGGTGGACCTCTTTGCTTCAGAGGGCAACAAGAAAGTGGCCCAGTTCTTTTCCTTGGGTCCTCAAGGTCAGGCTAAAAGAATAGATGCCCTCGCTTGTGCATGGGACTTCAACCTCTGTTATGCTTTCCCACCTGTGGGATTGGTGGCAGCAGTACTGCAAACATTTTTAAGCAAAAGGACAGATCTAATTCTGGTAGCGCCTTTCTGGTCGAGGAGGCCTTGTTTTGCCAGCATCAAGTATCTGGCGATATGTTCACCACCCTCAGGTGGAATCCCTCAGGTTGACAGCGTGGTATCTGAGGAACAGCTGCTAAGGAATCAGGGGTTCTTGGAGAGAGTAGTTCGTACCCTGCTAGACTGTCGTAAGCACGTCACCAGAGCCATTTACACCAAGGTTTGGAAATGTCTTAACGCCTGGTTAGCAGAAGAAGGGCATGAATGTCCAGGTATTCCGCTAATCTTAGATTTTAGATAGGCAGGCGTGGAGTTGTGACTTTCTGTAAGTATGTTAAAGGCACAGGCCGCTGCTTTGAGTGTTTTTCTGCAGATCTCACCTCAGCAGGATCAATTAGTTAAGAATTTCTTTAAGGCCCTCTCAAGGTCCAGGCCAGTAAAGGTTTGGGCCTTCCCTACTTGGGATCTTTTCTGGTTCTAAACGTGCTTATAGAGAGTTCCTTTGAACCCCTGGAGAAATCGGTACTTAAATGGGTGACCCTAAAGACTGCATTTTTGATAGCGATCAATTCAGCCAGGAGAGTGAGTGAGTTGCAAGCACTCTCGGTGAGAGAGACATTTTTGTTAATTTTTGAGGACAGCATGGTGCTAAAAACCGACCCAGGTTTCCTCCTAAATGTTTTCTACTACCTTTCATAGGAAGCAGGACATTGTCCTGCCCACTTTCTTTTCCTCAGAGGTTAGGGGGGAAATAAGATTAAGTTTATTGGACGTAAGAAGGGCCCTACTAAGGTATTTAGAGATTAGTAGGGACTTTAGGAGGTCCGAGTCTTTATTTGTGAATTTTTCGGGGACGCGTAAGGGGTGTAAAGCATCCAAGTTCTCCATTGCAAGATGGATTAGCATGACAATTGTGGAGGCATACGGATTGGCAGGGAAGCAGGCGCCCTTAGTCAAAGCATACTCAACTAGGGCCATATCAACCATGTGGACTGAGAGGGCCGGTGCCACTCCGGAGGACATCTGCAAGGCGGCAACATGGTCCAGCTACTCCACTGCCGATAGGCATTACCGTCTGGATCTGTTTTTGGAGAAGGAACAGGCATTCGGACGAGGGGTCCTCTAGGCAATGGGCCCACCCTAGCAATGTAAGTTTCTTGCTTATCATCTCAGAGGCTGTCCTGGAAGATGAAAGAAGAAAACTGGAGTTAGACTTACCGGTAACTCTTTTTCTAGGAGGAGTCTTCCAGGACAGCCTGGTTTTTAAACCCTAATCTTGTTTGTTTGGTACAGATGATGTGTACTAATGTTATGCAAGTATGTTATGTCTTTCAGTGCCTTCCTGTGGTTCTTATGAGGACTGAGAGAGGAGGCCTGGGGGACCTCCTTTTAAGATCAGAGTGAATGTGTTTCCTGTCCCAGAGGGAGGAACCTTATGTATCAGAGGCTGTCCTGGAAGACTCCTAGAAAAAGAGTTACCGGTAACTCTAGCTCCATTTTTTTTTGTTTTTCTGTTTTGTGGCACCCCAATGTGTTAATATGATGGCAAAAGTGAGTTCAGTTTTTTTAAAAATCATCAGCTTTCCTTAACCACTTGACCTCTGAAAGATTTAACTCCCTTCGTGGCCAGGTCATTTTTTGTGATACAGCACTGCATTATTTTAACAGATAATTGCACAGTTGTGCGACGCTGTAGCCAAATAAGATGTGTGTTCTTTTGCCCCACAAGTAGAGCTTTTCTTGGTGGTATTTGATCACCTCTGCAGTTTTTATTTTTTGCGCTATAAACAAAAAAGGCCAACAATTTTGAAAAAAAAACAATATTTTTTACTTTCTGCTATAAAACACAATAAATAAAAAGATATATAAAATCTAATTTCTTCATAAATTTAGGCCAATATGTGTTCTGCTACATCTTTTTCATTAAAAAATCCCAATAAGCCATTATTGATTGGTTTGTGCAAACTCTATTGCGTCTACAATCTATGGGATATATTTATGGAATTTTTATTTATTTATTTTTTTATACTAGTAATGGCGGCGATCAGCGACTTATAGCAGGACTGCAATATTGCGGTGGACAATCAGACACTTTTAAATCTTCGCGGGAACCAATAACACTGATATAGGGATGAGCCGAACACTCCCCAGTACGGTTTGCACCAGAACTTGCGAACAGGCAAAAAATTTGTGTGAACACGCAAACCCTATTACAGTCAATGGGACACGAACACAAAAAATTACAAGTGCTCATTTTAAAGGCTTATATGCAAGTTATTGCCATAAAAAGTATATAGGGACCTGGGTCCTGCCATAGGGGACATGTATCAATGCAAAAAAAAGCTTTTAAAACCTTCACTCTCTCTTTTCCCTCAACTTTCCTCTTCTATTTACCTCTCTATCTTCTTTATTTTTGTCTTAATTTTTATTTCCTATGTAGCCATACTGTGGGCCATAATGTTGTTCTCTGAAATTTTCTAGATGTTATAATATTGTCTCTAATCGCTCAACAGGTGAGCAAGGTTGATTAAGATGACCAGTGCCCCTAAATGCACGCTCTTACTGAATCTCTTGTCAGACATTGATTGCCTAACCGTACCAGCCCCACTCCTGAACAGCCCCGGCGCAAATTTGCTCCCACTGGCACTCAGCTTCAAATTTGCTACCTCCTGTCAGAGATTTATCGTCCACTGAGACATATTTTAAACCTCATTGTTGTACTATAGTTGTTAATTATCTATGTAAGACAAATGTACAATGTATATTTCTTTTAATGTCTTACTATGTACACTAATGTATGGTCCGTAATTCTTTGTACCTGTTCTACTATTTACCTAAAATAATAAACAAATTGAAATTGAAAAAAAGCTTTTAAAACAATAGTTCTTTTCAGGAGCAGGGATTTTAATAGTGATTAAAGTGAAAAATAAAAATTAAATATTGCTTTAAATATTGTGCCTGGAGGGGTGCCCTTAGTATGCCTGTAAAGTGGCGCATCTGTGTGATGTTTAGAACAGTGCCAGAGTAAAATGACATTTGTAAAGGAAAAATTGTCATTTAAAATCGTTTGCGGCTGTAATGTATTGCCAGTTCCCAGCAATATAGATAAAGATCACTGAAAAAAATTGTGTGGGGGTCCCCCCCAGTCCATACTAGACCCGACCAGGCCCTTCGGGTCTGGTATGGATTTTAAGGGGAATCCCGTTCCAAAATGTAAAAACAAAATTGTGTGGGCCCTATCCCAAAGTCCGTACCAGCCCCTTCAGGTCTGGTATGGCTTTTAAGGGGAACCAAGCGCCAAATGTAAAAAAAAAATGGCGTGGGGGTCCCCCAAAATCCATACCAGACCCTTATCCGAGCACACAGCCTGGCAGGGCAGAAGGGGGGGTGAGCGAGCGCCCCCCCCCTCCGAACCGTACCAAGCCACATGCCCTCAACATGGGGAGGGTGCTTGGAGTCCCCCCCAAAGCACCTTGTTCCCGTGTTGATGGGGAGAAGGGCTTCTTTCCCACAACCCTGGCCGATGGTTGTGGGGGTCTGCGAGTGGGAGGCTTATCGGAATCTGGAAGCCCCCTTTAATAAGGGGGCCCCCAGATCCCAACCGCCCCTATGTGAATGAGTATGGGGGATATTGTACCCCTACCCTTTCCCTAAAAATGGAGTTTAGTGTTACAAAAAACTGTTTTTGACAAGCCCTTTATTGAAAATGTCTTCTTCTTCCTCCTTTCTTCCTTCATCTTCTTCCCCGCTTTTTCTTCTTGTCTTCTGCTTCTTTTTTTGGATTTCCTCCACGTCTTACTTATTCTCATCATCTTCTTCTGCTTCTTCTTTTTTCTCCACCGCCGCTCCTGCTGCCGTGCCCTCCAGAGGTGACTCCCGGAATGACCGGTCTTCAGTTTGACAGTTATTTTATAGGTAAGGACGGGTCCACCCAGTGATGTAAACAGGTAAGCCCACCCCCTCTGACGTCACATGATGTCTGAAGGGGTGGGGTCACTTATGTAATAGGGTGGACCCGCCCTTGCCTATAAAATAACTGTCAAATTGAAGACAACCCGTTCTGGGAGTCGCCTCTGGTCCACAACAGGAGTGGTGGCAGAGGAAGAAGAAGAGGATGAGAGGAAGGAAGGAGGGGAGGAAGACTGAAAGAAGAAGGAGAAAACCAGAAGAAGCGGGGAAGGAGAAGATGGATGAAAACCGGAGAAAGAAAGAAGAAGAAGCGTGGGAAGAAGAAGACATTTTTATAAAGGACTTGTCAAAAAATGCCTACTGTTTTTGTAACACTACACTCCTTTTTTGGTAAATGGGAAGGGGTACAATGTACTCCATACTCATTCACATGGGGGGCCGGGATCTGGAGGTTCCGATAAGCTCCTCGCCTGCAGACCCCAACAACCACCAGCCAGGATTGTCAGGAAGGTTGCATGCTCGGATAAGGGCCTGGTTTGTTTTTTGGATGGGACTCCCACGCAATTTTTTAAAAAGCTTTGGCGCAGGGTTCCCCTTAAGCACTTCAATACACTGTGTTATATATACTACACTGACTGCACCATATAGTCTGAACTGTATTATATATACTACGGGGACTGCACTCTATAAAATTGTAATGGCATGCCCCTGTTAAACAGGTGCACGAAAATTGGGCTTTGGGTGTTGGTGGTGGCAGAACAATGTAATCCCTCACAATTACTCTTGTTGTGTGCGGGAATGGGCCCTGCTGTTGTAAATTTTTTAAAAATTGTCATGAGATGCCCCAGGCACACAGGTGCAGAAAAATTGGGCCTTGAGTGTTGGTGGTGGCAGAACACTGTAACACCTCATGATTACTCTTGTTGGGCACAGGAATGGGCCCTGCTGTTTTAATTTATTTTAAAAATTGTCGTGACATGCCCTAGGAAACAGTTGCAGAAAAATTGGGCCTTGGGTGTTGGTGGTGCCCTAAACCCAAAATATTGTTGGAAGCTAGCATCACCAGGATTGAGGAGGAATAGGATAGGCAGCATAGGCAGTCTTCAAGGGATCCCAGATCCCTAGCAAATTTGATCAGTTGCATCAGCATCAGGGGCTTGATAGCTGCTGATCCAGGACTGATTGATTTTTATAAATGTGAGCTTATCAATGGACTCTGTGGACAGGCACACTCTTTGATCCGTTACGAACCCTCCAGAAGCACTGAATGTCCATTCAGAAAGCACGCTGTATGCAGGACAGGCCAGTATCTCGACTGCATATTGAGCAAGTTCTGGCCAGTGGTCCATCCTCAAGACCCAGTAACTCAGTGGATGCTCAGTTGGAAAGGTCCCTCTTGTCCCTAGATATTCCTGCACCATATAATGCAGATGCTGACAATGGTTGCTTGAACCTATCAGCCCTGGGTGCTGAATACTGAAGAATTGTTTAAAGGCATTGATCAGCCGCATACCGCACACCGCTCTTCTTCTGACCAAAGGAAGCCTCAGAAACACATTGTCCAGCACCAGGAAATGGTAACCTCCCAGGGCCTGGAAAGGCGTTGCTAAAACTTTTCTTCAAGGTATCCTGAAGATATTTCATCCTCTGCTCCCTCTGCGAAGGCAGGATTAGCTCTGCAACTTTACCCTTGTAAAGTGGATCAAGAAGGGTCGCCAGCCAGTAATGATTCCTCTCCTTGATACCACAAACCATCTGGTCTTTTTGCAGGCTTTGCAGGGAGGCCATGCAGCGTAAGTTTGAGGAGGCACGAGAGTCCTCTGGGTCACTGAGGATGACATTGTCAGGAACTACCTCCTCCCAGCCACGTACAACTCCTTGAGTTTCTGGGGACTGAAAACCATCCCTTGAAGACTGCTGTGTGTAATCCTCTACATCCATGCTGACACAATCGTCCTTTTCTTTCTGTGTGTTTGTCACACCTGCAGGAATTCTATCTCCATAAAGTGGGCCTTGAGAGGAAAGGAAGTCCTCTTCCTCCTGCTATTCTGCCTCGAGTGCCCTATCCATGATTCCACAAAGCGTGTGCTCCAGCAGGAAGACTAAAGGGACAGTGTCACTGATGAATGCATTATCACTGCTCACCATCCTTGTGGCCTCCTCAAATGGTGACAGGACAGTGTATACATCCTTGATAGTAACCACTGGCGTGGCGAAAAGAAGCCAAGCTCCCCTGAGCCTGTCCTGTTGCCATACTTACACATGTACTCATTTATGGCCCTCTGCTGAGCATTGCCAATGTTGAGTTCCACCTGCTGTCACAAATGAGGCAGTTGGTGGGCAAGTTGAATTCCTGCCGAATGTCAGTCAGCTGAGCACTGGAATTGTATGACCGCTGGAAATGACCAGACTTTTCTGGCCTGCCTCAGAATATCTAGTAAGCATGGGTACTTTGTCAAGAAATGCTGCGCCACCAAATTCAGGAAGTCTGCCAAGCATGGAACATGTGTCAAGTGCCCCCGTTGGAGGGCAGAGAGAAGGCTGGTGCCATTGTTGCATACAAACATTTCTGGCTCAAACTGCCGTGGTATCAACCACCTCTGAGCCTGTCCCCGCAGAGCTGACAGAATCTCTGCACCTGTGTGGCTCCTCTCCTCTCGACAGACCAACTGAAGCACCGTATAGCATCTTTTAGCCTGACTGCTTGCGTGGCCCCTTGAACGCTTAGGGAGCACTGCTGGTTCAGAGGACACTTCTGCAGAAGAGGCCACAGAAGAAGAAGAGGAGGGGGTGTAGGAAGCAGATGTGTCAGAATCACCACCATTTGTTTGGAGGTGTGGTGGTGGAACTAGCTCCAACACTGAACCCTGTCCTGCATCCTTCCCAACTGCCAGCAGAGTTACCCAGTGCGCTGCGAAGGAAAGGTAACGTCCATGGCCATGCCTGCTGGACCATGAGTCAGCGGTAATATGAACCTTGTTGCTGAACGCCCTGTCCAAGGAAGCCAAAACATTGCCCTCCATATAAGAGTAGAGAGCTGGAATGGCCTTACGTGAAAATAAATTTCTTTTGGGAACCTGCCATTGTGGTACAGCACATTCCACAAATTCACCAAAGGGGGCAGAGTCTACCAGCTGAAA
Source organism: Glandirana rugosa (assembly GCA_018402905.1). Lineage (NCBI taxonomy): Eukaryota > Metazoa > Chordata > Amphibia > Anura > Ranidae > Glandirana > Glandirana rugosa. Next base: position 2,398,736 of record BLSH010330950.1, on the reverse strand, counting down.
AGGCAGCAGTTGTAGTGCTAGCAATTTGGCCAAGCTAGCATTTAGACGCTGAGCATGTGGATGGCTGGGACAGTATTTTTTTTTTACAGTTCAGCAACTGCGTTAGGGAAATTTGCCTGCTGAAATCAGCTGGTGGTGTACTGCTAGCAGATTGGCTGCAAATACTTGCTAGACCTTCTTTCTTCTCAGTAGAGGCTTTTGAGAGGACTGGAGGTATAGTAGGGATTGAGGTCACAGATGAGGAACAAGGAGAAGTCTGCCTTGTTTTATGATGTGGGTCTTTGAGGTGCTCTTGCCAACGGACTGTATGGCAGGTCATCATATGCCTTGTCAAGCATGTGGTGCCCAAGCGGCTGCTGTTCTAGCCGCGCTTGATCCGCTTCAGACATAGATTGCAAACAGCAATGGTGCGATCTGCTGCACAAGTGTTGAAAAAAGGCCACACCATTGAAGTTTTGGAAGTCAGCGGGGAGTCAGCAGCGCCTTGCATCTGTGGAGCTCTGTGGTGTCATGCAATAGGATGGCTGCCCGTTAGCTGGCCCCTGGAGGACATCCTGTCTCATTGGAGTTGTGCACTCCTTCTTCTCCTCCTCACTTTCCTCCTCTCTTCTCTCAGGCACCCAAGTACAGTCAGTGTCCTCATCATCCCCTCCCTCCTCGTCACTTGAGCAAACTTGGCAGTATGCTACAGCTGGGGGAACATGACTGCTAGTTTCTTGTCCTTTTGTGGCACCCTCTCTCTCTAGGCTCATTTTGCTCCCTTCCTCAACCCGGGAACAAACATTGGAGCCTTAAAATTGCTGCGCATCTTCCATCAGCATGTAACCGACACTATTGTGGAATAATTCTGGTGACTCCTTCATGGATGATGGTGGGGTTACAGAAGGAGTAACTGTGGACAAGGAGCCGGTGGAATAGGCCACTTTGGCAGCTGTATTGGAATAAAAACTAGTATGAGCCTGGGTGACAGAGGATGAGAAGGATGAGGACGGCTTAGTTATCCACTCCATTTGCTCTTCTGCATGTTGTGGCTCAATAACAAGGCCAAAAGCAGAAAAAAAGGACAAGCATGACCCGCCTGCAGAGGATGCACCATGTCCGCTACCACCACTTTTCACTGTAGACACAGAGGCTGCTTGCCCTCTTTTAGTGGCCTGGGAGCGTCTGCCTCTCCTTGTTGGCCTTCTGGACATGATGGGGATTTCTTTGAACACTGCACTACACTGTATTATATACTGTAAACCACCGAATGCACTGTATATATAGTCTACACTGAATTCAGAGTTTATATATATATGTGTGTCTTGCCTACAGTCAAGCATGGTGGTGGGAGTGTCATGGTCTGGGGCTGCATGAGTGCTGCCGGCACTAGGGAGCTACAGTTCATTGAGGGTACCATGAATGCCAACATGTACTGTGACATAATGAAGCAGAGCATGATCCCCTCCCTTCAGAGACTGGGCCACGGGGCAGTATTCCAACATGATAACGTCCTCAAACACACCTCCAAGATAACCACTGCCCTGCTAAAGTAGCTGAGGGTAAAGGTGATGGCCTGGCCAAGCATGTCTCCAGACTTAAACCCTATTGAACATTTGTGGGGCATCCTCAAATGAATGGTGGAGGAGTGCAAGGTCTCTAACATCCACCAGCTCCATGATGTCATCATGGAGGAGTGGAAGAGGACCCCAGTGGAAACCTGTGAAGCTCTGGTGAACTCCATGCCCAAGAGGGTTAAGGCAGTGCTGGAAAATAATGGTGGAGACATAAAATATTGACACTTTGGGTCAAATTTGGACATTTTTCCTTAGGGGTGTATGCATAATAGGAGGGAACATGGGCAGGGAGATGGGCCTGGCACCTAGGTGGTAATATAAGCCTAGGTACATGCATATACTGACTCACCAAAATTTGGGTGGATCTCACCACTTAAGAACTGGGTACAGGCTACAATATTAGTAAGAGATACATATCTCCAAGAGAAGAGTTTTATGACTCAAAAGGGATGTGGGAGATACTGCAGTCTTATGCAAAGTTTATTAGAAAAAGTATCAATTAGAAAAACACAAAACAGCAGTGGGTGTAGACATTAAAAATAAAAAAGACAATGTTGTCTATAAAAACCTCCCGACATTGCCACAAAACATCTAGTAGCAACCCACAATGTAATGCAAGGTATATAGGCTATGGGCTTTGAGTTATATTCTGGGAAACACCCTAACTGCACACCGATAGCTGCTGACTGCCATCAGTAAAGACCTCCAGACTATCTATTGCCCAGTATACTGTACAAAAGGGTTAAACCACAACATCAGTCTCCGCTGGGTATTTGTGAAATTATAGCTGGAAACCACCACATAAGGTAGAAGACCCAGAAGGGATCCATGTTCCTGGGATTAAAGTCAATAGAAAATGGCTTGGCCGATAATATAGTGAGTACACCCCTACACCCCCTAACAGAATGATACCACCAATGCTTGATTGGATATATGTAGTGGTGTGGGGGTGCAGATGGAAGAAGCTTTCAAAAGCCGGCAACAAATCCAAGTATTAAGCCATAGAAGATGCAGTGTTTGTACTGGCCTGTCACTGATAGGCAAAAGGACCGCGCAGCACCTTATGCAGCTATGCAAGTCAGAACTGTGTGTATAAAGCAGTGATCTCCTCAAGGAAACCAGGGGAGATATACCACTCGCAATTCAGTTTAATGAGGCACTATCCATCCAGAGTTTGGTCTGTCATGGCTGGATGTATCGCTCCTTGATGAGGCCAGAGACCGGTGTATAGTAGACACTAATCCATCTGGAAAGATCGTTCCCTGAAGAGGTCAGTGCCTGCATGCAATGGCAGGTGATGTGGCTGTACCGGTCGTTCCAGTCATTCCGGTGCCCAGAGCAGTGGGGCTGTGTGGTGATCGTTTCCAGAGAATTCATTAATTCTTGTTTTAAGTTCCCGTTTGGTCTTTCCGATGTACACCTTTTTACATGGACATTCAATCATATACAGTACTTGAGTAGAGTTACAGTTTATGAAGTTTAAGATTTGATAGATGTTTTTGCCTTTGGAATCAGTGAATTTATTTGTTTTGTCTACAAAGGGGCAGACCTGACATCTGCCACAGGGGAACATACCCGTAAGTGGTGGTAGGTCTGTCAACCATGTACGTGGGGTAGGTTTAGTGAACTCAGATCGGACAAGCTCGTCCGTGAGGTTTTTAGCTCTCTTTGCAGTCATGGCTGGTCTAGGGCCTACAATTTCTGCCACTCCTGGGGAGCGAGTCAAGACATGCCAGTGTCTTTCAAATATCTTTTGTACTTTTTTCCATTGGTGTCCAAATGGTTTAATTCTCTGATCAGACATATAGAGCCCTCCTAGTTAGGAAAATTTAGTTTTTAGCTCCACTGTAGTGTAGTGTAGTGGTTTTTTATTTGTTTGGTCTGATTGGTGTTCCTGAACTCAGAGTTTGATTGCTTCCTCCTGCCTCAGGAAGAATCCTCCAGAACATTGGGAAGGATATTAAAATGATTGGTTGAATATTTTCATGCCCTAGCCCAGCCCTCATGATTTCCACTCTCCTGCTCGCATTTGGCGAGTGGAAATATGCAGAGGGCGATTGTGGAGCCGCATCAGAGCCACTTCTATCCCCACAGCCTCCTTGACCCCTGAAGAGACACGCAGCAACATCCCCAGAGTCCCAAAGCCTGGACTCGACTCCTCCTCTCCGCTCCAGCACCAGCAGTGAGGCCCAGAGGACAAGGATGGATGGGAAGCGCAGGATGCCAGGGGGCTGTTGATCAAGAAGATCATGGAAGGTACCAGGCATGATACATTGATATACAGACTTACCTTCAGACACAGACTGGGATAGGGGGGCAGAGGAGGGACTGTAGATAGGGACAGGGTAAAGGGTCTCTCTGTCCTCTCCCCCCTCACCTCCCCTCTGTCAGCCCCCTCTCTCTCTCATCCACCCTCTCTCTCTCAGCCACCCTCTCTCCCTCAGCCACCCTCTGTCTATCAGCCTCCCTCTCTCTCTCAGCTTCTCTCTCTTTCTCTCTGAGTCACACTCTCTGTCAGACCCCCCACTCTCTCTCAGTCCTCCCCTCTCTCAGCCCATCTCTCTCTCTTAGCCCCTCTCTCTCTCTCAGCCCCCCCTCTCTCTCTCTCGTAGCCCCCCTTTCTCTCAGCCCCCTCTCTCTGCCAATTTACGAGGGCGTGTTTAGGGATGGGATTAGGGGTGGGGCATGGTAGGGGTTGGAAGGGGCAACTGGTGGCAAGTAAGTCTTTAGGCCTGGCTAGTAGCCCAGGACCTTACATTTTGAGCCCAGCTCTAGCCAATCCTTAGAGGGGGGCATTCAGAACATGGCTGGGGAGGGGACAAATAGATAGGGGGCCTGATCAGATTGTTCTTTCCTCATTAGGGAGGGCCCCTGTACTCCTGGGGCTGCTGCCTCTAGGAGCAGAATCACTGAGATAAGGGAATGCTGTTGCAGAGCTCAGGGCCTTAGGAGAATTGCTATAGGACACTGATTAAGAGTCCTGGTCTGGAGAAGGATTTTGTTATCTCCGTCACAAAAGAACTACCTGTAGAGACTGAGTGACAGACAGCTCCAAGGACACTTTGAGTAAAGATCTTACTGGGGACTAATAGCTGAGTGAAGCAGAAGGGATCGGTGGCCAGAGATTGCATTGTAGTCTGCAGCTGCTGGGCTTTAGCCATTCCAACCATCCCTTGCTACTTCCCCTACTCTACTAAAGTAACCCATTTTTTATTTCTGACTGCTCTTACTTTCTGCCTGGTAAATTGTTGTCCACAGCACAGAAGGTGGAGGCAAACCCACCCAATGGAGCAAACTTCCCGATAGCAGTAAAAGACCTTACAGGGCTTCTAACCATCTGCCATTCTTTCCAAAGTTAAGAAAAGTTTTTGGCTTGACATATATTTTAATGACTTTAAAGTTCTTTCTGAATTCACAAGTCCAGTTTTCAAGTTTTAAAAGAATCTGCGTACATGCAATTCTCCTAAAGGCGAACTATAAAGTACTTGCAGTGAGTGCATATTTTGACTTTTAATTCTGGCATTCATAAGTTTTGGATCCCAATTGTTTCTGGTCCCTTGCTACTGATATCCCTCCCTAAAGCTCAGTAAAATGCCTCTGTCATGGTTTCTTGATCCAGAGAGCCTTGTTGACCGAATGGAGAAACAGTGCATTGTGGCAGCATAACAGTGCACAGCTCCATCAAAGTGCCATCATCTTCAAACAAAAAATTCAACTCCTCAGACTGCACCCATGCACAGGTTTCTTGTGTAGTGGCTGCTCGCTGTCTGCTGGGAGCCAGATGAAGGCACCTAGCAGTGGTCAGACAGATTTTATCCACAATCAAAGGGAGACACTTAAAAAGTTAAAACAGAGATATGACTTGGTATTCACCAATATTAAAAAGAACTCTTGCCCACCCACCATTCCCAAAACTGGCATTAAACTGTGGACCCCGAGGTGCTAAGACGTAATATTATATATCTGGAGGTTGACAGTATTGCTATAGAGGCTGTCAGGAATTTGGCTTAATACCACATATTTCATGGAGCTGTCTATTAGCTCAAGTCTTCTGGGAGAAGGAGGATCTCACAGTACAAGGCCAAGCACCCTTTAAAAAGAATGGATGCTAGAGAACATAAACTTTTTTTTTTCATAGAACTGATATAAAACAAAATAAATATTCAATTGATTCATTGTATTATTTTTTTCAAACACAGTAGATATTGGAACCAAGGAGGTGAATAGCTATTAAACTGATCCACTGATGGGAACACCCTCGACCTTGTCTTCTCCTATCTATGCACTCCATGCAACTTCTCCAACAATCCTTTTCCCCTCCCTGACCACCACCTTATTAGTCTTTCTCTCTCCCTGTCTTGCACCACCTTCCCCTCCAATCGCCTAACCATCACCCGTAGAAACCTTCGCCAACTCAACACTTCTCTCCTCTATTCTGCTACTGACCACCTCTATGAAAAAGTCTCACCTCTGTCCTGCCCCAACCAAGCCACTGCCATCTACAATAAATCCCTGTCCTCCACCCTGGACGAGCTTGCTCCCCTTACCACACACAAAATCAGGCCTCGACCCCTACAACCCTGGCAAACAAACAACACCAGGAACCTCAAAAAGCGTAGCCGCGCCCTTGAGTGTCTGTGGCAGAAGACTAAGTCTCTCAAAGACTTCAACCAATACAAATCTGCCCTTCATAAATACAATTCTCGCCTCCACACTGCCAAGCAGACCTATTTTACCACTCTTATTAACACCTTCTCATCCAATCCCCGTCAACTCTTCTCTACCTTAAACTCCCTACTTCGTCCTCCACTGCTTCCGCCCACTAACTCACTCACTGCCCAGGAGGTTGCTAACCACTTCAAAAGCAAGATTGACACAATTCGTGACAAAATCTCCACTCTACAGGCACCCTCCCCAGTTAACACCCCATGTCAACAAGCACAATCGACACTATACTTATTCAAACCTGCTACTATAAAGGAGGTTGCTAAAGTCCTTTCTAACGCCCACCTAACCACCTATCCACTGGACCCTATTCCCTCTCAAATACTACGCTCACCCTCTGACTCTATCCTGCACTCTCTAACTCACATCTTCAATCTCTCTCTCTCTTCTGGCATCTTCCCCAATGCTCTAAAACATGCATTGGTCACCCCCATACTCAAAAAGCTATCCCTGGACCCTACCGATCTAAACTATCTGAGCCCTATCTCCTTGCTCTCCTTTTCCTCCAAACTCCTAGAACGCCTAGTCTACAACCAACTGAGTGACCACCTGGTTAAGAATAACCTTCTGGACCCCCTTCAATCCGGATTTCACCCTCAGCACTCAACAGAAACTGCCCTTTTTAAACTCACAAATTACCTACTAACTGCAAAAACCAATGGACACTACTCTATACTCCTACTCCGGGATCTTTCGGCTGCCTTTAATACTGTCGACCACCCCCTCCACCTCAAAAAACTTTACTCCCTCGGTCTCTGTGACTGTGCTCTTCGGTGGCTCTCGTCCTACCTATCCCATCGCACCTTCAGCGTAACATACAATTCTACCTCCTCCTCTCCTCTTCTCTTCTCTGTTGGGGTCCCCCAAGGTTCTGTTCTTGGACCCCTCTTATTTTCAATATACACTTCTACCCTGGGTCGGCTGATAGCCTCCCACGGCTTTCAATATCATTTTTATGCTGACGATACCCAAATCTACCTCTCCACCCCCCAACTCACCCCATCAGTCTCCTCACATATCACTAGCTTATTAACAGACATATCTAACTGGATGTCACACCACTTTCTTAAACTCAACTTGTCCAAAACTGAACTCATAATATTTCCTCCCCCACGTGCCATTTCCCCCGACTTCTCTGTGAAGTGCAATGGCATAACCATCCACCCATCCCCACATGTCAGGGTGCTTGGTGTTATCCTGGACTCTGAACTCTCCTTTTGGCCCCACATCCAATCACTTTCTAAGGCTTGCCGCCTCAATCTCCGCAATATCTCTAAAATACGTCCCTTCCTAACCAATGAAACCACAAAGCTCTTGATTCACTCCCTGGTCATCTCTCGTCTCGACTACTGCAACTCCCTCCTCACTGTCCTACCTTTAAATAGACTATCCCCTCTCCAGTCCATCATGAATGCTGCTGCCAGACTCATCCACCTTACAAACTGTTCAACATCTGCCACCCCCTCTGCCAATCCCTCCATTGGCTGCCACTCGCCCAACGAATTAAAATTCAAAATACTAACAATCAGCTACAAAGCCATCCACAACTCTGCTCCCAGCTACATCGCCAACCTAGTCTCAAAATACCAACCTAACCGTCCTCTTCGCTCCTCCCAAGACCTCCTGCTCTCCAGCTCCCTCATCACCTCCTCTCATACTCGCCTCCAAGACTTCTCCCGAGCCTCTCCCATCCTCTGGAACTCCCTACCCCAATTGGTCAGAATGTCCCAAAATCTATCCACCTTCAAGCGATCCCTGAAAACTTTTCTCTTCAGGGAAGCCTATCCTGCCACCACCTAACAACTACACTACTTATTTTCTCAATCAGCTCATCCCCCGCAGTTTACTGCCCTTTCGTATCATTCAACCCTCCCTCTTAGATTGTAAGCTCTAACGAGCAGGGCCCTCTGGTTCCTCCTGTATTGAATTGTATTGTAATTGTACTGTCTGCGCAAACTGTCGGCACTATATACACCCTGTATAATAATAAAAAATAATAATAAACTGTTGACCTGCTTGTACTCCTCATAGACTTAATATTATATACTGTATCTGGTGGTTTGCTATATGGGGCTGTCAGGAATCTGGTTCATGTAAACATATTTTTTTGGTCTGTCTATTAGTTCAAGTCTTCTGGGGTTAGGTGATAGATCTCATTCACCAGTCATTCCTTATCATGCTGGACCCCCTCCTTATCTCAATATCTATTTTTTTATCCCCAATCCAGTACTTCCAAAGGGATACTGCAACTTAATCTGCAATTTTGTGGGGGCTGAACAGTAGCGGCTGGTGCTCCAATTTTTGGGGGAGGGCAGCAAGCAAAGCCCCCTGCCACTTACCCCATCCAGGTCGTGGGATGCTTCAGTGGCTTCCTTGGCTTCTCCTCCTGGCTAATCCGGTCTTAAGACCCGCTGTCTGTCGTGATTAACCGGGAGGAGAAGCAGGAAGACAATAGTGAATGTTGATTCGCCAATGTCACAAGTGGGTGGGCTTGGGGCACAGATCACAGCATTTTTGAAGGCAATTAGAGCCTCAAGCTGTAATCATATGCTTAAAAAAAATCTCATAGAAATCAATGCGTCCGGCACCCCACATGGAGATTAGGGGCCGTCGCATGGAGTTTAGGGGGTGGCACCCCTGTGCCCCTTATGGACCAGCCACCACTGGGGCTGAACAATGGCCCATAGCCCCTTTGAACAAATTATAACTATAATTAATTCTCAGAATTGATTCTCTTCCAATATACCAAGTGGGCACCATGGCTAACTCATAGGCACCTTATTTGGAGTGTGGCCAAATCACTCAATTTGTGGTATTCAAGACTCATATTTAGCTTTAGTGGTAATTTAACACATATTATGCAAAGTCCATCCATTATAATTGTGTACCATCTACTGTTTTACACATACAGTAGATATGATATAAATATTACACTTATAAATGGTAAAATAAAAAACCGTCTACTTAAGAGCAAATATGACTGCCAGGCATACACATTGCTAGAAATTATAACTGGAAAAAAGATGATAAAAACAACCACCTGCTAATATTGGTAACATTAATTTGACCTCTTTTACATGTTTATCTTAAAAAAAAAACACACGTGTTCCCTTTAAAGGGCAGTGTAATGTTTTAACACCATAGTAGTTTCAGAAAAAAGAACTATAACCTTTTACAATAGAAGGCCAGGCACCCTTTAAAAAAATAATTAATGCTAAAGAACATCACCAACAGCAACAAAATCAGTTCTCCTAGGAATTGATATTAAAACAAAATAAATATTCAATTTATTCATTGTGTTATTATCACATATAGTCAATTTTGGAACCAAAGAGATAAATAGCAAAAAATATATTGCACCTCTTCCAACAACCCACCTATAAAACAACCGCTCAAGGTGCTACGACATAAAATTGTAAACAAGTAAAACACCAGAGCTAGCTAAAAGCTACTTAATATGTAAAATCCACTAAATATTGCTCCCTCCTCGATGCTCGATGGTATAAAGTAGAAACTGGTTTATAATTACTGAATACCAATCCTTTGTTTTACATAAGCACATGTTTATTATCAAACACGAAAAATCATATTAAAACTGCAGCATAATTGCTAAGGGGCCCCCGCTGTATTAATTTGTATCAAAAAAGTAAACATCAATAGCCCAAATATTACTGTATTGCTTCCACTTACATACAAGACTCCTAAATCACTGTGTTCCTAATGGAAACAAGTTCAGATCTAAAACATGCAGTATCTCAATGCTCACATTAAATAATAGAAAGTAGTGCAGCTTTCAAAGGGAACAAGACATTCACTGACTCTGCTGGAAAATTCCTCATTACATTAGAACTAGGGATGAGCTGCCGGTTCGGTCTGAACTCAGGTTTGGACTGAATTTTGCTTGTTTGGAGGTTTGCGAAATGGCTACACTATTTTGGTGCTCAGTCGAGTTGAACCTCCAGTGGCGGCAGGAAGTAAAATGTGTAGCAGCAGTACTACTACCTCTGCTAAATGTGATAGATTCAACTCAGGCTGGTTGTTAGGAAGCCAGCAACCACCGGCATCCTAGCAACAATGAGTCATACCCACCTGGCCCATTCAGTAAATAAAGAGGCAGGGTCTCCCGGTAGATGCTATTGACCAAATATGGAGATGTCCATAATTGCAATGGCTGGGCTTCGGGAGATGTCATTCATGTGAGTAAGCAACGGGAGCACATCATGTCAGCAGTTTGCGGGATTTTTTTCTTTTGGCAGGAGTCAGGCGTCATGACTGATGTGGATCTGCATTGCTGGAAAACATGATTTACAGTGAATTTACATTGTGAAAAATTATTCTTTTTATTTTTTATTAACCCCTTTCTTTACTGAGTCATTGTAAAATGACGTCGGCAGGAACCCTTCGTTGATCTGGACCGATGTCATATGACGTCGACCACTTCTCGTCGCTACTGCGGGCCCCTGGGGGGCGCAGCACGGCGATCGCGGATTGCTCATGTCCCCGGGGGTCGTGTCCCCCCCGATCGGGGTAAAGAGCCAATAGAATTGGCTCTTTACCACGTGACCGGCTGTGTCCAATCACAGCCAGTCACTACCGACAACAACGCGCACGCCGCTCGTGCGCGCCCCCAGGGGCGCACAGCGCGGCGATCGGGGCTGAGGCTTGTCCCTGGACAAAGCCCAGGTCCGATCAGTGTAAAGAGCCAATGGAATTGGCTCTTTATCACGTGACTGGCTGTGTCCAATCACAGCTAGTCATGTGATGTAAACATACCGTGGTAACAAACTGTTACCGGGTTCTCCCTCTCACACACCGATTGTGTGTGAGAGGGAGATTGCTGTAACAGCTTGTTACTGCCTACTGTGTACACCAAGCACACTGATCATCCCCCCCTAATATAGAGGACCTGTCACCACCCCATCAAAGTACCTGTCACAGCCCATCAAAGTACCTGTCACCTGTCCATCAAAGTACCGGAGTACCTGTCACCATCCCATCTGAGTACCTGTCACCAGCCCATCTGAGTACCGGAGTACCTGTCACCAGCCCATCAGAGTACCCAAGTACCTGTCACAAGCCCATCTGAGTAGTCGAGTACCTGTCACCAGCCCATCTGAGTCCCGGAGTACCTATCACAGCCCATCAGAGTACCCAAGTACCTGTCACAAGCCCACCGGAGTACTTGAGTACCTGTCACCAGCCCATCTGAGTACTCGAGTACCTGTCACCAGCCTATCAAAGTAACCAAGTACCTGTCACCAGCCCATCAGGGTACCCGAGTACCTGTCACCAACCCATCAAAGTACCCAAGTACCTGTCACCAACCCATTAAAGTACCCAAGTACCTGTCACCAGCCCACCAGAGTACCTGTCACCTGCCCATCAAAGTACCCGAGTACCTGTCACCAGCCCATCAGAGTACCCGAGCACCTGTCACCAGCCCATCAGAGTGCCCGAGTACCTGTCACCAGCCCATCAAAGTACCCAAGTACCTGTCACCTGTCCATCAGAGAACCCGAGTACCTGTCACCAGCCCACCAAAGTACCCGAGTACCTGTCACCTGCCCATTAGAGTACCCGGGTACCTGTCACCTGCCCATCAGAGTACCGAGTACCTGTCACCAGTCCATCAGATTACCCAAGTACCTGTCTCCAGCCCATCAAAGTAACCGAGTACCTATCTGCAGCCCATCAGAGTACCCAAGTACCTTTTACCAGTCCATCAGATTACCCAAGTACCTGTCTCCAGCCCATAAAAGTACCCGAGTACCTGTCTGCAGCCCATCAGAATACCTGAGTACCTATCTGCAGCCCATCAGAGTACCCGAGTACCTATCTACAGACCATGCCTCATAGAATATACCTCGGGTGTTTGTTTTCCAAAATGGCGTCATTTTGGGGGTAATTCCACTGTCCTGGTGCTTCAGGGCCTTCAAATGTGATAGGTATGAATTCAATTTTATGTGTAATTTATATTCCTAGAATGCCTGACGGTGCTCCCTGCATGTTTGGTCTCTGTATGTGGCCAGGGTGTGAAAAAGTCTCACACATGTGGTATTGCCATACTCGGGACGAGTGGCAGAATATATTTTATGGGTTAATTTTTGCTATGTACATGCTAGGGGTTAGAAATATCTCATAAATTGACCACTTTGTGTAAAAATAAATGCGTTTTCATTTTCTTTCCACATATTTCGAAGACTTGTGGAAAAAAATGAATCATTCAAAATACTCATAATGCCTCATAAAATATACGTTGGGGTGTTTCCTTTCCAAAATGGGGTAATTTTGTTGGTAATTCCATTGTCCTGGTGCTCCAAGGCCTTCAAAAGTGTAATAGGTGGTTAGGAAATCATATGTGTAATTTATGCTTCTAGAACGCCTGACGGTGCTCCCTGCATGTTGGACCTCTCTATGTGGCCAGGCTGTGTAAAAGTCTCACACATGTGGTATCACCATACTCGGGGTGAGTAGCAGAATATATTTTGGGGGGGTATTTTTTGCTATGTACATGGTATGTGTTAGAAATATCTTATAAATTGACCACTTTGTGTAAAAATAAAAGCATTTTCATTTTCTTTCCACGTTTTTCGAAAACTTGTGGAAAAAAATGAACCATTCAAAAGACTCATAATGCCTCATGGATAGAGTTGAGCGAACCTGAACTGTAAAGTAATACAACAGTAATAGAACAGTAATATGGCTCTATGCCCCTGCAATAGGCTTTTCCCATACACTTTGAAGATGATTTTAGAACACTAATATGGCTCAATGCGGCTGAAACAGGCTTTTTCCACACACTTTGAAGATGGTTTTAGAACATTAATATGGCTCCATGCACAAAATTAAAAGTGCATCTACATTGCTGGTTTAAAAAAAAAAAAATTCCAAAAATAAAAAAAACAGTGTTGGCTACCTCCTCCTCCTCCTCCACCGCCACTTTCACCGCCTCCTCAACCTCCAACTCCGCATCAACCTCCATTTTTGATTTTTTTTATGTGATTTTAGCTTAAAAATTATTTTAAGTTACTTCCCTATCCCCATTTCTTTGTAGGGCACTTGTCCGACCCTTACCCCCATTTTCCTTCCTTTTGCAGACCTCTAGGACTTTGTTACAGCCATTTTTGTGCCTAAAAGTTCGGGTCCCCATTGATTTCAATGGGGTTTGGGGTCCGGGTCAAAGTTCGGGTCAAGTCCGGATCCGAACCCGGACTTTGTCCCGAAGTTTGGCCGAACCTGCAGAACCCGAACTTCCAGAGGTTCGATCAACTCTACTCATAGATAATGCATTGGGGTGTTTTTTTTTCAAAATGGGGTCATTTTGTGGGTAATTCCATTGTCCTGGTGCTCCAGTGCCTTCAAAAGTGTAATAGGGCGTTAGTAAATTAGATGTGAAAATTCTGCTCCTAGAATGCATGACGGTGCTCCCTACATGTTGGACCTCTCTATGTGGCCAGGCTGTGAAAAAGTCTCACACATGTGGTATCGCCATACTCGGGGCAAGTATCAGAATATATTTTGGGGTGTAATTGGAAGTATGCATTTGCTGTGTGTGAGAAATAAATTGTTGTTATGACAATTTTGTGCAAAAAAAAAAAAAAAATTCTTACATTTCCCAAGAATTGTGGGAAAAAAGTACAAATTCAAAAAACTTGCCATGCCTCTTACTAAATACATTGGAATGTCTACTTTTCAAAAAGGGGTCATTTGGGGGGTATTTGTACTTTTCTGACATTTCAGGGCCTCAAGAAATGAGATAGGCCATCAGTGCATCAGGTTTGATCAATTTTCAATGATTGGCATCATAGCTTGTAGGCTCTATAACTTTCACGCAGACCAGTAATATACACTTATTTGGGTTATTTTTACCAAAGATAGGTAGCAGTATAGGTTTTGGCCCAAATTTATGAACACAAATTAATTATTTTCAAAATTTTATCATAGAAACTAAAAAAAAGTGTTTTTTCAAAATGTTCGCACTTTTTTCACTTATGTCTCAAAAAATAAAAAACCCCAAAGGTTATTAAATACCACCAAAAGAAAGCTCTATTTGTGTGAAAAAAAAAATGATAAAAAATTTTGTTTGGGTACAGCGTAGCACGAGACCATGACTGAGTAATTGTCATTCAAAGTGTGAGAGCGCTGAAAGCTGAAAATTGGTCTGGGCAGGAAGGGGGTATAAACGTCCTGTATTGAAGTGGTTAAGAGAATTCTCAAAAAGTATCAGTGTGTTTATTTACTGTTTACATTTTCACTTTTTCTGGTTAATAAGCAGACCCTACCCATTCACATAGGGGAGGGCCAGTATGTGGAGACCTCCTTACTAGGCCCCCTGTAGGTACCCTCCTATGTTGAGGGCGTGTAGCCTGGTATGGTTCAGGATGGGTGCATTCTCGTGCCCCCCCCCTCCCCTTTACTGGGCAGCCAGGATGCATGCTAGAATAAGGCCTGGTGAGGAGGACCTCATGCTTTTTTTGTTTGTATGTTTTTTGCATGTGGTTCCACTGTAACATTAATACTGTACCAGAAGGGTCTGGTATGAAATATAGGGAGAATCCATGTCTTTTTTTGTTGTTTGACATTCTTGACATCCATACCAAACTCTCATCAAGGATAAGGGTAAGCATTTTTAGGAGAAACACATTTTTTATTTGTGGGGTTCCCCATTTAAAGTGGAGTTCCACCCGAAAGTGAAAGCTCTGCTTGTCTTCTTCCTTCCCCCACCAGTGCCACATTTGGCACCTTTCGGGGGGGTACCTGTTTTTACAGATACACTTCCCCACTTCCAGGAGACTGTGTCGCTGCACCGTCCCTCGGAGGTTCGGCCCCTTCCGCCGCTACGCCAGTTAGAAAGCGCAGAACGCTTCGCGCATGCGCAGTAGGGGACCGGCTGTGAAGCCGAGAGGCTTCACTGCCAGTTTCTCCTACCATAAATGGCAAGAGCCGATCTAAAAATCGTCTGGGGTGCCGATATCGTGGGAACCCTGGACAGGTAAACGTCCTATTATTAAAAGTCAACAGCTACAGTATTGGTAGCTGCTGACTTTTATTTTTTTTGTGGGGGGGGGGCGAACTCTGCTTTAAATCTATATCAAACCATCATCTAGGATCCCAAGGGTGCTACATCCGTGGGGTCTGCTAAAAATCTAGCCGAGAACGGTAAATACCATCCTCTTTGACCGTCACTTCGGGGAGCCGAAGTGTCGGCCAGGGGATGACGCGTACGCGCTTCGCAAGACGCGAAAGATTGACCGCATCACCGCCTTCCCCGGCTTGGAGGCTCCCTGCCACGTCGCTGTGTCAGAGGACCTTCACCCCTTCACATAGACATTTTTGTCCATGGGGGGGCTTTCCACGGTTTACACCGTGACCACCCCCTTCCTTCTTCTGTTCGTCTCGAAAGTGAAAACCCACCTTGAGGTGAAATTTACCCCTTGGGGTGTTTATTTTTTACACAAAGAGG
>BLSH010330950.1:2351265-2366288 GCA_018402905.1 Glandirana rugosa | reverse complement strand
CATCCCGTTCTTTTAGAAACCGGTATGAAGAGGAAATCGTTTCCCACATCCTCGACCCAGTCATACATCCGTGAGGGTCTTTTCCACACCAACCCCCCCCCGACACGGTCCCTTGACTATATAAGAACTCACCAGTTTAAACGAGGGCTTAACTTTCCACGTAACGTTCATTTATTTTGTATTATTAAATAACCTTTCCTTTTGTGATGTCCACTTTTTCATTTAATAAAAAAGACACGGAAATGGACGTTAAAAATTTAACCACTGTACCAGAGAAATTTAACGTAACTGCTGTGTATAAACGACGAGAGAACACCTTTTCTGGGAGTGCCTACATACTGACCCAGCTCCTACACCCTTTGCTAAAGGAGAAGTATGGCCAAAGATTTTCTTGCCCTACTTCTATGGATTGCAGGAGTGCACTCCTGTGTCCCACATTCAGCTGACAGCGGGCTAAAGTCTGCTGTCAGCTGACATCACAGAGCTGGTCTAGGCTCTGCAGGGATCCTAACAATATTGCAGGGATCTGCCCAGATGCCTGACAGACAGCTAGCTGAGGCTTTCAGCACAATGCACAATCCAGCACTCCAGTAAGCTCTGGAGGGGCAGAGCACAAAGCGATGACTAACAGTCACTGCTCTGTGCTCAGTGTAGACCCAAGAACTGAATGATCAGCAGTCTTTGATTGCAGCAAAGTAGAGGTGGCAGGGGACAGCTGTAGGATCAGATCAATGCTGCAGCCATCAAGGTGAGTATGTGTGATCTTTTTTTATTCCCATACTTCTCTTTTGAAATGAATGATCTGGAGACAAGGTCTCTTAAAGCAGAGTTCCACCCACATTTTTCACTCCTCACCATGCAGCAATAATGTGCATCCTTAAAATGAATTGGTAATGATTTTTTTTTTCTGTTCACTTACCTGATTTATGCCTATATCTAATTTTACTTCCTCCTTTAGGGGCTGTGGCGCCTTGGTCAGCTTGGCATGGCACTGCTCCCATTACATTTAATATTGGCATCTATGGAAAATCTTGGCCAGCTTGGCATGGCACGGCTCCAGTAACATTTAAAGGTATTGTAAAGCTTTTTTTTTTTTTTAACCGCTTCAGCCCCGGAAGGATTTGCCCCCTTAATGACCAGAGCACATTTTGCAATACGACACTGCGTTGCTTTAACTAACAATTGCACGGTATTGCGACGCTGTACCCAGACAAAAAAATTGACGTCCTTTTTTTTCCCACAAATAGAGCTTGCATTTGGTGGTATTTGATCACCTCTGCAGTTTTTATTTTCCGCGCTATAAACAAAAAGAGAGAGACAATTTTGAACAAAAAACAATATTTTTTTACTTTTTGCTATAATACATATCCAAAAAAATGTAAAAAAACAAATGTATTCCTCAATTTAGGCTGATATATATTCTTCTACATACTTTTGGTAAAAATAATCGCAATAAGCGCATATTGATTGGTTTGCACAAAAGTTATAGTGCCTACAAACTATAGGAATAGATTTATGGCATTTTTATTATTTATTTATTTTTTACAAATAATGGCGGTGATCTGCGATTTTTAGTGGACAAATCGGACATTTTTGACACTTTTTTCGGACCGTTGACATATATATAGCGATCAGAGCTAAACATAGCCACTGATTACTGTATAAATGTCACTGGCAGGGAAGGGGTTAACACTAGGGGGTGATCAAGGGGTTACGTGTGCTCCCTGGGTAGGTGCTTCTAACTGTGGGAGGAGTGTAGTGACTAGGAGTAGAGAGAGAATGCTGTTCCCAATCATTGAGAACAACAGATTTCTCTCCACTTCCCTATCAGAATGGGGATCTGTTTGTCTGTTTGTTTGTTTGTGTTCTGGCTCTGTGAGGAGAGATCGCAGGTGGCCGGTGGACATCGTGCCCACCAGCCACGCACATCGGCTCCAGAGACGTGCAGCGGGCGCCTGCTACAGTCTCTTAAAGCGCTGCTGTACAGCTACGGCGATTTGCGCAGGAGAGCCAACCTGCCGCCGTCACATAACGATGGCTGGTCGACGAGTGGTTAAATAACAAATATGTCAATACTTACCTCCTCTGTGCAGCGGTTTTGCATAGAGTGGCCCCGATCCTCCTCTTCTGGGGTCCCTCAGCTCCTCCTCTTCTCGAGTGCCCTGTTGGAGAGCCACTCTCCCTCGCGGCACTCGCGTGGGTGTGCTCCTGCGTCCTGCTGCTGTGTCCTTTGACACAGACAGCAGGACTCAGTCCCGCACCCCGGCTCCCGCATCATTGGATTTGATTGACAGCAACGGGAGCCAATGGCGCCGCTGCTGTTAGTTTATCCAACGGGGACCCAAGGAGCTGCTGGGCTCGTCCCCGATGCTGGAAAGACCGGGTTCAGGTAAGTATTAGGGGGGCTCTGGGGGTCTGCTGCTCCAAAGAAGGGTTTTCACCCTGAGTGTTTACAACCCCTATAACATTGGCATCTATGGAAAACCTTGGTCAGCTTGGCATGGCACTGATACTGTAACATTTAACATTGGTGTCTATGGAAAATCTTGGTCAGCTTGGCATCGCCGTGCCATGTCAAGCTGACCAAGATTGCACCACACTGCACATGTGCGAGATTGGTAGTTGCATGCTGGGTAGCCAGCATGCACGGAATCCAGGAAGAAGGACACTGCAACTTCAGATGCCCACACTGGAGATGGCCACGCTTTGCAGGAACTTCACAAGGTAAGAAAACAATGCTGCACAAATAGAAAACTGGGCATAGTTTACAGCATACCTTTATTACATTGCACGGGGCATGAGTATTCTAGGGGTATTTTTATCTTAAAAGTCATATTTCGGCCGAAACTCCGTTTTAAATTATCTCTCTAACAACCACCGGTCCCCATTCCACCTTTCAAACTAAAAACCATGACAGTAGCACAGAACGTTTTAAAGATGAGGGGCTGTCAGTCTAAACGTGAGTGGAGTAATTAGCAGTGTCATAGCATGTGATGTGACGATATCGCTCAAAAGTGTTAACATAGCTTCTGTCTGAGTAATTAATCAAAGGCCCTCACTGTCATCCTCAGAGGCACAAACAGACTCTCTACAAATTTGTGCCTCAGGCATTTGCCCTATTCAAATGAGTGCAAACTATATTTAAGAAAGGCTTGTGTGAGCCTAGTCATTTGATGTCTCGGGCCCAAGCAGAACGCACACACATCACATTCACTGTGAATTAACACAAGTCCCATTGTTCCCAAAATATGCCGATTATGTCAGTGGTACCTCACTTAACCCGCTTCACGCAAATTGTCCAAAAGAGATGAGGGTAACGCGTTTAAAGAGCCAATCATCCAACCTTCCCATTTCTAAAACACCAGTTGCAAAAAACGTTTTTCCTTTCTTTGCTGGTTTTAACTGATGAAATGTTTGATTTGATCTCAGGCTGAAAAAATAATCAGTTTAAGAGTGGAGGAAGCATGTAAAAGCAAGCATGGAAATGTAGAACTTGTAATACACGTGGGGTTTTAAAACTTTTAAATACCGCAAACCTTTCTGCAGCCATATCTAACTGCAGCGGGATGTCAGAATTCTAGAGTTTTTGACAGTCTGCACTGAATTAATATCTCTTACAAAAAATTTATACATAAATGCCTCATTCCCTATAATAAAACAACTTGGTGGCCTAGTAAAGCATTAAAGTGGAACTCAAGACAAAAATAACAAGGTAAAAATTAATAGATAATTAAAAGACAAGCATGGGAATGTTTTACTTTTTTTTTTTTTTTAATCACACACCGATCAGCCGTAACATTATGATCACTGACAGGTAAAGGGAATATCTTGTTACAATGGTATCTAAAAATTGGTGGGGTATATTAGGCAGCAAGTGAACATGTTGTCCATGAAGTTGATGAAAGCAGAATAAAATGGGCATCACAGTTTGTTGTGTATGGGGCTGTGAAGCCCATGGTGACCCGTGTCCACAGCCAAAAGCTTCTACAATGGTCGCATGAACATCAGAACCGAACTATGGAGCAATGAAAGCAGGGCTGGCCCAAGACATTGTGCTGCCTGGGACCAAGAATGAAATGCTGCCGCCACCCCCCCCAAAAAAAAATCACGCCCACCAAATGGCCCCCACACCATTATTTTATATCATGATAAGTAAAACTAAAATTCAATTTATTAGGAAGCCAGATTTATATGCAACAACACCTATGATGTTCAATTCCAAGGGACAGGCTAGGGCAGTATATAGACAGGCTAGGGTAGTATATAGACAGGCTAGGGTAGTATATAGACAGGGTAGACAGTATAGGGATGGGCTAGGGTAGTATAGGGGCAAGGTGGCACAGCCCGGGGGGGGGGGGGCAGTTGTCATCATGACATACAAAACTGCTGGAAAAAAAATCTTGGTCATCAATTTGCTTGGTAAAAAGAAGAGAAGGAGAGGCGGCCGTGCGTCAATTTGCTGCCCCTCTCAAAGTGCTGCCTGGGTCTAATGGACCCACTGGGGCCCATGGTAGGGCTGGCCCTGAATGGAAGAAGGTGGTCTGATCTGATGAATCACGTTTCCTTTTATATCATGTGTATGGCCAGGTGCGTGTGCATCACTTACCTGGGGAAGAGATGGCGCCAGGATGCGGTATAAGAAGGCAAGTCGGCAGAGGCAATGTGATGCTTTGGGCAATGTTCTACTGGGAAACCTTGGGTCCTGCCATTCATATGGATGTTACTTTATGGTGTCCATGCCTCAATGGGTC
The DNA here is from genome assembly GCA_018402905.1 of Glandirana rugosa. NCBI lineage: Eukaryota > Metazoa > Chordata > Amphibia > Anura > Ranidae > Glandirana > Glandirana rugosa. The sequence goes on along the minus strand of BLSH010330950.1, from coordinate 2,361,537 downwards.
AGGGCTGTTATAGCAAAAGGGGGCCATACTCAATATTAGATGGGTGGTCGTAATGTTATGGCTGACCGGTGTATTTACCTAGGTGGATTTTGCATCTGTCCCCCGTGACTCTAACCGAGAACCGATTAATCACTCATCTTTCAGAGCTCCCTGAGCAGAGAGTTGGTGACTGTCAGTCACCGTCAGTGCCGGGACAAGGTCATCTAGCGCCCAGGGCAAAGATACCAAAGGACACACCCTCCCCCAAATGCATGAGCATTATGTGTCAGCAAAAGTCCCTCCCCCCTAAAAAATTTGGGCACTAATCTTCACACTTACCCCTAAGCATAAATTCCCTTTGCAAGCCAAAATTCTCAAACAAAAGTTCCCCCACTTCTAGCACAAATCCTCTACCCCTCAAATTTCCCCTCTGAGCATAAATCCCCCCCTACAAACCCCCACAAATCCCCTCTCCTAGCACTAATCCCTCCCCCCAATCCCCCTCCCTAACACCAATCCCCCCTCCTAGTACAAATCCCCCCTCCAAATCACCACTTCTAGCACAACCTCTCGAAACCCCACTGTGCCCAGGGAAGCCACCCTTCCTGTCCACCCCCTGTCCCGGCCCTGGTCACCGATATCTGCTCTGCACCCCCCCTCGCTGACTGGAGCACTGGGCTATGGAGGTGCCGATGAGGCTCAGTTTTGATTTTTCCTGAGCCTGGACCGGCTCTGTGATGTCAGCTGACAGAGGGCGTCAGCCCACTGTCTGCTGACAATGGGTCACAGGAGTGCAGAACAAACTGCACTCCTGTTATCCATAGGAGAAGCACAGCCAAACAAGCTTTAGCTGTACTTCTCCTTTAAAAGATAAGATAACAATTCCAGATGTTGCTGCATTATTCTCCTTCAAACCAGAAATGTCCCACTTTTTGTGCCTCTAGATATCTTCAGGCTCATGACCAGCCTCACTCAACTCAACCTACTTCCTCTAAGCTTAGGTAGTCCTGGACCCACCCCCAAGCCTGTGACTGGACAGGGAGAAGCAGCACAATGATGAGTTCATCTCTCTGTCAGTGCCTTCTCTTCCTATAGGCATGCTCCTCACGCTGCTTCTTCTTAACACTCCAGCGCTGCTGTTCAGGGGACTGCAGGAGGCTGATACCAGGTCACATTCAGGTCTATCTACAGCAGGGGTAGGCAACCTACGGCCCTCCAGCTGTTGTGGAACTACATTTCCCATGAGGCATTGCAAGGCTGGCAGTTACAATTACTCCCAGAGGCATGATGGGACTTGTAGTTCTGCAACAGCTGGAGGGCCACAGGTTGCCTACCCCTGATCTACAGTATATAAGCTTGTTGTATATCCTATTCCAAAACCATGGATATGAATTTCTCCCTTCTTTTCTTGGCAACCTCTGCTGTCCTGGGAAGGCTTTTCACAAGATTTTGGAGTGCATCCTTGTGGGAATGTATGCCCATTCAGCCAAGAAAGCATTCACAAGGTCAGGTGCTGATGTTGGACTAGAAGACCTGGCTTTGTATCTATCCTTCAATTCCTTCCAAAGGTGGTCAGTAGGTTTGTGGCCAGATTCTCAGCAGCAAAATGTAGATGTGAGGCAGTAGACTTTGATCCCTCACCAATGAAATGAAAAGTTACAGTGAGATTTGATGGAATGACCTCAGCAGCTTCACAACAAGGTGGATGGTCCCCTAAGCCTAGGAGCCAACCAAATTGAGAAATCCACATTAAACTAAAAAAAGAACACCAAATGTTCATCTAAAGAGTCTGCATTTCTTTATTATCGATGGTGCCTAAGTCACAAGGAGACAAACTGTAGCCAACGCATTTTGGGGCAATCATTCCCCCTTCATCAGGGCCTAAAACAAGTAGCAACAGTGTCAATTGGACTCCATTTAAGATACTGCTGAAAAGATAATCTCTGTGAAGAGTTGTAAAAGAGCTATCTCAATGGGCATATAGTAAGATGCCCCTAGTACACGTTAATTGAGACAGCTTCATCTTCACTTTTGACAGAGAGTATCCTTTTACAGTTGGGAACAGTCACACAGTCACATTTTTTTGCTGTCTGTGTCCCTATTAGAAACATTTCCTCTTGCTTCATGTCTCAGTGATGGGGTGTCACCAGGACCAGATACACTGTGTCATCCCCCCATCCCACCAAACACACACAGTGGTGGAGCTGGGAGATCTAGAACTGGGGTGGGTTGGAGGGAGCTGGGGGTAACTGGTTGGGACTAGAGAAAATAGAAAGGGCTGAGGGGATTTCCATGGAGCTGGGGAATGTGGAAAAGGTGGGGGCACTGCAAGGGTCAGCTGGGCACAGTGTTCCAGCACAAGGCATTTGCTGCAAATTGGCATAGTGCCCTCAATAATGCAAAACTGCTTGTGGGATCTACAACACTTTGTAACCCTGGCAACCCCCCCCCCCCCCTCCAATGTTAATGCTTGATACCCTGAGTCAAATATATGCAGGTGTAGTCTATTTTCTCCATTGTACGTGGTGCTCAACCTCAGCAGCAGTGCAGAGGGAGACATGGTTCCTCTATGGTTTTCTGGGTCACTGCGGCAGGGATACGGATGGATGCTGACAGCCCATGTGACTCTGGCAGCCATCTTGGGTCAGGCAGAGTCTATTTAAGACCCTGGCTCCTAGGTTTGGAGCGCATTAACAGGTTACCCGCCTGTCAGGGACAGTATTACCAGTAGGGAAAGGTTCCAAACGAGTCGGGAAAGCATAGGGATTTGACACTCTTCCTGGAAACCTCGACACTTGGGCTTGGACTGGCCAGGCCGCATTCCACCCCTCAAGATAGACGCTGTCAGCTCAGATGAAACCTGCTGTGCTGCACGCTGCCGTCATCCATGAGTGTTCCTGGTTGGGCTTCCTTCCACCAGGCTTGTTGTAAACGGTTTTACTTTGACTTCAATGCAAGTTCTTTCAATTGCATCTGGACTGAGTGTGTGTTATCGTGGCCGCATCATGCTGCAGCCACATACACACAGCCTTTGTGACCTAGTGACAAATCCTGGGTGTCATGAGGCACGGGGTGATGGAAAAACTCTCCAGTTAGTACAGGGACAAGGAAAAAAAATATTAACAGCAACAGGATATTGAAGAAGAAGAACCTCTGTTACCTTCATTGTTGGTTCTGGTGTCAAGAAGTGGGTAAAATCTCCCCAGTGGGGCTACACATAGCAATAAAACCTGGAAGAAGTGATCTTTCTTTTTCATTATGTCATAAATAAAATAAAAATCTATATATAGGAGATGCAACTGGTAAATGAAAATAGACACTCATAATTTTTCACGCTTAGTTAATAAATTATGTGAGTGGGGTGCAAGCTACAAAAGGAAAATGGTTACATATATTAATGATGAAAATGTATGAATCCTGTTTGGTCACGGCACTAAGTTATGGCATTAACTTGCATGGCATTAAATTCTAATTCTCTCTCTCTCTTTGAAACTCCCAGAAAGGCTACAGAAGTTCAGACCTGTGGAGAATGGTCACTTTTGTACAGACCAATCCTTCTTGTAAATGTCCCTATTGTTCGGAACAGGCCAAAGGACACAGACCAGACATAAACCTTACTTTAGGTCACTTCACCAAACACAATGAACAATGACATTCTCTCCTTAAAGGACACATGCTATAACTCAGTAATGTGGATCCAAACCATTAGCTGCTGCTTTATTAGTGTTGCTTTTAATTACTCAAAGGCCTTTTCATTGCACTGTATAGGAGTAAAAAATAAAAAAGGGGGGACTGAATATATGGAAAATGATTAGCAGCAGTTACAAACTTTACACCAGAAACGTTTAATTCTAAGATGCCCCTGCAGACTCAGCCCAATGAGTTTGTGCAAATATTTTGGGGCAGTTTAAAAGAGAAATATGGGATTTGTTTTTTTTTTATTTTTTAATCATACTTACCTAACAGGATGCAGCATTGATCCAATGACACAACCACTAACACACAGGAGACACCACTCTGATCAGTGGAGCTTGGATTTAAACAATCAGCTACTGCATCTCCCCAGGTGCTCAGGCTTCACAAATGTCCTCCATACATTCCAATAGGTTAGCAAAGTCAAAGAAAAGATGAGCCGGCACTCTTGGGGATCAGATAATAAAGTGTTTTTATTCCATCGTGGCAACGGCAGTCAACAGCTAACGCATTTCGGCGGCAATAATGTGCCTTGTTCACATCCAATGACACATCTGTCCTCCGCCGGGTTTTAAACCTGAGAACCGAGCAATCAAACACCGCTGATCACTGGGCTCTCACAGCTCCGTGAGCAGAGAGCTGGCGACTGTCAGTCACCGGCTCTCTGCTCTGCACCCCCTCATTGGAGTGCTGGGCTGTGGAGGGGTGGAGCGGCCGGCTTGGGCTCTCAGCAGCTCGCTGAGAGGCTGAGCCTGGTGCCGGTCCAGGCATGTGGTCATGATCTTTCCCAAGCTTGGACTGACTCTGTTACGTCAGCCAACAGTGGGCTGTTTGCTGAAAACGGGTGACAGGAGTGTAGAACGAACTGCAATCCTGTGATCCACAGGAGCAGTACAGCCCAAGAAGCTTTGGCTGTATTTCTCCTTTAAAAGTTTCAATGGATGGAGTGGCATGCACTTATGACAACTCTGCTCAAGGTAGATATAAATCCTAACTGAGTTGTGTTCAGTATGGAAAGCACTGTGTATTGTTGTAATCAAGTACCAAATACTAGTTTTCACTTTTTTTTTTCATCCTTTGTTGCATTTCAGTGTTTCTAATTTTCTAGAGCCTCATTCCTTTCATTGCAAGTTTTAGTATTAAATTGGAACTTAAAGCAGTATTAACCACCCACCCACTTAAAAAAAAAAAAGTTTATTTTATATATATATATATATATATATATACATACACATATGAAGTATATAATATATTGCTGCTTAACAATGATTATATGTAGTGGCTGCATTGGTTTTATTTTTTTAGGCTGTTTTTCTTCTCTGTTTTCACATGGTGATCTGGCCAGTAACATACCTCCTCAATTAGAGTGCCCCCACTCTGGATGAAGGAGCACAGGGGGCAAAAAAAGCCAAAACATCCTGCGCTCAGGTTCATTAACCAGAAGTCATGCAATATGACAAAGACATAAAAGATCTCTCTATAGATGTGAGTATCACTCCACACTTAATGGTCTTGCAGCCCTCCTCGGGATCGTGGGCATCCAAGTACACTAGAGAAGAGAAAACAAGAGAGGGGAGCACCGACCTAGTGTAATACCGTTTAAAATGTTTATTCAAGAAAATATAATTAAAAAAAAATACTCACAAACAGAGCAATGTGAAAGACAAAGCAAGATGCAAGATAATCGCTGTGCCTCCAAGGCACCTACAGATCACCACCTCAGCAGGGGGACCGGACGCTGTCCATGCGGCTAGGCTGATGCGTTTCCAGGGCGAACCCTCTTCCTCAGAGCCCCGTGTTTTCTCTTCTCTGGAGCACAGGGGGCACCTTTGCACAGAAGTACTGTCAGTTTGGGGAGGGAAGATTTAGATACACTAACAAATTGAAGCTGAATGCCAGTTAACACTTTATAAGTAATTACAACTCTTTATTTTCATTTGGGATAAAGGTTTTACATAAATACATAAAAGTTAAAGTGTTACTAAACCCAGGACCCTGCATTCACTATATCTGGTCTCCCACAGTACACAGAACATGGAAATGCAATTATTTTAGTAAATATAAACTGCTAAATACCTTTTCTCATCAGCAGTATATAGCAGTCTTCTGACTTTTATCAGTTCCTGAATAAAGTTTGTAGGAGTTTTCATACTGCACTGAGCTGTCCTATCAGGATGCAGGATCCCTGACCCTCTTTCTGGACCATGCTGATTGGCCCTGTGCTGATCACATGCACTTTCCCAAGAAAAAAAAACACCTCTCTAGCAATAAACAGAATTGTCCGCCGCAATATCGCAGTTCCACAATAAGTTGCTGATCGCCGCCATTACTAGTAAAAAATAAATAAACAAATAGAAATATCCCTTTGTTGTAGATGCTATAAGTTTTGTGCAAACCAGTCAATATACTCTTATTGAGATTTTTGTTAGCAAAAATATTCCGCATAATATATATTGGCCTAAATTGGTGAAGACATTCGATTTTTTAAAACTTTTTTATTGGATATGTTTTATAGCAGAAAGTAAAAAATATTGTTTTCCTAATAGATTTCCGGTCTTTTTTTTTGTTTATAGCACAAAAAATACAAAACACAGAGGTGATCAAATACCACCAAAAAAATCTCTATTTGTGGGGAAAAAAGAGCATACATTTTATTTGGGTACAGTGTTGCACGACTGCGCAATTGTCAGTTAAAGTAACACAGCGCCGTATTGCAAATAATGGCCTAGTCAGGAAGGGGGGTAAATCTTCCGAAGATTAAGTGGTTAAAGGAGTTGTAAGGGCAAAAGGTTTTTTTATCTTAATGCATTCTATATATTAAGATAGAAAAACCTTCTGTGTGCAGCAGCCTCCCCAGCACCCCCCTAATTACTTACCCGAGCCCCTTCTCTCTCCAGGCATGTCCATGAATGTCTAAGCCATCTGGGATTCTCCTACTGATTTGTGGAGACACAGCAGCAGCACCATTGGCTCCCACAGCTGTCAATCAAAGTTAGTCAGCCAATCAGAGGAGAGAGGGGGCGGGGCTCAGTGTCTGAATGGATACACAGAGCTCTGACTCGGCTTGGGTGCCCCCATAGAAAGCTGCTGGCTGAGGCGGCACTTGATAGGAGGGAGGGGCCAGGAGCAGTAAAGAGGGACCTGAGAAGAGGAGGATCAGGGCTGCTCTGTGCAAAACCACTGCAACAGAGGAGGTAAGTATAACATGTTTGTTATTTTTATTTATTTTTTTAAAAAACAAGACTTTACAATCACTTTAACTTTTGGGTAACATGGGGAAGTTTGGCCCTTTATGAATGTGGCAAAACATTTGCCAATGAAACAGCAACAAATGATTGGAATATCGCCCATTTACCAGTTTATAGGTTGGAAGATTGTCCAATCATCACTTTCTAGGTTGGAAGATTGTCCAATCACCACTTTCTAGGCTGGAATATTGTCCAATCACCACTTTCTAGGCTGGAATATTGTCCAATCACCACTTTCTAGGCTGGAATATTGTCCAATCACCACTTTCTAGGTTGGAATATTGTCCAATAACCACAACTTCTAGGTTGGAATATTGTCCAATCACCACTTTCTAGGTTGGAATATTGTCCAATCACCACTTTCTAGGTTGGAATATTGTCTAATGACCACTTTCTAGGTTGGAATATTGTCCAATCACCACTTTCTAGGTTGGAATATTGTCCAATCACCACTTTCTAGTCTGGAATATTGTCTAATGACCACTTTCTAGGTTGGAATATTGTCCAATCACCACTTTCTAGGTTGGAATATTGTCCAATCACCACTTTCTAGGTTGGAATATTGTCCAATCACCACTTTCTAGGTTGGAATATTGTCCAATCACCACTTTCTAGGCTGGAATATTGTCTAATGACCACTTTCTAGGTTGGAATATTGTCCAGTCACCACTTTCTAGGTTGGAATGTTGTCTAATCACCACTTTCTAGGCTGGAATATTGTCCAATCACCACTTTCTAGGTTGGAATATTGTCTAATCACCACTTTCTAGGCTGGAATATTGTCCAGTCACCACTTTTTAGGTTGGAATATTTTCCAATCACCACTTTCTAGGTTGGAATATTGTCCAATCACCACTTTCTAGGCTGGAATATTGTCCAGTCACCGCTTTCTAGGTTGGAATATTGTCCAATCACCACTTTCTAGGTTGGAATATTGTCCAGTCACCACTTTCTAGGCTGGAATATTGTCCAATCACCACTTTCTAGGTTGGAATATTGTCCAATCACCACTTTCTAGGTTGGAATATTGTCCAATCACCACTTTCTAGGTTGGAATATTGTCCAATCACCACTTTCTAGGTATATTGTGGTGAGTTATTTCATTTGCTATGCTTTGCAGGTAAACTGTAGCCGTAACCATCGTATATCGTCAATGGTTTGAGTAAATGTGTTCCATTCTCCTTAATCGGAGCTCATTCACAAGGGAATTTATTCTTGTATTTTAGGGATAAACATTTCTCACAGACAACAAACCACAAACTGAATGGCCTCCTCTAAACATGCTGTAATGTGAGAATTCCCATCAGCTACGGAGTGTTTTATTCCCTAAATTAGTAACCATTATTCCTTGAACTTGACTTCCATTGCATTATATGATCTCCCATTAAATAAAATCTGCTCTCAGTTTTAGAGTAAATTACAGATTTATTGGCAATGTTAAAAGATGGAGCCCCACAGCTCAGCAACATAGACCAGCTTTTATAAGAGCAATCATATTTATTTCAGTATATATACAGCTGGAAAAAGCTGGGGATTTCAAGAAAAAATATAGCGAAAATAACACTTAGGGAAGATTGTTTTGTGGCATTCCGCTTGGGAATTTGCGGTTTTTATTACAGTTACTGAGACAGGTATGGACTATGAGATGAAGTCACTACACAAATGTTACCAAAAACCTTTAAAAAATCCTTTTCTTTTCTTAACCTCCTTGGCGGTATGATTATTTCAGATTTTTGGTGCTGAAAGCGGTACATTATTTTGCATGAAAATTTGGCGTTTTATATTGTAGGCCTGTAATTCTTAGGAATAACTCACTTAAATCTGTCCAAACAAGAGTCTAGTAGACATCCCGGGTATGAAAAAGTTAGAAAAATGAAATCATAAATTATAATATAATAAATAACTAAAAATAATTATCAAAAATAATAATGTAATAGTAATAAAATTTATTCAATAATGTAATCAAACCAAAAACACTGAAATTTGCTCATTTGCAGAATTATCGCTGTCGTCACTTTCAGTTTCTGATGATAAATTTCCCCAAAAATCAGTATCACTCAATTCTGCAAATGATTCTTATTTACTATCGGTGTTTTCTAGCCGATCAAAAAACACTTTTGACGCAAAGGGACACTTTTTGGTTGCCATGGACATTCTCACATTTCCAGGCAGAAAGAATGACATAAATAATATAAAAGTGCATGCAGGGCTCTGGGGAAACCACTAGGGACAAAGGGGATGTGAAATGATTTGATACAGTAATGTAATCTATAAGATTACAGTGTACTGTATGTATGCTGTGTGTTTCACTTTTTGAATTTCCCGCCGGTCTCCATCCCCGTGCGACGCGACGCTCGCAGGGAACGGAGCCCGGCACACAGAGGCATCGGGAGGAGGACACAGCCCGCAGACACGGCGGGGGAAATCGCTGGATCCAGGGGACAAGGTGAGTAACATTGCCTGGATCCAGCAATGCAATCCCGAGTGTGGCTCGGGGTTACCGTTCTTGGTACTGAAAATCCACCCCGAGCCACACTTGGGAACACCGCCAGGGAGGTTAATGTTCCCGTGCAAAATCTTCTTCAAAAATACACCTTTGGCCAGATTCAGGTTTTGCATGTGTTGTCAATGAACAGCAAAGCAGACTTAAGCCTTGTACACACGGGACGATCGTCGCAAATCGTATGTTGGCTGTTGTATGTAGCATACTGACTGCACTACACCATCGTACGTCCGCAGAAGAACATTCAGGTGCATGTAATTAGCATCCGGCCGTTCCTGACTTTGGAGCATGCGTGTTTTGCACAATACACGATACAACGGTCGTATGAGCGCTTGTTGGTACGACCAAGTTTTCTAGTTTCTCATACAACTCCCTTGTACGACCGTCGTATGTTCGACTGTTCAAATTGCGCATACAAAGATCGATATCGCATACAATGGTAGTGAGTACGACCAGAAACATACGCGTTAAACTTGTCAGCTTGTATGCTGCCAGCATGTTCCCTCAACATACTCTTTGATCTTTTGAACCAGCATGGTTGTTCGCGAGTATGCTGGCAACATAGCACATAACACGTTTTGTGCGTACGAGGTTTCAGTCCTTGCCGGCCTACGATTAATGTACGTGGACTTACAAGAAGACGCCTGCATGCTACCACATCACGTCAGTCATACGATGTATGTTGTCGGTTGTATGCTAAACGCTGCTAGCAGGGCACACATGTTCCGAATTCAGACGAAACGACAAGTAACTGTTGTGTACGTTTTGGACTTAGACCGGTTTCCACATAAAAACTTCTTCTAAAACGTGCCCTTGTAATTGGAGGGACCGCCACAAGGGTTCACACCG
>BLSH010330950.1:2326825-2348746 GCA_018402905.1 Glandirana rugosa | reverse complement strand
AACACAAATCCCCATAAATCACCATTCTTATCACCCCCCCCCCCCCACAATTTTTCCCTCCTAGAACCATACTTACCCCCTGCCACCCTCCAAATTCCACCTTCCAACACATACCCCCTCCCCTACAATCTTCTTGTGGCTTCCCCCACATCACATGATAACACAGTGCGCAGGATAGCCGCCCCTCCTGGACATCACCCCATGTCCCGGCCCTGTGGGTAGTGTCCTAAAATGCTTGAGCAATTGTGCCATTCAAAATGAATGCAAGGGAACTCCCTTAGTTTTGTGTGTTACCACAACAAAGTGGTGTATATTGATAGGTACAGGCCCAAATCAAACATTTTTTACACCAGTCTAAGGTCTTGCCTACACGGGTGCAGTGGTAAAAACATGCGTTTGAGCCACAGTTTTATCATCCCCCAGCCGACCACCTAAAGTATGCAGTGGCAAACGGAGGGGGTAGCACATGTTTTGTTGGTCATGATGCTTTGCGTCACAGCAACAATTCATCAGCATGTCATGTATGGCAGGCAGTCAAACCTAACTCAAGCATGTGAATGGGACCATGCCGCAACTGTGAGTCAAACATTAGGCTTGTGGTTGCAGCATGGCATTTTCACAGAAAATTCCCATGTGGCTGTATTGCTTCCTGAATGCTTGGCAAACCTTGCTCTACTAGTAGAAAGTACCGTCCATATGAATGAGGGCAAAGGCACACCTGGGGGAATTCCATAAAGCTGTTACACCACTTTTCTGGAATTAACTGCTCTTGTTAAAAGAAAAGTTTGGGTTTCCAAAAACAATATATACTCACCTAGGTGGGTGCTGCATCTGATCTTTAGGGACTGTTTTCAGCCATGTAAATGTATTTTTCAAATGTTCTTTGACTTTGACACTACTTTGATACCTGTCACTTCTTTGAAAATAAGGATTCTTAATTACCGTATATACTCGTGTATAAGTCGACCCGTGTATAAGCCGACCCCCCTACTTTTGCCCAAAAAATATGGGAAAACTTATTGACTCACGTATAAGCCTAAGTGGCTTATGTTTATTTTTTGTACGTTTAAAACTACCATATTTCTGTATGTACCAAAAAGACATTACGGTACTTTTTTAATGACAGGTCCTCTTTAGAAGAGATTTGGGGTCTAAAAGACCCCAAATCCGTCTAGGGACCCTAACATAGGAAATGGCCATGTAATCGGGAGTGTGTGTGTGTGTGTACAACTGTTTATTTTTTACAGTACAGTATACTTACTTCCTATGTATTGAATAAGGCTGCTGTGTTCTTCACATATGTCAAATGCAAAGAAAAAAAAACACAGTTTTGTCATTTGAATATCTGACCATATTAACCCTTATTGTTCACACAATAAGGGTTAATATGGTTAGTTAATCGAATTGCCAAACTGTTTTCTTTTCTTTTACATAAGAAGGACACGGCAGCCTTATTCCATTCATAGGAAGTGCCTGTGTCCTCTGCCCTTACCTTCAGCCCAGTCACATCGCAAGTGTGACTGAGCTGAAGTTCCGCCCACCAGCAGGCCGTCAGCGGACGTGACGGCATCCCTGGAATGCCTGGAATGCATCTCAGCCGCCGCGGGTGCACTCGGAAAGTTTCCCCGCGCCCGTACCGGCTGTTGACTCGCGCATAAGACGAATCTCGGTTTTTTGACACAAAATCTTTGTCAAAAAACTCGTCTTATACGCGAGTATATACGGTAGCTTTGTGAATTGAACCTATTGTATCTTCAATGACAAACCACCCAAAATGAAAATTTTAGTTATAGATGCAACTTTCTGGGCTTGGTCACTCCCTGACTTCTTGTGTGCCATGGGAACAGTGAGATCTCCCTGGGATAGTCTTCATGAGTCTTTGCCCACTTTTCTGTGTTCTTGAATCTTCTATTGTATTTTCCAATAGTATTAGTAGGACCTATATAGACCTTTGTGGACCAGATAATGTCCACAACAAGTGTTCAAACTCATGAAAAGAAAGCTTTTGTCAGGAAGCAGATCTGAACCTGTAACCTCTGTTGTGTCTGGTACTGTCTTTTCATGCTGAGCCAACTGGATGCTGGACAGTTACCTGGACAATTCCTTGAATGACCCTGCCTTGAACCTTGCTTCTCTTGAACTTTGAACCCTTTGCTCCTCCCATGAACCTCCTATTTAGCCATACCTTTGCACCTCCTGTTTGCCAGATTATTGTGCTTTCTCCAACCAATATCTCACTCTTGTGACCCCTGCTGCTGTCTATATCTTCACTAGCATTAGTTACCGACCTTTAGCTTGTTTCTCTACTATACTTGCTTGATCCCAACTTATAACCACTTGTTTCCGACCTTTGGCTTGTTTGCTGACTATGCTTCTGTTTGATCCCTACCTGCTATATCTGCTACTGTACCCCAGCTTGTTCACCTTCTGTTGGGGGGGATCTTGAGGGCCAGGACCTGGTATTGACATGCAGCAAAACCCACCAGGAGCTCTTGTGAACACCAGCTAGTGCTTAGACTCCCCACCTCAAGTGAGCCTGTGTCATCTGCCAGGGTGATCTACTCTTGTATTTATCCTGCTGGTCTGTGGGAGCCTCTCTACTGCTTTAGCTATTGGTCTCCAAGCCTGGCCCCTGATCATGACAGCTTTATTACACGTATTCTTAAAGTGGTAGTAAACCCTCCTATCATTTTCAGCCAAGGAAGCTGCCATCTTGGCCTCTGTTTAATCTACAACTGCCATGATGCTGCACATGTGATCATCTATGACATCAGCCATTGGATGGTTTGACAGTTTGGCTTAGAGCACAACCAATGGGAGTGTTACATTTCCGGCACGTGCCGGAAATGTGACTGGTTTTTAACCTGTTAAATGCATGGGTTTACTACCGCTTTAAAATGCAGGTCCCCCATCCCTTAGCAAGTCTTTCACTTAACAGCCTACAATGCACAGAGATCTTTGCTGTGGGGCTGCTGGATGCCACGCAGCCTCTTCATAGAAAGTCTTCAGGAATGCACAGTAAATTTGTCAGTGAATTCTGCAGGACGTCTAAGGCTTCATGTACACTGCTTATGGTAAACGGACGTTTAGGAGCAGTTGGGCATTTTTTTCGGCTGCCTCTGAACTCTCCTCTATGTTATCTTATAAATACATTTACACAGGGTCATTTATAGTCGTTTGCAGGCAGTTGAGTTTAGAAGCATTTTTTTGGAACGCAAAAAAATGCGTTCAGGACGGATGTTCAGAGGCATTTGAAATACCAAATGCCTGTAACAGCTTGTAAACGCGCCTAAACGCAGTAACTCGCGTTTAGCAGCATTTTATTTAGAGGTGAACACGGCAAAATGCGGTTAACGTGGCATGTAAAACGCGGCTAAACGTCTGTTTTTAAATGTCAGCTTCTAACTGTCAAAAAGTCATTCAGGAGAGGTTGAAAAAGCGCCCCGTGTACATTAAGCCTTATAATTGTGGGCCTTTCTTTTGATTGATTTTAATGCAGCAGTTATTGCGCACACTATAACATTCTGGCAATATGGCCTTATTGAAATGTAACAAAGCTAAACAAAGTAAAGATCTCAGTGGTGAGCATTTCTGCCTTGCAGCAGTGAGGTCCTTAGTTTGAACTCCAGCCAGGACACTAAGGCCGGTCATACACGGTTCAAATCTCGACTGGTTTAGCAGGATGGGCAGGCTGAATGTACCAAGTTGATTGTTCGATCAACTTGGGTACAACCAGGCTGCCGGATTCTCTCGAAATTATTGCTAGCAGCTGCTTGCTATAGCCGCTAGCAATAATCACTGTCTTCTCCCGTCTGGGATGGCTCTCCCCCCCCCCCCCCCCATTGGGAGCAGACAATTGCTCCGCAGAAGTAATTCCCCTATCAGCACTCTCTGTGTTGATGGGGAATCGTGCAAAAGAAATTTTCCCCATGTATGGCCGGCCTAAGCATAGGGTTGGCATGTTCTCCCTGTGCTTACATGGGTTTCCTCCCACACTTCAAAAGACATGATGGTAGATTAATTGACTCCAGTCTAAATGGACCCTAGTATGTGTGCATGTGAGGTAGAGACCATAGAGTGTAAGCTCTACACCCAAAAGTGGAACTTCTGCTTTAAGCACTCCTCGCCCCCTTACATGCCACATTTGGCATGTCATTTTTTTGGAAAAGAGTGGGTACCTGGTTTTAACAGGTACTTCCTGTCCCACTTCCTCCTTCCATCTTCTTGCTGCCTAGATGACTCCTCCTCTCCCCCTAGGTGGCCCCTCCCTCTCTGCAATCTTCTGGGACACATCACAGGTCCCAAAAACTGCCTGGCCACTAGGAGAGCGCAGCGTGACTCGCACAGTGCGACTCATGCATGCACAGTGAGGCTGCAAGCTGCCCACAGTTGCTATGATGGCACTGCAGAGAGGAGCGAAGCTTCGGGTGGCTGCATCGCTGGACTGGTGAGTGTCTGTTTATTTTAAAGTCAGCAGCTACAATTTTTGAAGCTACTGACTTTTAATAAACTGAAAAACAAGTGGAACTCTGCTTTAAGGGCGGGAATGATGTTATTAATTAGTATGTAAAGCACTGCATAAATTATATAACTGCTTGTAATAAATACATTTAAAAATGGTGAAATGAGATTAGGGTGACTAAACGTCAAGAAACGCAAAATAGGAAAATGCAATGGACAAAAAGCAAAAGGTTGTCCCCCTAACCCCAGATGCAGGATGGTGAGTAACAGAGGCGTAACTAGGACCTTCAGGGCCCCGGTGCAAGAAATTATGAAGGACCCCCCTGACCCTTGGCCAGGGCCCTTCACTCTTTCCACTGATCCTTGGGCCCTTTACTCCCGTCGCGGGTCCCTTTATTTTGGTTCCACCGAATAAACAAATAGTTGTTTACAGAGCCTCCCATTCATTCAGAAACGG
This sequence comes from Glandirana rugosa, assembly GCA_018402905.1. NCBI lineage: Eukaryota > Metazoa > Chordata > Amphibia > Anura > Ranidae > Glandirana > Glandirana rugosa. The sequence goes on along the minus strand of BLSH010330950.1, from coordinate 2,343,828 downwards.
AAGTATAGTAAAAACAATTTACCTCTCTTCAGTTATGAATGAACCAATTGGTACCAATCACTGACTCTGTCCATTCAGAAAAGGAAGGAGCCAGTAAATTACAAATTTACCGACCCGTTCCCATCTCTCCATCATGAAACATCTTCTACAGCAGCTGGCAGGAGAGAGGAGGGGGGAAGACAGCAGCTCTGTGGGGGGGGGGGGGGCAGGGAAGCACACAGGGACCCTGGGAGCAGCAGGAGACAAGTAAACTGGATAGGAGGGGCGGCGGGGGCAGCATATAGAGGAACCAATCTCCTGCATTAGGAGAAAAATGGAGGAGAATGGTTCCTCTAAATGCCGCCCCCACCATCCCTCCTATCCAGGTGTACAAGGGAGGCACACGGGCCCCCTGGAGCACGGGGCCCGGTTGCAATTGCAACCCCTGTAGCTACGCCCCTGGAATAAAGGGAGTCTAAACTGCAGGGAGTCACCTGCTAGTGGTCAGCAGAGGGGAGATAAGCAGGCAATGAGCACAGTGCCACCAACAGGTGTTACAAGAGAACTGCCACTGCCTTACACGGGCATGCTGACTGCACTTACTTAGAGCAAGTCAGAGCGAGAAGGACCTACAAATATGTACAAGAAATGAACTTAAAAATGTGGCTTGTGAATAAAACTGTGAAAATCACATGGATAAACACTTTCAGGTTGAGTTGACAATAATAACTGGAAATAAGTACTCTGGAATAATGTGTGATCATTTATCCTTTAAAAAAGAGGACTCTTGGTGAAATGATCGAGGTTCTTTGTCATATGTCTCCCCATTCGGAGACAATCATAGGAGCAGACACCTGTCTAAAGCACCGTATTTATCATAGACTGTAAACACAGCCGTTACTTGCAGCTGCAGTCAAAATGAAAACTGTAAATTGTAACACAGAGGCTTGGATTTCACAAGTTTTATGTGCGTGTCTCTATGTCTGCCACCTAGGAGACTGTGACAATGACTCGACACTGAAATAGTCTCTATATTAAAATAAGCCTTTTCCTCAATTACACTGGAGCTGAGTTTAATATTCATGCTTTAGTCTGGATATGTCACTATATAATAAGAGAACCATGCAAACAATCCAGTATAATTAGGCATAGACTGAACAATAATGTCATATTGAAATACATTTTCCATTAGAGTGTGTGTCCAATCAACACGGGGGGGGATTAGGACCCCTGTTAGGTTTTTACTGCTTTCCTGGGCTCCGTTAAACTCACCATACATGTTACAATCCTTGTACAATCTCCTTTTAGATTTATCAAAACTAATCAATATAAGGACCTACCTTTCAGTGGCAGCTGGTGTTTTTTTTTTTTTTGGCGGGGGGGGGCAGTGAACAACACCACCGGCACCTCCCACCACCGCCCCATCTAGGTCACGGGTGGGCAAGGCTCCTATGGGCGGTGGCTTCCATCGCATCTCCTCCTCCTCTGCATCATGGCGGCTTTCGCTGTGCATCTCCTCCCTCCTCCTCCTAGGCATCCAATAGGACCACCTGTCCTTTCAGCCAATTGGGTGACGGGTCTCAGGACCCGCTTCCTGATTGGCCGGGATGAGAATCAGTGTGACAATATTGAATATTAATTTGCTATTGCCACACAAGTGGATGTGTGCCCCGAGCCCACCCTTTTTTGAAGCCTATTAGAACCTCTGGCTCTGATCACATGCTTCAAAAAAAAACCCCATTGGAATTTGGCACCCCACATGGAGATTAGGCAGCCGGACGCATGGATGGGGGGGGCAATGCTCCTGCGCCCCTTATGGATGGCCGCTGCCTGCTACCGTTTACTATCCAATTAATCTCTATCCAAGCAGGAAGGCACTTATACTACATAGTTGTTGGTAGACCTAAAGGAAATTGTAAAGTTGAATTGCAACCTGTGTTTCATAGGGATCTTCCCTATTGTAATGTCCTGGTGACAGCGGTTTCAACAGAATGGAAATAACAAAAATCTGCAATAGCTGCAGCATTTTTACTACCCCCCCAACTTCCTAACTACAAGAACATGTGACCTTGTGTGGTTCAGGAGGTGGGGGGCCACACACCTTTTCCCTGCCTTCCTAGCCTGCCAGGCCGCATGTTCACACTTTGTCTCTTGAATTATATGTGAGTTCCCCCCTTAAAATCCATACAAGACCCTAAGGATCTGGTATAGAATTTGGGGTGGGGGCTTATTTTGCGTGACCTGAAGGGGGTGAACAGCCAAAGTTCAATCCAAACCTTAAGCTCATCCCTAGTGTCATAGGGGTGGGGGGCACCTGGGGACTAAAGTATGCGGACACAAATTCTTTAGTTCAGGTACGAAGAAGTTTTAGACAATTTTGCACTTCCGACATTGCAACAACAGTTTAATGAAGACCCTTTTCTGTTCCAGCATGACTGAGCCCCTGTGCACAAAGCCAACGTTATATACCTGGTTTTATGAGTTTGGTGTGGAGGAATGTAAATGGCCTACACAGCAGCCTGACCTTAACCTAACCAAACCCCTTTGGGAACTCCAATGGTGAGCCAGTTCTTCTCATCCAGCATCTGTACCTGGTCATAAATTCCCACAAATACACTCCAAAATGTTATTGGAAGCCTTCCAAGAAGGGTTGAGATTGTTATTGCTGTAAAGAGTAAAAGGTAGCAACTCCATATTATTGCCCATGGCTTTAAAATGGGTTGTCCAATAAACTCATAGAGCTATGATGGTCAGGTTGACTTATAGAGTATAATTTATAAAGACTTGCCTGTTAAACTTCATCAAATTCAGACTGTAGACAATATAAAGGTTGTCACCATCAGAGGTAAATAAGCACAGTGGAAAGGGTGGGTGGGGGTTGATTCAGTGCAGGGTAGTCTAGGGAGGACTGAGGGGTTTTATATAATTAGTAAACATATCCTTTAATCATTTAAGCTATGGAGGATTAGTAAACATTGAAATTGTGCATACATCTAAATGAAATTCATTGGCAGATTGGCAGTAAAGCACTTTTATTGTGCATATGTGAACCTAGACTTAAATAAAGAGAAAAGTACCATGTTGACAAGCATACACCTAAATATTTCAGAGTTCACCGGTACAATGACTGGGAATAGTGTTGGAGGTCCGCCGCTGGATGCAAGCAGTCTGTCATTCACACTTGCCCTCCCTTTTTTAATATTACTTTATTGTTAATAGAGAAATAATGTTCTGCACCACCTTTTATATAACACGGAAAGCCTGTACAAACTAATGACATTGTTATAATACCATAATTAACCAGCGTTCAACTGGCTGGCCACCCTGAAGAACAGTCTAGAGAATGGTCTTTTTCTAGTAAGTATAGATTAGAGTCCAACCTGCTTTGGAAAATTATCATTTGCATCTGGTTGGTTGTTTCCAGCCAATAAAAACATTTTTTACACTTCAGACACTTGGAGAAAATAAAGCCCTAGGTTTTTAGTTTAGGTAGAAGAGGCTTCTCACTCATTTTACAGCAATGATCATAATGGGGAAAATAATGTTCTGTGAATAAAGGCAAGTAACCAAAGTGAGTTTTGTGCCTCCTTTTTTTCAGAAGAATTTAAAGAATTTAGCATTATTGGTAAGGTTGTTATTAAAGCGGAACTAAACCCTCCTATCCTTTATAGTCAAGGAAGGTGCCTTCTTAGCCTCTGTTTGTTCTACAGTTCCCATGGTGCAGAACATGTGATCAGCTATGACACCAGCCATTTAATGGCTTCATGGTTCAGTTTGAGAGTGCAAGCAAGTGAAAAAGCTATCATTCAGGTGTCTTGTAAGTAAAAAAAATTTGCACTTATTATTTTATTTACTGTGTGCATTTATTATATTCTCTACTAGGAGCCTGGAAAGCATTGCATATGCAGAGCTCTTGCAGACAGTCTTTGTAAAATGGTGTCCCTGATGATGTCAGATGTGACGAAACGTGTAGGACGGAGCCACATACACACACCACCACACATGTGCAGCTACATGTTGGCCATCTTTGCTGTTGGAAAAGCCCAAACTGTTGGCATTTGTCACGCCGGATATATGCCTTATGTTTGCTGATGACACGTGAGTGCATCTTTATTGTTTATTAAAGTAACACTGGTTTTAGCAATAGTACACTATTGGAGTCTTTCATTTTATATCCGGCTTGGTACATCTCTTGAACGGGAGTGAATGCAATATTGCCGCTGCCTGGGTGCTGGAGTTGTTTTTTGTTTGCCAATCTGAAAGGCACCCTCCTGCTTGTGAGATTTTGGATCTGCTTTGTTAGAAAGAGCGCATGTTGACCATTCTTATCAGGGGATCACAATCTTTCCGGTAAGCAGAGCATGAGAGTGAAGGCTGTCACCGGACTTTCTTGGAGACTCTTATTTTCATCACATCTGTGGGATCACTGAAATCTATGCTTTTGGTTTTTCTGGACTCTTTTTTTGATCACGTATTTTGCCCTTTTCACTACAGTGATTGTTGATGTACAATTGCATGCATTATTTGAGCACTAGAGTGCTGCACAATTGTTTTATTAGTCTATGTAAGCTAAGTATGTAAGCTGTCTAAAAAGATACATTTAGGGGTGTTCCGCGCAGATGGTTGCGTGTGTGCTATATGTAAGCTGTCTGTTCATACCTCATGCACTGACAGGAAGACTCAATGAACTACTTAGGCTGCCCAACAGCGCCCTGGTAGTTCATTGAGAACTACAAGCCGACAGCTGCAAAGACTGACAGTACTTGTAGTTTTCACATTTACAGAACTCTGTGAATGAATAACACGGCCAGGCAGGCAGAGCACCTGCGCAGCCATGTTTGTCTTTAATTGTGACAGTAAGCAGGGAGCAAATCCCCTGCTCGCTGTCAAAATAGGGGATCATGGGGGTGTGGGGGCAGTTGCATCTGTAACATGTTAAATGTAATACCCTGAATATGAGTGTAACATGTAACATGTCATGAAAGGTGAACTTATCCTTTAAGCCATAACTGCTTTAAGGGTGTTGCTCACCCATGTTGGCCAAGCCTCATTGTGTATAAAACTACAAACACACAGCTGAAATAAATACACGTGAACAGTCCTAACTGTCAAAAAGTTTAAAATACTGTTTAGTCAGTCTTGTGATCCAAACATGAGATACGTCACCAGCATGCCAAAGTAGTTTCAAATGAAAATATTTCCTTTTGAAGCTACTCTGGAGTATTGATGACGTAGCTCATGTTTGGCTACTTATCTATGATGGCTCTGTTCATTTCTGTCACTGCAGCTACTGTTCAACTTCAAGGTCCACATACTGTAAGGGATGAACTGAAATACAAACACAGTACATTTGCTTGATTCTAGTGATCCAGAAACCCCTATTGGACAGCAAAGCAAAAACAGTGACTTCACTTTTCCCCAGTACAGTTACGCAATACAGCTTGGTTTCCAAAGAAAAAAAATGTAATGATGTGTTTGTTAGAGGAAACATAACATCCATGTCACAATAGAAATATGGAGACTGCCATAGGTTCATTTCTCTTGAAAATACTAGTGGCCAAGCTGTAATGCTGAACCGGTACATCATATTCATTGCAAATCAGTTACTTGGATAGTAAGGAAGTCGGTGAGCAAGAAAAGCAAGGCAGCAAATAGGTCAAGAAGTTGGTAAGAAATAGCAGTCCCCATATTATGATTGTGTAAGATTTTCTTTAAGTTTTATCTGTTTTGTATATAGCTGCTGTAAAGAAATGTAGACGACTTTGGTGCCATTTACATTGTTCTGAGGTTCTCAATGCCATCTGTATTTGGAACGAATGCACCTGCAATTAATAGCTGCTGCACTGTCATGGCAACAGTCAGTCAGCATGGTTGAACAAAGGGCTTGTAGACCTTAAAGCCCCCCCTGCAAAGGCCTACAAGGAGTACAGAAGGTACAGCTGTTGGCTTTGTCACAGTAAGATCCAAATAAAAGGTTACACTATAAATCTTAAGCTTCATCTGCCATTTTGTGTCTTGCTCTTCATAGATGGATAGAGATTAATAAACAGACTAAATCAATGAATGACCTATACAAGTTAACAGTACTGGGCAGATTTGTCTACTCTGCATTTGAGTTGATCCTAAAATCCACATGTGATGTTAAAGTCAGACTGAAATTCAGGAATGTGGATTGACAAATCTAAATCCAAGAACCCATATTATTTTTGGTGGTTCAGATTTTGAAAGGCTTCCTGGGAAAAAGGATCCAAATGCTGCTGCAGAGACGGTTTCTTCTTTATAACGGCTGTGTTTATTGCTTGATCACCCTTAGATTGACTGTCAGTGCCACACACTTCTATTTTATTATCCTTGGTAGAAAATAAAAAAAGTAGCTCAGGCTGTTTTTTTGGCCCCCTCATCTTGTCAGACTGAGCTTCCAGGAGCTTCCACAACCACTGAAATTTTACATAATTTGCTGCTCTGTAATACACATTTTTTGGGGCCTGATTCGAATATCTATTGAAGTTGATGGGGCTTGTGGTTTCAGAAATTCATAATTTTGTAGGTTAGAGAATTTTTAAAAAATTCAGCCAAACCATAACTGATAGAAATTCATAAGTTAGCACATCTCTAGCAATGGCTAAATGTGACCAACACAGCTGTCCCACCCTGCTGAACATTCATATTCTGAGAGATATTACTAAAGTGGTTACATGGGAACCAGCGTGGCCCTTGCTTGATCATATCTTCCATTCAAAGCGTTCTATAGTTGAGCTTTGAATGTTGGGCTGACCTGCACATGGGGGTTGATTTCCTAAAGGCTAAATAGACTGTTCGCTTTGCAAGGGAAGTTGCAATTTGAATGGAGCTTTTCCAAGAGCTTAGGGAATGATGTGAAGCTCTGCTGACTTTTATCATCCAATCATAGTCAAGCAAAATGCTTCTTTTATTTTCCTGGCACAAGGTTGAGTATTCTTTGCAAAGTGAAATTTTACCACATTAACAAAGCTCTGGGGAAAAATTCCATACAACCTACAACTTCCCTTAAATGTAACTTCAGTTAAGTGTATATTCACTTCCAAAATGAACAGCATTTAGTATTTCAACGCCATGGACTCATTATTAGTAAAGAATTAATATAAACTGTAGGCGATTAGCTCGTGGGGATAAGCTTTCCGGAGGAACAGAGTCAGCGTGCAGGCAATTTTCCTTACAATCTGGCAGCTTGCCAGGTTAATTAATAAAATAAGTTTTTCAGGCTAAGCAAAACATAAAAATAATATAGTTTCCTCACTATATTGTGTAAGGCTGGCCCCCCGACACCCACAACACATAGGCAAAAAGGCAAACCTTGTCTTTCAAAGTCAAACAGACACAGAACTCCCTCAGATCCCTCTCTCTGAGTTTCAGGCCAGAGCTCTAGTGAGATCTCTTCCTGTCATTAAATGCAGCTGAAGAGGAGTTTGGGTGGACCAGAAATTCCGGGCCAGGACCAGCTCTTCCACGGTGGCTGGCAAAACCTGGGTCGGACTCTCACCAGTCCACTCCAAGTGCACGCATGCTACAAATATCGCCCATCCATTATCACGCCTCGCATAACATCACATATTCCCCCCCTCTGCTCAAGCCCCTGGGGGGCTGTCCCGACCATACAGTGGACCTGGGAAAGGCCATCGGCATTATTTTGGAGCCTTCCCGCCCGATGTTCCACTGTGAACTTGAATGGCTGTAGGGCCTATTTTTCTCCCTGTTGTTACACATCCACTTCAGGGGGGCATGGTCGGTGACTAGCCTGAATGACCTTCCTAGCAGGTAGTACTTCAGTGCCTCTAAGGCCCACTTGATAGCCAGGCACTCCTTCTCCACAATGGCATAGTTCCTCTCATGCCTGTTAAGCTTCCTGCTTAAGTAGACGACCGGGTGCTCCTCCCCATCTCTGATTTGAGACAGAACAGCACCTAGTCCCACCTCAGGGCGTCTGTCTGTACAACAAACTCTTTTGTGAAGTCCGGGGTCACGAGCACCGGTTGTACACAAAGGGCCTGCTTCAACTTCTGAAATGCCTTCTCCACTTCAGGATTCCATTTAACCATGCCCGACCCTCTACTCTTTGTCAAGTCGGCCAGAGGGAAGGCAATGGTAGCAAAGTCGGGTATGAAATGCCTGTAATACCCTGTAATCCCCAGGAAGGCCTGAACGTGTTTTTTATTTACCGGTTGAGGCCACTTTTATATTGCCTCGATCTTGTTGGTCTGGGGCTTGATCAGTCCCCGACCAATAACACACCACAGATATTTGGCTTCCTCCACGCCTATGGCACACTTTTTTGAGTTGGCTGTTAGACCCGCTAACTTAAGGAATCTACCACTGCTTGTACTCGGGGCAGATGCGATTCCCAATCTGGGCTGTGGATGACCACGTCATCCAAATAGGTGGCTGCATAGGGGCGATGTGGTCTCAACATTTTGTCCATCATTCCCTGGAACGATGCAGGGGTCCCATGCAGCCCATTGGGCATTCACTTGTACTGGAAGGACCCCTTGGGATTAGAAAAGGCCATTTTTTCCTTTGCTGACTCCGTTAGGGGGATCTGCCAGTAGCCCTAAGTTAGGTCTAGGGTTGTTATGTACTGGGCACCTCCCAATCTGTCTACAAGTTCGTCTACTCGAAATTTATGCATCAAGTTTAGACACGTCATTCAGCTTCCTGAAATCATTACAGAACCTGATAGGGCCATCGGGCTTTGGGATCAGCACTATGGGGTTTGACCAGGTGCTGTGGGACTCCTCTATCACGTCCAACTCCAACGTGTCTTTTATTTCCTTCACCACCGCCTCCCGTCTAGCCTCGGGTATCCGGTAGGATTTTACATTTGCACGGACCCCTGGTTCCGTAACTATGTCATGTTGTATTATGGCGGTCAGTCCCAGTAGGGGAGAGAAAAAGTCTCTATTTTTACTTATAAATTCCTTTATATCATTTTGTTGCATCAGTGACAAGGACTCAGTTATGGGGACGTCCGGGGTCAGGGGTAGCCTGTCCTTTTGGGGAGTGAGCACTGCCAATAAACTCTCTCTGTCATTCCACGGTTTTAAGAGATTAACATGGTAAATCTGCTCTGGTTTCCTTTTCCCTGGCTGGTAAACTTTGTAGTTCAGTTCCCCCACTCTTTCCCTAATCTCAAAGGGACCCTGCCACTTTGCTAGGAATTTACTTTCAATCATGGGGACTAGTACCTGTACCAGCACTCTGTCTCCGGGGTTGAAAGTCCGGGTTTTGGCACCCCGATTATAAACCCTTCTCTGGGCTTCCTGGGCACGCTCCATATGCTCTCGCATAAGGGGCAGGACAGCTGTGATTCGATCCTGCATCAAGGAGACGTGTTCTATGATGCTTCTATATGGGGTGGCCTCTCCTTCCCACGTCTCTTTTTCCGACATCCAGCAGCCCCCTGCGATGTCTACCATACAAGAATTGAAAGGGCGAATACCCCATAGACGCCTGCAGAACCTCTCATATGGCAAACATGAGGTACGGCAACAAAAAATCCCAATTTCACCCATCTTTATCCACCACCTTTTTTAACATACTCCTGAGGGTCTTGTTAAATCTTTCCACCAGACTGTCAGTTTGGGGGTGGTCAACAGAGGTACGAAGATGGAAGATTTTGTACAACTTGCATAATTCTCTGGTCACTCTGGACATAAAGGGGTACCCTGATACATCAAGATTTCTTTAGGGATCCCAACCCGACTAAACACCTGGACCAGCTCCTTGGCGATAGTCTTAGCGGAGGTGTTCTGAAAGGGAATGGCTTCAGGATAGCGGGTCACATAGTCCAAGATCACCAGGATGTGCTGGTGTCCCCGGGTGGATTTTACTATTGGTTCCACAAGATCCATGCCAATTCGCTCAAAAGGCACTTCAATTATGGGAAGTGGGACAAGGACTACGAAAATGGGGTGACGGGGCTGACACTCAGGGCATGATTCACAGTATTCTCTGACATCTGCATACACCCAAGCCACAAGAATTTCTGGGTTATTCTCTTCCTGGTCTTTTCCATACTCAGATGTCCCCCCATTATATAACCATGGGCCAGATCTAGCACCATCCTGCGGAAGGGTTTGGGAACCACAAGCTGTTCTACTTCGTCCTCCCCGTGGTTTACCACCTGATACAACAAATTAGAGCCATATAGGGAAAAGACAACCCCTGGACATTAGGGTCCACAGATTCCCCATCCATCACCCTCACATTTTCTCTGGCTCTAAGGAGAGTGACATCCCATAGTTGCTCTGTACAGGAGTCCTCTCTCCGGACCTCTAAGTGAGGTAATACACTCGACTCACGCTCAGGGTCAGAGACATTGTCTGGGTCTGGGTCATTAGCCCCTCATCTGGGAGCTATCTTTCAGCTCCTCTGTCTCCCCAGCCAATACAGGAAAAGGGAGAGGGTCTCCTCCCTCCTCGGTCCTGCTACCAGACTCCCCTTCCATTTGGCAAAATGGGTCTGGCGAGAGCTCCCATGCTTCCGTAACAGGGGGAGCTCGATCCTTCAGACTCCCTGTGACTTCCCATAACCTCCAAAAATGGGGAAAATCCCTGCCCACTAGGGCGTCATAAAGTAGTGAAGGTACCACCCCCATTGAATGAGTCACACTGCTGCAAGGGTTGTCAATCTCAACCACCGCCATCTGGTAGTCACGAGTGTCCCCATGGATGTAAATGACCCCAACAGTGCTAGGGTGTAACCTTGCAGGATTTACCCAGTTGCTTTTGACTAACGTTACTGCACTACTAGAGTCAAGCAGTACAGTGACTGGTCTCCCATCAACAAAAATCATGTACGTTTGCTTCTCCATACGAACATGTTGCTGTATATGCGACCTATGCAAAAAGAGAAAGGCGTCTATTCACATAAGTATAATAGCATTGCATGGGTTTATCATTCAGTGGACAATTGGCAGCAATATGGCCCAATGCCAGGTCATCGGTAGCACTGTATGTAGTCTATACCCAGTTCTCTTACGCACAGAACTTTCTGCCTTCTTTGGCCAGTCTCCAGGTCTAGGGTCCAGAGTCTCATTAGTTAACACAGCAGTCTTATCGGTTTTCCCCACACCCTTGAGCGCTGGGATAGTCTTTCCGGATCCGCTGGAGAGCCTTTCACCCCTGGACACACCAAAGCGGGGTGCAGACGGGTTCAGCAAGTCCTCAGCAGCTGGGTACCTTTCCACAAGGTCCACCAGTTGGCTTGCAGTTTTGAGGTCCCCATGGCTGACCCATTTCCTCAAAGCCGCAGAGAGCGCACGGAGATACCGGTCCATGAATACACACTCCACAATCTGGGGGCCTGGCAGGGTTTCCAGCTGCAACCACTTCCTTGTAAGATGGAACAGGTCAAACATTTGGGAGCGAGGTGGCTTGTTCGTGCAGTAGGTTCACTGATGCACCCCTTGGGCCCGGACAGTCATGGTGATACCCAGACATGCGAGTACCTCCGCTTTTAAAGTCTCGTAATCCTGGGCCTTGTCTGGTTCCAGATCAAAATATGCCTTTTGGGGCATACCTGTCAAAAAAGGAGCCAACAGCCCCGCCCATTGCTCCTTCGGCGACTCTCTCGAAAGGCTACGCCTCCACATCATCTGCAGGTGTCATCTTCTGCAGGTGGTAACTGGCACATATCTTTTGTTCCACTGTCATAGGAGGTGCGGACCCATTTTTTAACTCCAGCAAGGCCTCCGCAAACTGCGATTTAACTCCTGCTGAGCTGCACTGGCCTGTGTGACCTGTTGGTTGGTTTCCCGCTGAGCCGCAGTGGCTTGTAGCAGGGCCTTCATCATCTACTCCATTTTGGAAAGATGCCCGCTGAACTCCACCACGTGTGGGCGATTAGTTCGTAGGGATCAGCTTTCCGGAGGAACGGAGTCAGCGTGCAGGCTATTTTCCTTAAAATCTGGCGGCTTGCCAGGTTTATTAATAAAATAAGGTTTGCAGGTTAAACAAAATATAAAAATAAGTCCTTGTCATCGCGCTAAACTAAACAATATTGTTTCCTCACTATACGGTGTGGGGCTGGCCCCCGACACCCACAAAACATAAGCAAAAAAGCAAACCTTGTCTTTCAAAGTCCAAACAGACACAGAGCTCCCTCATATCCATCTCTCTGAGTTTCAGGCCAGAGCTCTAGTGAGATTTCTTTCTGATCATTAAATGCAGCTGAAGAGGGTTTGGGTGGACTACAAATCCGGGCTGGAACCGGCTCTGCCATGGTAGCTGGCAAAACCCGGGTCGGAATCTCACTCGTCCACTCCAAGTGCACGCATGCAAGGCGACAAATATCACCCGTCCATTATCATGCCTCGCATAACGTCACAAAACGTTAATAAATAATAATCAACTTGTGCACTGGCTAATGGCTAGTAAAGATAAGTTACAGAGACTAGCCTGGCATTATCCAGTGATCCAGTAGGTTTCAAAATGTGAAATTTGATTTTGATTCTGATGTTTTAGACTTCAACGCTAACAAAGTTAAAGTATAACTAAAGGAAAAACCCTTTTTTCAGTTTTGGATAGCGTGGAGAGAAAATAGAATATCTGTCAGTTTGTGCTGCTGTCTGTGTCCCTACTAGGAAGATTCACCCTCTCTATTTTCTAATGAAAGTAAAAGAAAATCCCAAATTTTGGGCTGTCCCCAGAAAAGTAATAAAGGGGAAATTTTCCAATGGGATGCAATAGATCTGGGATTAGGAATTTCCTTAGTTTGCAGGGATTTTCTCTCACTTCCTGTTTTGGCTAAGGTAAATCTCCCAAATAGGACACACATGACAAAAATAAACCCTACAGGAGTTGTAACTGTAGCACCCTCTAGTGTGCTGGGGTAGTTACTGTAGGTTTGTTTGTGTAGAATGGTTAGTGTAGGAAAATGTATTTTAACTCACGGCTAAGCCTGAGCTGGGAATCCCAGTCAGGGTTCAGTGAATCAGGGCTAGATGACTCATACTAGCAGCCTCTCTGTTGCCTTCCCCTGTTTTCAGGGACATTGGAGAATGCTCTAGACATAGTGGGTGAAGGCTTGGAGGAGCTGCTTGGAATATTTATGAGGACTTCAGCCAATCCCCAGTAGAGGGCTGGCAAGGGGCAGGCCACCTCATAAATAGGCATGCCAGCAGGGGAGTCAGGTGGAATATGGAGATGGAGTGCTGAGGAGGCTGTCAGTAGACCTTGAGGGTACTCCCTAGTCTGGGGGGGTGACCTCAGGCCGAGGCTCAGGTGCTGAAAGGATCCTGCCAAAACACATAGAAGAAGCCATTCCTGGAGGCACAGGAGCAAGAAGAGAGGACAGCAGGAGCAGGTCAGCACTACTAGGAGATCTCCTGAGAGTCAGTGAGTGTCTGTCTGGAGGACTGTGGGGAGAAGTTAGTCTGGAGGGTCATCTGCAGCCAGGTGGGCTGGCAGTGGTGCTGGGATCAGTAGCCACAGGACGAAGAGTACAAGCTGGATACTGTAATCTTTTTGCTACACAACCAAGGGGCCTCGGATTCCTGCTTGTAATGGGCCATTGCCTTTAATCTGTCTGAGTGACTGTGAGATCTTTGCAGTGTTCCAGCTGGGTTCTGCAAGCAAGTGCTGGAGGAAGTAGCGGAGCTGTATATAGAGACTGTATATAGGAAGCATTTTTGCTGAAGGAGTTGTTGAAGTCAGTGGGCTTCCATAACCTCCCATCCCTATCCAAGTTATTACAATCAAAAAATAGCAAAAACAAAGCCACGGACTGTTCTCTGACTCTGGAGTGCCTGTGAAAATTCTGTGTACCTAGCTGTGCAGGGTGGGGGATCCCAGTTCATCTGCGGCCCTTAAGGTGTGCTACATCTGTGGTTCTTAACCTCAGTCCTCAAGTACCCCCAACAGGCCATATTTTCAGGTTTTCCTTTACTTTGCACAGCTGCTTTAAATCAATACCAATGACATGGTATTTATAAGAGCTATTTTATCTAAGGGAATTTGCCAAAACATGGCCAGTTGGGGGTACTGGAGGACCGAGGTTGAGAACCACTGCACTACATAACCCTCCTTTACGCTATCCAAAATGATTAAAAAATATTTTTTTTTCCCATAGTTCTAATTTAGGCTATGCATATTGAGATCCTCCTTTTCCTCCCAGGCCAGCCGACCATTACCTCAGAATGACAAGCAGAATGTCATTGGCTGGTGTCCTGAGGTCAAAATCTTCCTGTTGACTCAAATAAGTGCCAGGCTTTGTGCCTACCTAGCAGACACCAGCTGACTCTCTTGTGAATCAGTGGGAAGACTAGTGCACCAAGGCTAGAATGAGGAGCTTTGGTTTTGCGCTGACATATATGTCCAATGTGTTTTCTTTTATATGATTTTGCAGCTTCATTTATGAAATAGCTACAGCTATATTTAATAAGAAAGAAAAAAATCCTAAAGAAAAGTCGTTCAAATCTCTTTTCAATATATCAAATATATCTGCTCTTGTTTCTACATTTTTTTCTTTCCAGCACTCCTTGACTGATTAACGATGTAACTAAAAGGCAGTTTAAATATTTTGTCATCCTGGGAAAGCTTTGAAACAGACATCGACGGATAATGATTCTGCTAGTAAAGTAATAACACACCTTTTTCCTTTTCAGTCGAGTTTGAAATCTTCCCATAACTTGCGTTACTCAATAAAGTGGATTTTTATATATTCAGAATAATTCATTGGGGTCGTAATACTATATAACCAGCTTTATACTTTTATCTCTGTTATCAGTATTAACTTCCTCATTGGAGACTGAGCAATAACTCAGAGAGGATTGTGCTGTCTGATCATATTGCAGAAAGGAGAGATAAGGGCTGTATTAAAGCTCCAACACACTTAGCCAGCCAAGAAGTCAGCAGGAGATTGCAGACAGAGGAGGCCTAGAGGCACCCAAAAGCTAGGGGTGGGAGGTAGTGACTGCATGTTTGGATAATCGCACACATTAACAGTAAGGTATTAAAGAGGAGTTTCAGTCCCATTTCATTTTTGCTCCACCCCCCTCCAGTGTCACCATATCGGTTATTCTGACACGTGTGCAAATGTGCCAGTTCCTGCAGAGCCCAATGGTAAATCTTTGCATTCACGGGGGAACTTCCGTGCATGTGCAGAGGCGCTGAGCTTGGGAATTTGCATACCAGCCCTGTTTCTCAGCACATGCAGGGGAAAACCACACATGCACAGATGTGCCATAGCGGTTTCCCAGGACCGAAAAACATAAAAACTCAGCTAAAGTGGTTGCAAAGCCACTTTTTTCTTCCTATAATCTCCAATGCTATATTACAGTATGTGCCCCAGTGTATGGTATTTATAAAATACATACCGCTTCATACCTAATTTCAGAGCACTGCTCGGTGCTCACGTGACCGCCCGCTGCTGTCTTCCCAAATCCGACCACTACAGCAGGCAGGGCTGAGAATACCCCGCTGACATCAGCTGGGAGGAGGGGAGGAGAGCGCCGAGCGCACGCTCTGAAATTAGGTATAAAGCGGCATATATTTTATAAATAACATAAACTGGGACACATACTGTAGTCAAAAGTCAAGAAGCTTTTTATTGTCATTTCAACCACATATAGCTGATGCAGTACATAGTGTAAATGAAACAACGTTCCTCCAGAACCCAGGTGCTACATACAACATCCTAAACAACAGACACAGAGACAGACAGAAACACAGAACCAGTAGAAAGGTCCTCACCACATAAAGTGCATGTGTGCAAACAGTGCAGAAAGACACACAAGACACTGCAGGACAGCACAAGACAGTGTGGAACAATACACAATACGCAAAGCACAAAATAGCTCCGCCAGTAAACCTGTCCTAACCAGGTAAGGTGCACAGTAGCAGAACATGTAAACAATACTCTGTAAAATAACACTGGAGATTATAGTAAGAAAGCAGTCATTTTAGCCGCAGGAGGGGAGTGATAGGCACTGACACAGCTGACAGGCAGGAAGGAGGAAGGGGAGAGAGGGAGCAAGGAGAGACAGAGGGATGATGGAGGCATGTAAACTGACTACGATATCAGGGGCTCAGCAGCCATGATAAATGTGGTCAGATTACAGAGGGGAGGGCAGCACCAGGCAGGGTCAGCCAGGTATTTCAGGTGATAGAAAGGGACAAACTGCACAGCACAACTACTGTGATGTTATTCACTATTTAAGGGAACAGGATCCTTTTTTTTTTAGGATATCAACCACTGTAAGTTAAAAATAATAATAATAATATTCAAATGTGAGAGAGGGAGGAGGGAGAAGCATACTTCCCAACTTTCCAAAATGATAAAAAGTGATACCTTTTAGTTCACAGTATGTAGACAAAGGACTCTTCCTTGCCATTGTCCCAGTTACATGGACCAAATGCTTTGTTTTGGATAGAGCAGGTAGGAGTTAAAATCATTTTTTTCCTGTCTGTGAACATTTTTCTTTCACTTCCTGCCCTAGAGATGCAAGAGGAAGCGAGAGGAAATACTTCTTAGAGAGTTGATACAAAAACAAATGTTCTTGCTTTAGCCTCATCTCTTGTCCCACTGACAAAGGTAACATTTTGACTTTCCCGTTCCTTCTTGTTTGAGTGACAGTGGTCACCAGTAGAGTTGAGCGAACACCTGGAAGTTCGGGTTCTGCTGGTCCGTCCGAACTTCGGGACAAAGTCCGGGTCCGGGTCCGGACGGAACCCGAACGATCGCACGGACAACGAACCCCATTGAAATCAATGGGGACCCGAACTTTTAGGCACAAAAATGGCTGTAGGAAAGTCCTGGAAAGCCCCAGAGGGCTGCAAAAGGAAGTAAAATGGGGGTAAGGGTAGGGCAAGTGCCCTACAAAAAAATGGGGACAGGGAAATAACTTTAAATATTTTTAAAAAAATAAAAACATAAAAAATGCAAAAATGGAGATGAATGTGGTTCATCTTCAAACTGTGTCTGAAAAGTATTAATTAACGGTAGAAGCCATATAACTGTTCTAAAATCATCTTCAAACTAGGGCAAGTGCC
>BLSH010330950.1:2291871-2323151 GCA_018402905.1 Glandirana rugosa | reverse complement strand
TGGGTATCGTTGGATGCGGTACCCCTGTACCGTCACTACGGTTGGATGGTTTAACTTTAAATGACTGTGTTGTGGGTTTTAAATGACCATTTCGGTTCGAAAATAACCACAAAGGTTTTCAATGTTTTAATGTCAAAATTCGTGTTAAAAGTCATAAATCCGAGTTTTTTCATGTTATAGTTAATCGTTACACTAAAATCCATCTATTATTCCGTTTGTTTGTATAAAGAATAAAATAAAAGGTATATCATTCATTCACTGAGTCCCTGTCCGGAGTCTTCCCGTTCTTTAATCTTACCTGTCCGTGTGTGTGTACTTTAAATGTCATGTCGATCTGTGCTGCTGCACACTGCTGTCACTGTGAGAGAGTAAATTTCATGTGTGTGTGCCTGTCCATTCTAATTTCTTGCCCTTCTGAGGCCTGTCCCTGAGTCACTTACTTACTATATGGAAAATAAAATAAGAAATATGTTTGTTTGCCTTATTATCTACCTAAAATCACATTGCTAATTGATATTGTACTTTTTTGAGCCTAAATACTGAAAATTGTGCTTAAAACTGTAATTTTGTAACTTTTGGAAACACCAATAAAAGCTTGGCTTTACCAGTAAATTTTGGGTGTTGTGTCAGTAAATTTCAATTTGGTAGGTTGGCATCACTGCCATGTCCCCATGGCGTAGGTTGCTATGGGTTCACACAGAGAAGAGGAGGTGCCAAGTGTGCCAGCGGAGGATCCCAGAAGAGGAGGTTTGGGGATGCTTTGTGCAAAAACATTGCACAGAGTATATAAGTAGAACATGTTTGTTATTAAAAAAAAGACTTTACAATCACTTGCCCAGAATTCTGCTGTAAACTACCAAACTTCTTCTTTTTTTTGGTAAATTTATTTAAATGTCTGTTTGAAGCCTAAACAAATTCTGTCAACAAACATTTTTTTTATTTTTTTAGAGGGTTAAAATATGTAATCAGTTCGACAAGAGCAATGTGTTGTGTTTGGCATTTAATCAAACAATGAAATCACATCCAGTTTCTTGACATAAAAGATAAATGGTGTAATAATCCACAGGAGTTTCTTTATCTCGCTGGAACTTTGCATACTGGACTTGTTTTCCATATTTCGCCACTTTAAGTGGTGGGAAAATGATATTAAAATGCTTGTAGCATTTTCACTAAACTAGCATCCTTTTTTGTTTTATTGTATTTAATATAAAAGCGGCAATTATTTGATTTCAAAGCTATGAAAATATGTACCTTGTGAGAAAACAAGCCATTTAGGCATTAATTGGTGTCATTTTTCATAGAACTGGCAAGGTTTTTGCATCCCTGGCACGCCGTTCTCTATAAACTGCACCGTCGTGTTCAATGGAGGCTTCATGAATGTACGCTGAAAGGTGCTTTTGGAGGTATATATATACACAGATGTCTGTGCACCTCAGATAACTGGCTGGAGTTCTTCTGTACACATTGGTAATTGCTCTTTTAAGAACATTGCTAAATTCCATCATTACTCTTTATGCTTCTCTCATAAACCTGTAACTTTGCAAATTAAAGAGAACTTAAAGTGGAACTTTAGCTTAGGAAAAAAAAGCTAGCAGGAAGTCTTTAATTGCAGAAGACACTCTATATGATTCTGAATGTCTCGTCTGTAATAAAAGGTTCTTATTTCCCAGCAAGCACATTTCTGAGCCGCAAATCAGTGCACAATCTTAGCATGCCTTGGTGCCAGGAGGAATTGGCACCTGAGCACATGCATCATGCAAGTCATCGTAGGCCACCCAATTAAGATGGCTAAAGCTGCAGAACTTGGAAGAGGACTGGGTGACGATGGAAGTGTTGGCAACTAATCACTGAAGTGGAGGCAAGTGAAGTGGACATTAATTCCCTTTAAGGCCTCATTTACAGGGGTGGTAAAAACAAACGTTTGATCCAGCCACCTAAAACCCAACAGAGCATGCTCGGGTCAGCTCATAGCAATTTTTTTATGGTATTGGCAGGCGAACCCATTTGGTGCAGCGCTCCCCTATACGGGAACACAAGGCAGTCCTCAAGAAGCTTAGGACATTCCACCCATTGAGGGATTGGATACTTTAAAGGACCAATACTTTTGGGCCACGCTATTTACTCGCTATTTATCAGCTTTGACCTAGTTCAATCTGAGTAGATTGTCTGTTGAACATTGGTGATCTTGCTTCAGGGATATACCCCTGGCTGGTGATACACTCTGCATGCCCCAATGTACCTTTGATATCTGCTTATCTTATGACCACGGTTACTTCGCACATACTACTAATTGCCTAGTTCCTGAGGAAACGCTTATGCATGTAACATGTTTTTTTCTTGCGTTTATCTAGCAAAGTTACTTGCGGTAAAACCAAGGAAGCTTAGACATCTGTAGTGTATCAATGCTTTACTAAACAGAAAATCTGCACATACAACTGTAGAATACACAATATAACACAACTCAAATATGTCTACAACATGCACAATGCCAATCATCCTTTCTAGCAAAATATAAGCATGTACAATATATGCGCATTAGGTAAACTAAACTGTTACTCAACTTAGGGGTTAAGATGTAATGTCGTTCTTGATTCCTTGTTCAGTCCAACTCAAAATGGCTCCAAAGTTCTCCAGCTTCTAGCAGCCATGTGTTGCTCCGTCATCTTCTCAAACACAACTCCTGTCTGAACACATGTTCATTTCAAAAGATTCCCTCTGTCCCTCCACATGCTCGTTTTAAAACCTAAAAACTCTTTCCCCAACTTCTGACATCACATCCTGCAGAGAAATTGCTCTCTAGTTGTCTAACTGGTTTATTTACATATCAATGGAGGGGGAGGGGGGGGGGGCCTGGCTTCGACTGAAAGCACATTGTCTAAAAATCTAACTCTATATTATTTTTTAAAGTCACTAATAGCCATAGCAACACATACCACCTCTTGAGTTTATAGCATAATATAGGAAACTTCAACATCTCTTAAAGCCTTTTGTCTAGGAAAGGGCCAAATAAACCCCCCAATATGTAAATGTGAGAAAAAAATTCCCTTTTGACTTCCATATCTTCTGGGCAGTCAGACTATAAGTCCCTGGAAGGCTGAAACATTACTTTTGAGCAGGGTCAGCAATGTCCTTGACAGTCTGTAGAAGGAAAGTTCCAGATGAAAAGTCCCTTGCCTCCTCCTGATCATAAGGAAATGCTCAGATGGAAAGTCCATTCCAATTCAGAAATCAACCGTATCTTCCTCAGACTCTCTTCTGGTCTGCCTTCTCCCATCTGGCCTGGTAATCTGCTCTGCCTGCTCCACCTCTCGATGCTCAGTACCTGAAAAGAGTAAGAGACAAAGAAGATTATATGTTCCCTCAAACTGTGCAAAAAAAACATAACTCACTGCTCACATTTCTCTATCTGCGCGTTTCTAACTGCAAAATTATTGTAGGGTGTCCACTGTCACCTTGAAACATGGAAAGGCATTGACTTCAAACACAACAAATAAACTTGCATGTTTCTCCGTGCTGTCCTGGGACAAACACTGCCCTGCTGTTGTTCAGTCTTCACAGCATGGCACATTTTAGCAAATATTCAGCTTCCCACTTTTTGGGAAGTACCAGTGGCACACGTCCTACTTTTGCTTACAGGCTTAGGGCCTTTGCCATTTGTTAGGGCAACATTAGACTTGTTTATGGGGGCCGCTCATTCAAATCTCCAACTCTGCCTACAGGGGTTTGACCACACTTTGAAGCCACTGCAAGTTTAACTTTGATTACCCTACTTTCTAAATATTTTGCCTTGCTTCCAGTGTCTTCCAAACACTCAAATGCCACTGCAAGTTGCTCCTTCAGTAAATCTATTTTTGTAGAGCATGCAGGAACTGTAAACCAAACACAGCAACTGCCCGCATCTCCCTTACTGAACCCAAAATTTTGAGACTAAAATCTGAGGCAAGATCAGAGACACCATCCCCCCAAGCTCTGTTCAAAAGAGAAGCATATCTAGCTAGCTCCTCTGCAACAGACATCCACTGACTGTCTCTGGCCCAGGTAGGAAGGGTGCACGCCTTCAAGTCCTCCTGGACACCAGAAATCTTTGCAGCCTTACTCTTCCTAAACAGTATACGCAGCATTTTCTTCAGCACAAGCAACAAAACACACTACAGAAAACAGAGCTGCATCACGCCACATCTATCTACACCAAACCTGATGGGATACTGATAGTCGTCACATCAGGTGTCCCTACTACTATTCAGGATTGTTACGGTATTTCATTAGTGGTGTGATAAACGTTTTACAGTGTATATTGTGATATTTTAAAAATATGTATATGTTTTAGTAATTTTTTTGTAATAAAGATGTTCAATTTGTAATACAACCTCTTTGTGTTTTTCAGTACTTGCAGTATTTCTATTTAGTACTTCAATGTCCGTTGAAGTCAATGGATGCAATGCAAAATCCTCCTTGTGATCAAATTAAAAAGAAAAAAAAGGCATTCAGGAGGTGACAGCATTACCTCCTGAATGCCTGCAAGCCACTGCTCAACTAGGAATCACTTTTCAGAGGGCGGTGTAAGTCTTCTGCACCTGTAAGCAAGACTTAAGGGCAAAAAAAAAAACATTACAGAAGCACCATTAAAGCATTATATCATCATATTGTCTGTATAAGAAGGGAGTGGCAATGTCTCATTAAAAGTATACAGTATAACATAATTTTGGTTGAAGCAGAGAAGTGGTAAAAGCTTTGTAAGTTAAACAAATTGTGTTTCTGCTGGTTAGATTCACTGAAAAGAATTAGGCACTGCAAATAGCAGGCCTCTAGATTTAAATACAAAAATAATAAAGAATAAAAAGTTTTTGAAGTATACCTACACACCTCATAACCAAGATACATTTCTATTCCAGTCTAAAGGCCCATACACACGGTCTGATTATCGGTCAACAACGGTCATCAACAGCGTAAAATCCGATCGTGTGTACGCATGATTCTACATCCGATTTCCAATCATCGTCCAACAGAAGTTGGACGACGAGCCTAGAAAACTTGTGTTGGCCGACAAGGAGTGGACCAATTGTTGGTTCGTGTGTACAGAAGTTGGCCAACCAAAAGTTGGAAGTGCAGACATGCATGCTCGGAATCCAGGAAGTGTTTGGTCGCGTAACCTGTGTTCGTAATTCACAAATCACTTTCATCTGAACTTCCTCGCTATACGCTCAGAACACGTCACAAAGTTCGGCTTTGTTGGTCAATTACTTGCTTCACGTTAGTACGCTAGACCAAACCGCCGTCGCCCAATTTGGAAAAAGTTGTACGTTCGGTTGACCAGCCATCGGCTTGTGTGTATGAGGCTTAACTCTAATAGAAATAGCAAAGACTAAGGGCTTATGCACACAGGGCCTCTTTTACAGGCATTTGATATTTTTACTTTCAGCCTCTATAAGTACCTCTATGTTAGCCTATGGGGTTGATTTAATAAAACTGGAAAGTTCAAAATCTAGTGCAGCTGTGTATGGTAGCCAATCAAACTTTAGCTTGTTCAATTAAACTTTGACAAAAAAAATGAAAACTGATTGGTTCCTATACAGAGCTGCACCAGATTTTGCACTCTGCGATTTTAGTAAATCAACCCTTATGTGTCCATGCACACATAGGCATTTACAGGCGTAGCAGAAAAAACTTTACCAGTGCATTCAGGAGAGGAGATCTTAGGCAGACAAAAATGCTTGACATGCCTAAATGCATCTAATAGCTTTATTCCATTTTAAAGTCAGGGTAGAATCCAAAAAAGTAGCCACCACATTTTGGATGCCAAATAAGCTGCTGGTAAGGCCTGTGCTTATATTTCACACTGGAAAGTCCAGTTCACATCTGGTTTGTTCACATTGTTGCCAGTCAAGCTCTGATGAAGAAGGCTCTTGGACCCCCAAAGCACGTTGGCTACTTTTTTGAAAGTACCCCTGACTTTTAATGAAGTAACGTTGTATCTGGACCTCTTAGCAGTGGTGTGGTGGTTTGTGGTCAATTTCAATTCTCGTTACATTACACTAGGAGCCAAGGAGATTTTGGAGATCCTCTGGAGTGTAGAAGGTGCCTGCCCAGGAATCAGATCATTAACACCAACATCAATACCTTATGACAATAATACCCGTAAGACAACCCTTCAGGTCCAGAGCTATCTTTCCACATTCCTCAACAATTCCTCTGATGCAAGAAAACAAAATAAGTCCTGCGCTCGGATCCATCAGCCCAGAGATAAATAGACGAGAATGTGAACGACAATGAATAGTCACTATAAGTATTAAAGTCACTTTGCACTCTGTGGCCTTGCTGCCCTCCTCAGGACCATGGGCATCCAAAAGGTACTATTTATGAGGGTGGACTATCACACTGGTAGTCCCCATCTGGTCATCCCTGTCCTCCTCCCCCCTTTCCTTCCTAATATGTTCAACTAGGACTGTTCTATATACAGCCCTAATCAATATCAATATTAATATCACTAGTTATGTCCTAGTTATATCCTATATCCCTATCCCCCCCCCTTTTCTGGAATCAGTTTAGAATGTTTCCGTATATCACCTGTCCCATAGGAAGGTATTTCGTCCGTCTTTTACGTATTCAACATTTTATATATTGAACATTTTATGTATTGAATATTCTATTTATTACATATTTCATATACCATAGCAATAGTCCCTCCCCCTCCCTCTGTTTTTAGATACTGATCCAAAGCATGGTGGAAATAATGCCCATTTGATTTTAGTGAGCTAGTTATATTATTGTATATAACATGTAGTTGTCTAGATATACACCACAAAGGGCACGTCCCCATTATCTTGCTCCCTTTTTGGCTGTGATTTGCAGCAATATAGTAATATTGGAGTACCCCCCTTTTTTTATTATGATAATATAGTGCCTATCGTTTACACATTCGGCTCCATTGCACCGGCAACTGCTTTATGGGTTTCTCCATGTAAGCACTTGTCGGTATGATTGGTGGGGGTGTGTCCGGCCCTCCCCTCGATGTAGAACAACCTCCCCTGCCTGGCCACTGCCTATCTCCGCTCCTTCTTGGTCTGTCTGTGACTAGCCAATCAACATTGAAGGAGTGGTGACCCGGAAGTGATGCAGGTGGAACACATATCCACCCGCACTTCCGGGTCTTAGAGCCTTGAGCTTTCCACAGTGGTTGAGACGCTGTGGTATGCCAACGATTTAGTTCATCGGCAGGTGTATGGGTAGGAGAAACGAGCCACATGGAGCTACACTTAGGCCCGTTAGAAGACGTTATGATGTATGATCCCCCACTATAAGGTATGCCCCATGTATATGGGACACTAAATAGGCTAAAGATGTATGGGCTAATAGCATTGCAATACATCATATATATCATATATTTGATTGCTCCCTTATATATATATTATATGGGTATGTGTATATGTGGGGATATGTGTGGTGTGTATTTATATATTTATATGTACGTATATGTAGAAATGTAAATGTGGAGATTGTTTCTCTTACCTGTTCATCTATGTGCACATTTACTGATATGGATGGAGGGGCATTGTACAGATGTAGGCATGTGCATTGGCGTGGCTGTAAATTTAGATATATTTCTATATTTACATTTAGATTTACATTTCCATTATTATTATTTATTTTTTATTATTCTTTATATATATTTTTAATTTTCCACGTGCATTTATATGCATTGTATATTTATATTTATATACTTTGGATCTGGATCTGCGGGTTCATCTATGAATTATTGATGGACTGATCTATCGATCTGCATGTATTGATGCTGGTAGGTGGGCGGTACTGGCCTCTTTCGGGGCCTTGTTGCAACTCCCCCTTCTGGGGGGTGGGTCATTCACCCTTGACCCTGCCCACCTGCAGGCACTTGTGCATGTATATAAGAGGGACTTGCCTCATGGTTAATAGGCTCTGAGGAAGAGGGTTTGCCCTGGAAATGCGTCAGCCTGGCCATATGGACGCCGCCTGGTCCCTCTACTGAAGTGTAGACAGTGCAGTCTGCTGAAGGCACCACACTTCTTTGCCGCAACGCTTTTAATTTGCTCTGCTTGTGAGTATATATATTTTACCTTATTGCGCTTAATAAACGTTTTAATGGTATTGCACTAGGTCGGTGCGCCCCTCTCTTGTGTTTTTTTCGTAATTCCTCTGATACGACAGTGCTCAGATCTAACAGCCAGTCACTAGGTCCGAATACTGTCACATGACATTCTTATGCTGCTTACAGAAGAAGTAAAGCCTGAAAACAAAATATTGACAGCGGTTAAAGACCTTATAGAGACCTTATGTCTCTCCTGCAAAAAAAGAAAAAAAATATTTAGCTGCTAGAAAACACATCTGAAAGCAGTGTAATGCCGGGGGCCAGGATAACGTAACTCCAGCACACATGCTTCGTAGTTACTTCATCACTGCCTGCCCAACAGGGGAAGCAAGAAGATGGTAGACCTGGAAGAAGAGGGGACAAATGTAGTACTGACAAACCTCACAGCGACAGAGGAGATCAGACCCAGAGGGAAATGGTCATCAACATGGCAAATGCTAGACAACCACCATTAATGAAAAATATTTATTGCCCCATAATTCCTGTTATTGGCTAAGGCTGTTCAAAGAAATAGACTATTGTGTCTACCAATGACCTTACAAGACATTAGCTGTACTCAGTAATATAGTAGATCCCTCGGATTCTAAACTTTACCATCAACTACCTTCTGAAACATTTCCATGTCTTTGTTGTGAACATTATTAGTAGCTCTGAGTTGTTATTTAGGTTCACTTGCATTTTTATCCTGAGTATTTATGAACAGTCTATACAAGCAAATTCTGGCTGATGTATGTTTTAGAAGGAAGAAAAGGATTTGATTTTTTTCCGCCCTTTTCTGAATATTAATGCTGATTTGATACATTGTGAGAGTAATTCATGTTTTTTAGTAACGTTTGTCTCAGCACAGAGAAATAATATGCAAACTTCTTATGAATAATACGTGCCGTAGATTTTACAACTCTGGATTTACTACTAAAACAATCACTGCATGTCTTAGTTTATCATTTTAGCTCATCACTTTCAAAGTTCAGAAACAGAGAAATGAATGTTGCTTTAAAAAAAACATCCTACAGGGGGGTTGGTTTGTAAAAAATGGGAACAAAGGCAATAGAAAAAGCAGCCACATAAAGTACAGTTTTCTAACTGACCCTAATTTCTTGTGGTTTGTCATCACCTCTCCTTGTTGTTGTAGCTTCCTATATACTAATACTATAGTATTTATAAAGCAGAGAATCTGACATTGACCAAACATTCGCTGCAGCCAAACTTTCCTGGTACATGTGTTTTAAAGGACTTTGATTGGCTCACCACCTGTGATTGTTTAGTGAAAGGCACGTTCGCTGCTTTACAAATATACGCCTGTAGCCCCCCTATAGTGATGGGGCTAGCATATCCATAAAACAAACCCTTATATTTCGCACAGGATTTGCCTTGAAACTAATATTGAATCTAAATCTCATTCCTACTAAAGAGGCTAATGAGGGGGACCATTCTGGTATAGAAACAAATCCAGGATAGCTGAAAGCAGTTTTCCTAATCCTCAAGAGGCATTTAAAACCCACTACACCAAAATCACCAAACCAACCTAAAGAGGAACAGAACTGTAAAGGTTGTGCCCAGAAAATGGCAAGCAGAGGGCAAAGGACTACTCACCACTATTGCCTGTGGTCTCCCTGCAGCTGATCTTTCCCCAATAGTCAGGTGACGAAATGCATCGAGGAAGTGACATCAGGCACAAGGACGAGAATTTACGAGACGAGAAGTACGGAATTTGCCATCTTTGAATCTCCATCGATCTGGTTTTAGCTTCCTGGTACAATGTGAGCATTTTATTGTTAACAAATAGCAGTTTTAAGAATTTTCTGCACTATGAGCCTTGGCTTCTTTTAGCTTGTATAATGGGGTATTGTAAGCTGTCTTATGGAGAATTTCCAGCCTTGAGGTGGCATGTGGACAATTTAGGTGTTTGCATTATCTGGCCCTTGGAATGAAGGGCACTAAAGTTTGGTGAGTGTATAAATGCATGCAGTGTATGGCACATGGTGGAGAATCTGCACGGGGAAGAGTGGATTCTTATATTTGCACTCATGGTCACTATTTTATGTGAGCACAATTATTTTTATATATAAGGTTTCTGTTCTTTTTTGCATACTAAATTATATAGTTTTTGTTTTTTGGGAATATTCCTGAGATTTGAGGGAGCATAGGAGCTGAGGGAGGAAGGAGGAAGAAAGAAGCAGGAAAAAAAAATATTGAATTTTTGCTTTGGACTTTTATTGAAATTTTATGCTATTGCACATTGTACATACACTATATTACCAAAAGTATTGGGACACCCGCCTTTACACGCACATGAACTTTAATGGTATCCCAGTCTTAGTCCGTAGGGTTCAATATTGACTTGGCCTACCCTTTGCAGCTATAACAGCTTCACCTCTTCTGGGAAGGCTGTCCACAAGGTTTAGGAGTGTCTATGGGAATGTTTGATCATTATTCCAGAAGCGCATTTGTGAGGTCAGGCACTGATGTGGACCAGAAGCCCTAGCTCACAGTCTCCGCTCTAATTCATCCCAAAGGTGCTGTATGATGTTGAGGTCAGGGCTCTGCACAGGCCAGTCATGTTATTCCACCCCAAACTTGCTCACCCATGTCTTTATGGACCTTGCTTTGTGCACTGGTGCACAGTCATGTTGGAGCAGGAAGGAGCCATCCTAAAACTGTTCCCACAAAGTTGGGAGCATGAAATTGTCCAAAATGTCTTGGTATAAAGACACCTTAAGAGTTCCTTTCATTGGAACTAAGGGGCCAAGCCTAACCCCTGAAAAATTACCCCACACCATAATCCCCCCTCCACCAAATGATTCGGACCAGTTCACAAAGCAAGGTCCATAAAGACATGGATGAGCGAGTTTGGAGTGGAGGAACTTGACTGGACTGCACAGAGTCCTGACCTCAACCCGATAGAACACCTTTGGGATGAATTAGAGTGGAGACTCCGAGCCAGGCCTTCTTGTCCAACATCAGGACCGGACCTCACGAATGCGCTTCTGGAAAAATGGTCAAACATTCCCATAGACACACTCCTAAACCTTGTGGACAGCCTTCCCAGAAGAGTTGAAGCTGTTATAGCTGCAAAGGGTGCGTCAACTCATTATTGAACTCTACAGACTAAGACTGGGATACTGTTAAAGTTCATGTGCGTGTAAAGGCAGGCATCCCAATATTTTTGATAATATAGTATATGTATAGGAATAATTTTATGGACCCTGTTATATAAGCGCTGATATATGTATGATGTATGATACTTGCCCAGGGGAGCAGAGATTCCCAAGGTATTTATAGGGAATTGTATAATTTTACCTGAACGCCAAATAATTTATACTAGTGGCAATTATGCATTTAGTGGGCTGCAACAGGTTAATTGAGCTTTAACAATTGTATAACTTTGCCTCTTTACATACCTTTTCACTTAGTTTTGACAGTCTTAACCATACATATAGATGTAATTTTGTGTGTATAGTGCAGCTGACAGCAGGCTCAGGAGAGCAATAGTACACAAAAGAAAGCCTGAAGACCATTTCTTTATTTAAAGCCCCATCTTTTTAATATCAGAAGAAGAGAAGATGATAGATAAATGAATGATATAGGAAAACATAATAATAATGATAAAATTTGAAGGCAAGGTGTATATCTAAATATTATGGGCAAGAGAGGATTTTTTCTTCAAATACACCCTATTAATTCTGTGTAGGGTTCTCTATATAATAATATAGTCTTTTATAATCCTGCTTAGTCTCTGACACGCTCAGCACAATTACTCCGGCTAATGAAGACACTTTCACTTTTAACACCCAAGGGGTAATTATTGGGTTAGAAGGAGTGCTCTCCCTGCGGGGCACTATTGTTGATATTCCAAGTGACATATTATGGCTCTGTTAAAGAAAATGATGATTGTGCTCTATAATGTGATTATCATGTTAAGTTTGTAGCTGCCAGCAATGTAACGTTCCTACCAAGTTACATTAATTCATTTATTACTTTAATAACAGGAAATGATGTGAAATGCAAACACAGCTTATTATGAGCAAAAGATGACAACATGACTGTCACTCCAAGTACAGGCAGATGAAAACTTCTATCTTTCATATCTGCGCATGAATAGACGGCGGAATATATGGTAAACATATGCATTAAAAGGTACACCCCAAACTTGAAAATACCCAATCAAAGTAAACATGTAATGCATGCATTATAAATAGAAGCACAGGACTTTGTTAAATTGAAGGTGTAAGAAGTGTTGAGCTGAATGCGCCTGGGTTTGATTTGAGGACATTTGCTGAAAAAAAAAAAAAAAATAATAATCTGACCCCTATTTAAATCTATGGGGGGAGGGGGAACAAATCCTGCAAATTACTTATTACCATCAATACAGGGAATTTTCAAACAAAGGGTATGAGAAGCAGGGCATCACCATCCGCCCATTTTTTTTTGCCTCCCTCCAAAAAGAGCTGCTGAATCCACCTTGAGATTCCTCCCACGAGGTGTTCCATGGTGCCTGAGTAGCCAATATCCTGACCTGGTCATTGGAGGTGTGCAAATGCCAACTTACTTAAAGTCAGGGTTTGCAAAGAATGTTGGAGCCTCCAGCATTGCTCTGAAAGGAAGGGACTGAAATTAAAAGTCGTGGCAAGGCATCCTATGATGCCTTGTGCCCACTACTATGTTATGTCTTAATTAGCGTGGACAAACAGCTAGAGTTTGGGTGAACCATGGATTGCCCCAAACTTGAAATCCCTAATCATAAGGTACATTAGCACAGCTGTTATTTTCCAAGTCCTCCACCACTATCCAAAAGAGTTGCTGGGGCATCCTCGAAAATCAGAACATCCTCCCACTTGGTGCTCCATGGTGCCTGAGCAGTAAATGACTGGAGCTGGTCACATGGAGGTGGGTAGTGTGTAAATGCTGGCTTACTGGAAGTCGGTGTTTGCAAAGGATATTGGGGGCTCCAGCATTGCTCTTGTAATGAAGAGACACAAAATAAAATGTATGACAAAGCATTTTATGGTGTCTTCTGCCCAGTATTATGTTATGTCTTACTTTGTTTGGATCTTGCAAAGTTGCAAACAGCTAGAGTTCTGGGTGAACCCTGCATCATCCCAAACTTCCTCATCCCTAATCATAACATATATTAGCACAGCTGTCATTTTTTATGCCCCCCCCCCCTTCCAAAATAGTTGCTGGAGTCACCTTGAAAATCAGAGCTTCCTCCCACAGGGTGGTTCATGGTGCCTCAGCAGCTAATAGCCAGACCTGGTCACATGGAGGTAGGAGGTGTGCAAGTGCCAGCTTACTAAAATCAGCATTTGCAAAGAATGTTGGGAGCTCCAGCATTGCTCTTGAAAGGAAGGGATGGCAAATAAAAGTTATATGACAAAGCATCTTATGGTGCCTTCTGTTCAATATCACTTTATGTCTTATTTAATGTTGCTAAGTCTTCTTATTTTGTATTGCCCAAACCTCCCCACTAGATTCTCAAATTGCACAGTAAAAACTATACAAAAAAATTAAATAAATAAATGTGCGAGAAAGAAATTCTGGAGAAATTCTGGAGATGGAAAGAATCCCAAACCTTGTGAGAAGGTGCTCCTGCACTGCTTGATTCAAATACATTCCTGAAAATCAGCCTGCAGGGCCAGCATTTAAATAGACCATAGCATATAGTCACTTTAAATGCGCCCATATGTTTTATATATATTTTGAGTTGAGAAAGATGGATTTACTGGAACTGAGCTCATCCTGCCAGCAAAGATAGCACTGCTCGCTCTCCCTGGCATCAGCACTTCCATCACCTCCCCACATCCAAAATAAATCCCTCCCTCTGCCATACTTTGCAATACATATATTGTTTTTCAAAATCTAACATCATATGATGATATTAGTATGAAATGATACTCATAAAAGCAGTCAAGTGCTTCTAAAAACCTTTTTAATTACTTAAATGATTTGAATGTCCAGTGTCCACTTCAGTGACTTAGTAGACCACGTCTACTCTGCATGGATATGTGCAGGTCTCAGGAGTGCATGAACAAACACATGTCCATTGTAGGGTAAGGCTAAAGTCTGGGCACTTGTCTGTGCTGTGAAGAAGTTTTAGTTAGCTGGCAGCAATCTTCTTCAGCCATATACATTATATTACCAAAAGTATTGGGACACTTGCCTTTACACACAAACACACATGAACTTTTTTTTTTTTTTTTGAAAATTCTCTTTATTTTATCTTTAGGTATGAGTACAAAACATAGCCATAGAGGAATACCCCAGCCAATGGTAAACACAAATCTTACTATTAACACTATAAAACTCTAAACAACAAAAACTGCTCAGGTCCATTATGAGTAGGATGTAAACCAGGAGAAGTTGTAATAGCGGGATTCATACACCCTCCTGACCATCAAGTCCATACGCACCATTGCCACTAGGCTGTGCCCTTAGTCATATTGAAAGCTAGGGTCACTTGATCACTCCTGGAGCCTTGGCACTGTTACCAAAAAGCAACTGATCCTAACACATAATACATGAGAAATGGAAAAGCCTAGTCCGCTAATTCCTGCCAGACCTTTTCATATTTCTTAGGGCATCCTCTGGACAAATATGTAGTCTTATACAAAGGAGTAACCACATTAACTATGTGTTTTCATAGTGAAAAGGTGGGGGGACTAGCCAACTTCCACCGAAGTACTATGGCTTTTCTAGCATAGAATAAGAGGATACCTAGCAAAGTTCTTGTGGCCTTAGAAAAAGCCACTGAGTCCACTAAACCAAGGAGACAAACACTGACAGTGGTTGGAATGGTTATGGTAGTTAATTCTTGGAGGAATTGGGTGATTTCACGCCAGTAATCATGAATCATTGGGCAGTCCCAAAACATATGTGTGAAACCTGATGGAGGGCTATATGTGGTGCAAACGCTGCGGCGTAAAATAGTTTCTATGCAGTATTTTTAATTGTATCAATTTGTCCCTACTCGATATTAGTGCTTGTAATGGGCCATCCCACATATCATCCCAATCTTCTGTATCTAGGTCCCGCGCCTCCGCCCGCCACTGCTCTTGTAGGCCATCCAGGCCAACCTGAATGGAAGGCAACAATGCTTTATAGATCTGAGATAGTGGTCCAGTCTCTCTCTTTTCCAGTTGAGTGGTCTGTGAATTATAGTCAGATCTCACTGCCTTAATATAAGAAATATATTCTCCCCTGGCATGAGTCTTACCTGCCTACCACACCGTGTCAAGGGAAGCTAAGTTTTCATTAATTGTCCAATAATCGCCAGTTTAGGGTCTACCATCTCCTGTACCTTAGGAACATGTATCTGCCAACATTATCAGATCTGAGGGGGCAGATCGAAGGGGGTTGGAAGTGTCCTTATCAGGATCTAAAATAGCACTAAAATTGCCTCCCACAATTACATTGTGGGGTTTTAAGGGGGCTATTTTGGTGGCGATAGCGTAAAGGATGGTGCAATCAAACGGAGGAGGGACATACACATTTGCCATCGCCCAGCGTTGAGAATACATTTCAAGAATTAGTATGACATATCTCCCCCCAGGATCAGTAATTTCCTGCTCCACCGTGCAAGGAAGTGTTTTGTTCAACAGGATAGTCACCCCCTTTGCATAGGAGGAGTATGTAGCATGGAATCCTTGGCCTAACCCACACTCTCCAAAGGGCTAGGATCTTGCTACTCAACAGATGGGTTTCCTGCAAACAGGATGTGGGGTTTATGATTCTGTAGGCATTTGAAAAGTAATGATCGCTTTATCTTGTCATTTAATCCTATGATGTTCCAAGAAAGGACTTTCCAAGAAAGTACTTTCAAATGTATTCCCATCAGTGCAGTGTGATGCACAATATCTTCCCAGGAGTAGGGTATAACCACCGCCAGGGACTCAATGTTTTGCCGCCCTGGGCACTCAAGGTCCAAAGGGCATAAGTGACCAAGCTGGCCAGGAGGAAGGTGAACATTCTGACAAAATGTGTAAAACAGAGCATGTGGAACAACATACTAAACAGAACATATAACACCCTACTGCTTGGCTGAACCCCAACAGATGCCATGGCAGTCTAAGTTCCAAACTGATTAACAATATTCGCCTACTTGAGGCACCATTCAAGGGAATCCTATTTGGATTCCAGCCTATAACGGCAGGTGAGGTGGAGGGGGGTACCTAATCTTGAGAGTCCTGGAAGAACTGGGTAGTTCAAAAATGTACAACTGAAGCTGTTCTATTTAAACATGGCCCGAAAGAGCTGGGGTCATATATATATTGACAGGAGTAATGTCATAGGTGGGATGTGTAGCCATCTTCCACAATTACTATGAAGGAATAGTCGGCAAACTTTAAAGAATGCAGGTAAGTATGATAACAGGGGCTAAGGTTGCAAATATAGACATGAACAGAATACTCTGGGTGTAAAACCAAAATCATCCCGCTGATTATGCAGACCAAACAAGCAGGAAAAATGCCTTAGCTCTCTGGAGTAAGATTGTATCACATGAGTCCTGAAGAACAAGTTGAACAGCGGAAATTCAATGCAAATTAAGAAGCCATACATCTGCGTCTTCCAGCGAGTCAAAAAAACTGCACAGATCCTCCATGTTGGACCCGCAGATGACTAAGATACAGCATGGAGTATTTAATTTCTCGTTCGCAAAGTCTCCGGCGGACATTGGTGAAGGTTTTGTGCTTTTTCTGCAATTCTACAGAGAAGTAAGGATAGAGATGAACTGCTGTGTTATCACAAGGGAGCATAAGGTATTTCAGTCACGGTCTCTTTAATAAAAGAATCTTACAAGAAAAGGCCTCTGTGGGGCTCCTGTGAGTCTGCAGCCCATCGAGACCCGATGTGCCTTTTCCACCACATATGTTGGTGAGACCTCTTGTACATCCAGTAAGGTCTTAAAGAAAGCCTCAGCAAACTCAGTGGGGCAATCCCTCTCTGCCCCTTCTGGTAGGCCCAGCACCCTAACATTATTTCTTCGCAGTCAGTTTTCTGCGTCGTCAGACTTTGCCACTAGAATTTGCACCATGCGTTGGATGGTGGATAGAGAATTGGCATGTTGTGCAGCCAGATCCTCAGTAGCAGAAACCCAGTCTTCAGTTTCAAGAAAGTCTGCCTCTGATCTTGAGGAAACAGCCTTCAATCTCTATCTCTGCAGTCTTAGCTGTGCAGAATAAATGGACAAGAATAGCTCTGCAGAGCTTCCCATTCATTCCCAAACTGAAACATAGTAAAGAAAGTTTACTATTCCTTAGTTATGAATGAACACGTGAACAAGTGAGTGATCAGTACTGACTCATTCAGAAAAGAAAGGAGGCGGTAAATTACATATTTACTGGCCCCTTTCCTGCTCTCCATCCTGACACATCCCCCACAGCAGCCAGAGGGAGAGGGGAGGGGCAAAGTTGGCAGAGCTGCAGGGGACGAGGGTGGAGGGGGATGAGCAGGACCTAGATAGGAGGAATGGTGTAGGCAGCATATAGAGGAAACAATCTCCTCCATTTTCCTCCTGCAGCAGCTGAATGTCTGTGGGAGGGAGAGGAGGAGAGGCTGACTTTCAGCGCCTGCAGAAGGAAAATGGAGGGATTGGTTCCTCTATATGCCACCCATGCCACTCCTCCTATCCAGGTGTACAGAGGAGCCACCCTATGGAGCATGAAGCCATACCGCAATTGTGGCTCCTGTAGTTATGCCTCTGATCCAGGTTCAGCAACTAATTCCTGGACTTGGAGACAACACAATCTTGTAATAGCTAGTTCACAGCTGTGTGTTCCCATGCGATTCAAATGCAGTTCTGTATGGTGCAATTTATGCCCATACATTTGAATGGGCTGAATCGTACTACTAGTGCGTGCACTACTTTTGAAAACTCACTGCAACCTCATCACATGGAACTTCTGTACCATGCGATCCGGTGCGGACAAAAGCGCCTACATTTGGGGTGTCATTACCTTAATATTCACACCCACTGCAGATCCCAACTGCAGTATGTTTTGAAAAAAACTGGGTATACACAAGTAGTATTTCGTTCAGCATTTTTTGCTGTAGAAATGTTCATTCATTCACTTTTTAATTATTAGTGGGGTTAAATTAATGTTCATTTTTGACAGCAGTGATGAGAAAATCCAAAGCAAGATGGAAAAAATTTTCTTGAACTTACAAACATCTAACAATGAATGTGGTTTTTGTTTGGTTAACTGTATTCATTCAAAATTGAATGTTAAAAGCAAACAAAATTTTGAACTACTTTCAAAACGACATTCAAATGTTCGGAGAATTTTCATACAAATTTTCCTAAGAATTTTTATTCAAAATTCTATAGGTGTAAACCCAGATTTACTTTTAGAGCCCGTGCTACCTCTTACCTTTCAACCTGCTACAAACGTGCTACTTCAGCTCCATGAGGACATCACATTACAAAACGCGTAGGGCCGGGCAAGGACGCTGACATCACTTTGCACGCCAGTTTCGTACTCGTGGCTTGAATCACCGGCCGGAGACGATAGGTGACACGAACAAGCGCTGTTACCCTAGTGTTGGGAATACACTATGAATGTGTGAGTGTTTTGAATATTTTAAATAAAGCCCGGTTTTAAAACATTTTTACGCTATGGAAGCCTTCCTTCTTCTATTCTGCTTCTATGTTTGGCCGGGACCTATATTAGAAGGTTCAATGTAAGAGATCGAGTCTGGAGTCAGTATCGTGGAGTCATTAAAATTTAAAGGGATCAGTAATTGGCAGTAACTGGTTTATAACGTAAGCAGCCATTAACTCTGGTGAGTAAATTTAGTGTAAATGGTGAAGGATCCCACTGGGTGTTGCACACAGTGGCATGAAAAGTACCATCGAGAAGTATTCAGTAGTACAAGTTTGAAGTGTTTCTTTAGGACTTTTTCCTTTGGATCACATATGGACTTTTTATTGATTTTTAATAATTTTTCGGCACTTTTTCTATCAATTAATTGCACTTTATTAGCACTTTGTTGTTCTTGCACAACGTTGCATTTTAACATTGGATTGTTTAAATACTGATAATTCATATGATTTGTTATTTATTTTTAGCTCATTTTAGCAAATATTGTATATGATTGAAAATGATTATTATTTATTCACTAGTCACTAGTGCAATTAAAGTGTTACTAAACTTACAACAGTAAAATCAGTCTGTATATGCAGCATTGCATGCTTGTAATACTCACTGTGGAACTTAAGGGGTTAATCCTCTGCATTGTGTAAAAAGGCTGTTTTATCCTGTATGCCATAAATCCTTCCCTCCTGCACTGTCAATC
This sequence comes from Glandirana rugosa, assembly GCA_018402905.1. NCBI lineage: Eukaryota > Metazoa > Chordata > Amphibia > Anura > Ranidae > Glandirana > Glandirana rugosa. Next base: position 2,303,737 of record BLSH010330950.1, on the reverse strand, counting down.
TGGGCAAGACCATATAATACACAACAGGGTGGTAAAGCTGCACATGCTCGGTGTGGTCTCTTATGTTGGATAGAACATTTCCTGTTTCAGGTCACATGATATTGACATCACACATATGGGCGTGTATACAGGCTGTAGTAGAAATCTCCTCCTACTTGAACACACAGCTATGGACAAACTGTGCAGGTTATCAGGAAACCATGGTATACAGATCATCCCAAGGTATATAGTGGCAGCATTTTAATGTAAAACAAAGATTTATAAGCTCTGGGCACTGTAGGGGGGCAGATGAACTATTTTCATATTACTGGGTTTAGTAACACTATAAGAAGTAAGCACATAGGGTAGTACAAACCAGTGCTGCTAGTTTTTTCTAATAGTGTTTTTTTTTTTGGTGTTTCATCAAAATCATAGTGGCAGTGGTTCATTTATTATTTTTTTCATGATTAAGTTCCTAAATATTTCTTGTGGCACTGTAGTTTCTATTGAATTTTAACTTGCTACAAAGTTAAAGTGATACTAAAGTCTTGTTTTTTTTTCATTAAACATAACAAACATGTTATAATTACCTCCTCTGTGCAGTTGGTTTTGCACAGAGCAGCCCCTATCCTCCTCTTCTCAGGTCCCTCTTCTGTGCTCATGGCCCCTCCCTCCTGCCGAATGCCCCCACACCAAGCAGCTTGCTATGGGGGCACCTGAGCTGAGCTGCAGATCCCTTTGTCCATTAAAACACGAAGCAGCAGCCCAGCCCTGCCTTTCTCTCCTCATTGGCTCACTGACTTTGATTGACAGCAGCGGGAGCCAATGGCGCCATGCTGCTGAATCAGGCAATGAGGAGGGGAGTCCCGGGCAGTTGAGTCTCTCGTGCAACATTGCTGGATCTGGATGGACCTCAGGTGAGTATTAGGGGGGCTTAAGGAGGCTGCTGCACACAGAAGGCTTTTTATCTTAATGCATAGAATGCATTAAGATAAAAAAACCTTCTGCTTTTACAACCACTTTAAGCTGACCATAGAAGGACTGAACTTGAACTGGCTGAATTTCGATCCATCTATGAGCAGGCTGGTTGTACTGAAGTCAATCTATCAAATACTGTATTGCTCTTTCCATAGCTATCTATTTTTAATGGACAGACTGATAACAAATATTAATTGCAATCAAATGTGCTGTTGTTTTTTTTAAACTGGTTGTAATAACACACTTGTAAGCCTATCTTACTTACGATAATGAGAAAAAAACAACATTAAAATTGCATGATATCATAGTAAAAATAATTTTAATTAGCTTTAAAATCACTGCTTGTCTTCTTTCGTGAGGCAAGGTGATGAGTGCTTGGAATTAAATGGGATTTTCACCCCTCCCCCTGCATTTTTTATTTTTAACCCCTCTTACCTGTTATGCGGTGTCGTCCTCTATTCACAAGCTCACCTGCCTAGCAGATTCAGTGTTATCCAGGCTTGTTGTGATCCGCTTCTCAGGTGTCATTTCCCTGGCCTGCGCTGTCATTATGCTACCTTAACCGATTCCCGACCGGCTTGCGTACATTTACTGCTGCAGAGTGGTGCTGTAGCGCAAATCGCCGTCTTTAAATGGCGGCTCATGCCCGCCACACTCTGCAGGAGTGTGCCCGTGGCTCGGGCATGCTCGATGTCCACCGGCGAGCCGCAATTGCTTAGGACAGAAGAAAAATTGGGAACCGCCGATGTAAACATGGCAGTTCCCTGCACTGTCAGGCATCATCTAAGAGATCTACTGATCCCTGTCACTGGGATCAGTTAGATCTCTTATGCCCCTGACATCCTAGCCCCCTCACAGTTAGAACACACCCAGGGAACACCGTTAACCCCTAGAGCACCCCCTCCAGGTTAACCCCTTCACTGCCAAAGACATTTATACAGAAATCAGTGGATATTTAAATTTCTGATCGCTGTATAAATGTCATTGGTCCTAAAAAAGTGTCAAAAATGTCCTACATGTCCACCCCAATATCAAAGTCCTGATAAAAATTGCAGATCCCCGTCATTATCAGGAAAAAAAAAAATTGTAAAAACGCCAGAAACTAATTCTCATGGTTTGTAAAAGCGGCAACTTTTGCGCAAACCAATCAATAAACGCCGATTGCGATTTTTTTTTTACCAAAAATATGAGGAAGAATATATGTCGGCCAAAACCGATGAATACATTTGTTTTTTTGGGGGATTTGTATTTTAGCAAAAAGTAAGAAATTTGTTTTTTTTATGCAAAATTGTCGCTCTTCTTTTGTTTATAGTGGTGATCAGAAATGACGCAGCGGTGATCAAATACCACCAAAAGAAAGCTCTATTTGTGGGAAAAAAAGGATGCAAATTTTGTTTGGGTACAACGTCGCATGACTGTGCAATTGTCAGTTAAAGAAACGCAGTGCCGAATCGCAAAAAAAGCTCTGGTCCTAACATGGGAAATCCTTCCAGGGCTGAAGTGGTTAAGCTGAAGCTAAACTCTGGTTTAAAATATATTCAATTATGTACAGTATTCTTAAGTCAAAAGGTCTCTAATATTCAGCCTTCTCCAAATCTCCAAATTCTTTTTTTTTTTCTGCTGTAATCCAACTTCCTGTTAGTAGCTGGCTACGTTCCTTCTCCATGGTCTCACTGTATGTAGGAATGTAGCCACCCTCACTTGTTTGCTGGCAAAATGGGCTCTGGACTATGGTATGCATAGTGTGCATAGAGCAGTGCACATGACCACAACTAACGTGCACTGCTTGTTCCAAACAGATGGAAATGAGGGGGAAAAGGAGAGTTTCAGGAGCACAAAGAGGATTTTACAAGGAGGCAAAACACAGTAAGAAAAAATATAATGAAAACTAGATTATGGCCCTATTAAGTAGTGGATATGTATGGACTATTTTTTCAGAATAATGGTATAATTGCGTGTCACTTTAAGCTGTTATGATGTTTGAAATGTGTACTTGACTCGAACTGCTAACAGGTTATGTTGAACATATAGGCGGGTTAACCTCCTAGTTTGCTCTCCTCGAGTGCTGGGAGATCAACGCTCATTGTCACCACTCCATCTGCTGCCACCACATTTTCCACCACTTCCTCAGGGCTCAGTGTCTTCAATTTTTCACCCATTGGGTGTCAGGGCCTGGACTTGAACCTGGGACCTCTGCTGTGTCTGGCAACAAGTCTGCTTGCTGAACCACCAGGAATGCTGGACAGTTTCCTGGGCAATTCCTTGAATGATCCTGTCTTGAATATTGTTTGACTTGAACTTGTAACTATTTGCTCCTCCGAAGAACATCCTGATTTAAGCCAAGTCTCTGCACTTCCTGTTTGGCAGTAGGGATGGGCCCAATACCCCCCGGTTCGGTTCGCACCAGAACATGCGAACAGGCAAAAAATTTGTGCGAACATTCGAACACCGTTAAAGTCTATGGGACCCGAACATGAAAACTCAAAAGTGCTCATTTTAAAGGTTTATATGCAAGTTATTGCCATAAAAAAAGTGTATGGGGACCCGGTTCCTGCCCTAGGTTATTCCACCGATCACATCAAAAGTCTGCCAACATCCCAAATATCAAGGCATAAAGTAAAATCACATTATGTTTTATTGATTACAAATTTCATATAAAAAGCTGTAGGACATAAAGTCATATACACATGTATATTTTATAAAAACAGACGTCATGTGGTAAATGTATACATAACAAGGTAAAAGAACCTATGATGTGATACAGAGCAGTTGACTTCTTGGGCATAGGCCCAACATGTTTCGGGACATTAACCCTTCTTCAGGGGCGATCATATGTTCCCAAGATGAATGCTCTAAAAGAATATATACATAAGACATTATCAGCCACCATTCACAATAAACATAGCATTTGACCGGAAGATTATCATGATGGACTACTTACCACACACCATAAACATGAGCATATACACCACACCACAAGAGCCACCAAGAGGACCAAGGAAAGGAAGGGATGGGGGCAAAGGGTCCCTGGTCAAGGAGATCCAACCAGGGTCAATGGAGACCAGAACACAAATCCCCTCCCAAAACCACCATAAGGACCTCCCAAACAACATGGCGGAGCCGTAAGTGGGAGGGAACCCCACAATGATGGTGACAGCCTCAGATGGGATGATATGTCTCCTAAAGAGAAGAAAAAGAAAAGAAAAAAATGCTTATATACCTGTATAAAAGGCAATCAATAAAAAAACATAGGATATTCCATATTGTAGGCATAACAATCCTGTACAGTCCTGCTCATAAAGAGGGGGAGGGAGGAGTTATATACTCTGGGGAACCCCAAACTTTTGTGAAGTGCACACAACCAAGGTGTGACAACCCTTCATATCCTTAAACATAGCCTCACCCTCAGGACGGGGACAGCGTATGTATAGCATATTCTCTGTTTGAACTCCCAGGGAGTGTACCCACCAAAAGGCCCTAGGGGACATGTATCAATGAAAAAAAATAATAATTTTAAATCAATAATTTTTTCAGGAGCAGTGATTTTAATAATGCTTAAAGTGAAACAATAAAAATGAAATATTCCTTTAACCACTTCAATACCGGGCCTGTTTTGTGGACGTATAAGTTAAACACAGGTTTTTATTTGCTATAAAATTACTTAAACCCCCCAAACATTATATATTTTTTCTAACACCCTAGAGAATAAAATGGCGGTCGTTGCAAAACTGTATGTCGCACCGTATCTTACAAGCGCAATTTTTTTTTTTAAAAATCACTTTTTTGAGTGAAAAAATAAGAGAACAGTAAAGTTAGCCCAATTTTTTCCATGTTTTGAAAGATAATGTTACACCAAGTAAATTGATACCCAACATGTCATGCTTTGAAATTGTATGACATGTTGGACTCGAACCGTGGGCCCATCCCTATTTGGCAGATTAATGCGCTCTATTCAGCTATTATCTTGCTTTTGTCTCTCCTGCTGCTGTTTGTATTTTTGCTACCATTTGTTACCAACCTTTGGCTTGTTACTAGACTATGCTCCTGTTTAATCCCAACTTGCAACCATTTATTACCGACCTTTGCCTTGTTTCCTGACTACGCTTCTGCTTGATCCCTACCTGCTATATCTGCTACTGGACTCCAGCTTGCTCACCTCCTGGTGGGGTGATCCTGAGGACTGAGGACAAACAGCAAAACCCAGCTCCACCATCAGGAGGTCTGGTGAATACCAGTTAGTACTTAGACCCCGCACCTCAGATGAACCTGCGTCATCAGCCAGAATGACCTGCTTGCTGGTGGGTGCTGTTCCACTGCTATAGCTACTGGCCTCCAAGCCTGACTCCGGACCATGACATTGGGTGGCCCACATTGATGTAACTGCATCACATATGCACTGGAGTTACATCGTTCTGAAAAGGGGGGGGGGGGTTTACTATAACTGGTGCATTCAGAATCTGGTGCAGCTGTGCATGGTAACCAATCAACCTCTAACTTCAGCTTGTTTAAATAAGCTTTGACAATAAAGCCTGGAAGCTGATTGGTTTCTATGCAGAGCAGCACCAGATTTTGCACCATGCAATTTTAGTAAATAACCCTCACTGTCTTCATTCATGTACCAAAAAAGAAGAAATGCTAGGAGAAATATATTTTTTTTATGGCAGAAGAGACTTACAAAATCTTTTCTACCAAAAACTCTGCCTCCAAGCAATTTTTTTTCTTAGGGTTTATTTCCAACTTAAAGCCCAAATTAATGTTACTTTCAAATGAGCTAAATGCATTCCAGATGCATCAGAATAAAGATGTTTAACATTTTACAGTTTGTTTTCTTTAGAAAGCAGTCACTGCTTGAGTAGAAAAGTCTATCCTCTACTAGCAACTGCCGAGTTGGACTCCTGTCCTCTGTGGGGAAGCAGTAATCTCTCTGCAGTGCCCTCTGCTGAGTCATTGCCAGATCTCTCCAATCAGCAGGATGCACAAGCTTTCCTGATTACAGAGCTACTTGTTTGACTTAACAGGGTGCTTGCTGAACCTCTACAGAGAGACCACTGCTTCCCCACAGACAGCAAGGGTTTCACTTGGCAGTTCCTGCCAGGGTACAGTCTTTTCTACTTAGTATAGTAGTGATGGGCTGAACACCCCCCTCCCCCCCAGTTCGGTTCACACCAGAACTTCCCAGACTTGAACCACAAACCTTTTTGAAGTCTGTACGTCTTTGCCACTGTGATTGGAGACAGTGGGAGGCAATCAGTGGGGGACCGCCAGGACCCGTTGATCGTTCCAGAGAGAGAGAGAGATGTAAACAAAGCAGATGACCATTCTGTGCTTAGCAGAGACACAGAAACTCTGTCTTCCCACAGTACAAGCACCTCCCCCACACAATTATAAAGCACTCCCTAGGGACACATTTAACCCTTTAATCACCCCTGATGTTAACCCCTTCCCTGCCAGTGTCATTAGTATAGTGACAGTGCATATTTCTTAGAACTGATCACTGCAGTGGCGTCACTGGTCCCCAAAAAGTGTCCCGTATCTGATTTGTCACAGTTGTGCTATAAGTCGCTGATCTGTGCCATTACTAGTGAAAAAATTTAAATTTAAAAAAAATATCCCATAATTTATAGACGCTATAACTTTTTCACAAACCAATCTATATGCACTTATTGGGATTTTTTTTAGCAGAATACATATTGACCTAAATTGATGAAGAAATTACATTTTTTACATGTTTTTATTGGATATGTCTTCTAGCAGAAAGTAAAAAAATATTGTTTTTTTTTTCAAAATTATCGGTCTTTTTTGTTTATAGCGCAAAAAATTAAAAACTGCAGAAGTGATCAAATACCACCAATAGAAAGCTCTATTTGTGGGGGAAAATCAATTTTATTTGGGTACAGCATCGCATGACCTCACAATTGTCAGTTGAAGTAACGCAGTGCCGTATCGCAAAAAATTGCCTGGTCATGAAGGGGGGTAAACCTGAACCTGAGCTGAAACCATATAATATGAGGTCAAACACTTTCAATTTGTATGCAATCAGGCCGGCCCTTGCACTACATAGTTGAAGGTAAATCTAAAGGAAGTTGAACAACAAAAGTTGTATGTTATGAAATATTGCTGTGTATTTGTTACTAATTATAATGTTCTGTTTAATTATAGTTTTTAACGTGTTTTGTGTGATATGTGTAACATAGGAAAGGACAAAAGAGGTCCTGAGGAAGCAGTATTTCCAATCGGTATGACGAAACAAGTCGGGGCAGGGTCTGGTGACGTCAGCATGCTCTTAGAGGAAAATTGCACCCTATTTGGTGGTTGCCAGTATTACATCCAAGCAATCCTTAAGGGGGCTGCGCACCCTTATTGTGCTACGCATGCTGAGTGCACCAGAGTTAGCTAGTTAGGTGCACTGAAAAATGTGAGTTGTAATTTTTTTATGATTTTTATTAAAGTGGTTTTAAACAGTTCAGCAATATGTCAGTTTTCTGATTCCTTTATGAGTACTACCAATAAGGATTGTCGCAGGAGATAGAGGACTTACTTATCATCAAGGATCCAACCACCCACCAAAGGTTTCTTTAGGCCCTTAAAGGGGAAGGCACATATTGACCTGTGAAGGGTCACTAATGGAGGGGAGCACATAGTTTGGAAAGTGGGGGGCACTAGAAATAGTTGTGAACCTTTTATGGGAGCCATGAACTAGCCTCTTCCCTATATTGGACTTTTTGTGTTTCAAGTTTACTTTATATCACTGGAAAAGCTTATCACTGATTATCATTGGTTTAGATAACACAGTGGTGTTTTATTTAAATGTCTCTTATTATTTTTATATTCCACACAATGTTTTTGGTTCTAATGATGGATAGGACCTCACATGTATTGTGCTCTTAGTGTGTCATATTTTATTAGTGTGTTTTACTATGCAGTACCAGTGGGGAGTGCTGTACCACACATTTTTATTTCCGTGAAACGCGTCAACCTCATCTGTTACACACCTGGGATACCTTCAATGGAAATCTCTAGGAAGGTTCTGTCTGTTGATAATTACGATTAATGAAATACATATGACATGTGACTAACTGTTCTTTTAACCAGTGTCTTTATTGTTGTTTTTTTGATACTAGTATAAAAGTTGTTATTTTTATATAAAAAATATATGTTATTATTATTATACAGGATTTATATAGCCAAATGTTAGTGTAATTAACCGCGCAACCTATCAGACAACACCAATCAGTGCATACAGTGCACACAGTCAGTTGGAAAACAAATGTGTGTTAAAACACAAAGACTAGTAATAAAAGCTGTCGTTTTAACTAGAAAGACATGGTAAAAGATATGCACACTAAAATCACCACCGCAACCAAAGGAAGACAACAAAGGTGTGCAGCAGCGCTTTTAAAAAGTCCACAAAGGTGAAGGGTGCAGTAGTCCAGGAGTTACAGAAAGTCTGAGTGAAGGATCTTTCAGGTTTTGGATTCACCGACCACCAGGTGAAAAGTATTCACACCACGTGCGTTTCCCCCAGTGATTAATCTGCTTACCAGAAAAATGCTTTATACAGGCCCGCATCAATACACAGCAGGAACTCTTCTGGTCAGTCACTCAACATAGTTGTTGTATAACCCATGAAAGAAAAACTTCACATAGTGTCACTCTGTTTCAGAACTTTATTGCAAACCCCCCTTTTTTAAAATGCACTTACAAAATGTAAACAATAAAACAGTGAGTGTCACAGTAATCTGTATTGAGACGTCTCACCGCTCCAGCTGTCCTCACGGCGTGTACACACCGCTTCCTCCACTCGTCCTGGAGCACAAGCGATACTTCCTGTCGTGGGGTCACGCCTTGACGCGTTTCGTCATCACGACTTCTACGGAGGGCGTGACCACACGATCAACACCTCTCAAAAGCTATCAGCACTAAGGAGGGACCTGTGTCCCAACCTATCAGAGATCAGCTGCGTTTAGGCCGTTGGCTTCCTAGGCAAATGCACACATAAATGAGCTGTATATAGGCCTTTGGGCCAATTCCGATATCATTATATTCATACCGTGATGTATACTTTACCTTTGTATTTATCAATCACAACTATTAATTAGATTAGCTGTTATTTCTTAATATGGGGGCCAGCTGATCACTGATAAGCACTAATAATACATATACAAACACATAAAAGAATATTTCATCAATCCTAAAACGGGAGTTTACTGCTTGCGATTTCCGTCCTACCAAACCATAAATCCATAACACAAGGTTTTTCATATTATTGAATATTCAAATGGTGATAACAAATGGACGCAATATAATTTAGGATTTATATAGCGCCAACAGTTTACGCAGTGCTTTACAACTTGAGGGTAGACAGTACAAATACAATACACTTAAATACAGTAGGAGTAAGAGGGCCCTGCCCGTTAGAGCTTACAATCTAAGAGGGAAGGCCAAGAGATACAAGGGGTAGTAACTGTGGGGAATGTGCTGATGGAGAAGATAACTGTACAGTTGTTAGGTGGGAGCTAGATAGGCTTCTCTAAAGAGATGAGTTTTCAGGGATCGTCTGAAGGAGGACAAAGTAGGAGAAAGTAGGACAAATTAGGGTAGAGCATTCCAGAGGATGGGAGAGGCTCTGGAGAAGTCCTGGAGGCGAGCATGGGATGAGGTGACAAGGGAGCTAGAGAGCAGGAGGTCTTGGGAGGAGCGAAGAGATCGATTTGGTTGGTATTTTGAGAACAGGTTAGTGATGTAGCTGGGGGCCAAGTAGTGGATGGTTTTATAAGTTATTGTTAGTATCTTGAATTGAATTTGTTGGTTGAGTGGCAGCCAATGGAGGGATTGACATAAGGGTGTAGCAGACGCCAAGCGGTTTTAAGGTGGATGAGCCTGGTAGCAGCGTTCACAATGGACTTAAGTGGGGATAGCCTATTTAGATGTAAGCCAGTGAGGAGGGATTTACAGTAGTCGAGGTGAGAGATGACCAGGGAGTGGACTAGAAGCTTTATGGTATCATTGGTTAGGAAGGAGCGTATCTTGGAGATGTTGTGGAGGGTGAGGCGGCAAATTTTGGATAGCGATTGGATGTGGTGCCAAAAGGTTAGTTCGGAGTCCAGGATTACACCTAGGACCTTGGCATGGGGGGATGGGTTGATAGTGGAGCCGTTGATTTTGACAGAGAAATCTGGGGAAGTGGCACATGGGGGAGGAAAGATCATAATCTCAGTTTTGGATAGGTTGAGTTTGAGGATGTGATGTGACATCCAGGGGGGTGGAGAGATAGATTTGTGTGTCATCAGCGTAGAGATAATACTGAAATCCATAGGAGGCAATCAACTGACCTAGGGAGGCGGTGTAGATTGAGAAAAGCAGAGGTCCAAGAACAGAACCTTGGGGGACACCAAAAGAGAAAGGCAGAGGAGAGGAGGAAGTAGAGTTGTAGGTGACACTGAAGGAGCAGTGGGATAAGTAGGATGAGAAACAGTGAAGAGCGCAGTCACGGAGACCAAAGGAGTGGAGTTTTTTAAAGAGGAGGGGGTGGTCCACTGTGTCAAAGGCAGCAGAGAGGTCCAGGAGTAGTAGTACAGAATAGTGTATGTTGATTTTAGAAGTTTGTAGGTCATTTGTGAGTTTAAGGAGAGCAGTTTCTGAGAAGTGTTGAGGGTGAAATCCGGAGTGTTATTACTTCTGGGGGTATATATAAAGTCTCACTTTATATATATTTTTTGTACTTAACAGTTGTATAGTGTGTATCCAGCTTTAGGGTACTTCTTTGCAGCATGCTGGCAATAGACAGGCTTTCCTACTCAGGCTGTGTCTGCTTTCTAAAAAAATAAACAATATGTTTTAATGCACCTTGAATGTATTTAGTACATAACTGAAATTTCTATTGGGGTTTAAGTGAATCAGCCCTGTATCAGGTGTGCACGAGCAGTTTGTGGTAAAAAATGTTGCACGCACTGTCAATAGCCATAATCCAAAAAACAAATGCCTACCAAGCAAGCTTACAGTTTTATTAAATTAGATCCAATGATGCCGCTGTTTTTGTGACAAGCCTGATAAATCTGTCGGCAAGAGTGTATAGTAAACACAGATTAAGGTAAATCGAGCGGACTTTCTGATTTAAGTACAGTTGCAATTCTTCCTGGGTAGCTAGCATTTCATTGATTTTACTGCCCTGGAGCTGCTCTTTAATCATTAATAAACCTCTGTTTTTTTTTTTGGATTGAAGTGAAAATACCTCCTTAGAAGAAAACAAGAGTTTTGCAATCGCCAATGTTGCATATGAACGTGAAGTTAAAAGGCCATTTTCCAAATTACCCGCTGAGACCAACCAGGCCAACAAGCAATGCAGTCCAGCAGCAAAAGAAAATGGTCAATGCATTGTAGGGGATTCAATCCCTTCCAGGGCAAACGCTTACAGGCTATGAAACTGTGGAAAAATTGAAGCAGTTCAAGTTTCCTTGGATTAGAATCTAACACAAGCAAAAAAGTAAAAAAAAAAAAAAAAAAAAAAGAGAGAATAAAAATAAAGCCAATAGACTGTATGAGAATGTAAAAGCACCATGCACTGATATATTTTACAGAGGCGTTTTCTTAAAAAAAAAAAAAAAAAAATTATAAAAAGTTTGGAAATCATCAGTACAAAGATAAAGGTGAAAGAAATAACATTAGTTTGACTGTGGGAATAACACCTCCCCCGTTTTCAGTTGTCTCATTATTCTTTCTCTGCACTAAAAAAGGATAACAACTTTAATGTTGGGCCCTTCTCCAGGCTTGGGCAAGGGTTCAGGTGATTTTTTGATCCAGGCTAAACAGCAGAACATAGCCAAAAGCATGTAAGAACGATTGAGAAATATCCCCTTCTGAATCCAACTTGGCAATTTCCCGGGTTGTAATTTCAACAATAGGAAAAAAT
>BLSH010330950.1:2228412-2268959 GCA_018402905.1 Glandirana rugosa | reverse complement strand
GGCTGCAGTAAAGCCGTGTACGCGTCACTTCTTTGCCGGAGGCACGGCAAAGAAGTGACACTAGTGTAACACTGATCACCGAGGGTGTTCGTACCTTCTCCCCGTCTTCTACCTGTGACGGTCGTGTCCCCTGTCGCAACCTGCGGTGTCCGAGACAAACGTCCATTCACCATTACGTCCCATTACATCTCCTTCATTTGGTTTAGACCCAAATGAAGGAGAAATTGGTGAAGGGTTGGCGCGATATCTGTTTTCTGCAGGTGTCGCGCCAGCCCAATAAGACTGTCCTGCAGGCGTGTGCGCGCCCCAGGGGGCGCGCGGGAAGCAATATTCTGGAGGACGTCCATGGACGTCCTGTCAGAATAACCCGACCGCGCTGTGGACGTCTTTTGTCTATAGCGCGGTTGGGAAGTGGTTAAAGAGGAAGTAAACCCAGATTTGGTTTACTTCCTCTACATTACCCTGCATTACCACTTACCTGCAAACAGAGCCTGTGGCGTCCAACGCTGTCCCCTGTGCTGGCAGTGTCCATCTTCTGCCCCTCTTCCATGCTTGTGGGAGCCACTAGTCACAATGTGATCACAGTGAAGAAACGGCACGGAGGCCGTTTCTTCACTGCGCATGTGCCGAAATGACGTCGGCACATCTCGTACACTGTATATCTCCTAAACCGTACAGGTTTGGAAGATATGCAGGGTGCCTACAGGTAAGCCTTATTATAGGCTTACCTGTAGGTTAAAATGGTTGTCACGAGTTGACAACCACTTTAAAGGTTCTAACACTTTGAAGCTGGACATTGATCTGGATCTGGAGAATCTGTAAGTGATCTGTTACGGTATATGGGACACCTAATCCTTACTTCCTTTACCGTTCTGCAATAAAACTCAACCTTGGGGTGAAATGCTAGCCTGCCCCATGCCTTTGGAGATGCTATCCTGCCTTGGGGGTGTCAGAGGGGTGCTACAATACCAATAATAAAGTGATGTGGTGACTGCATGCTAAAAAGTTGTCTTGTCTGTGTATGTCGGTTATGCTTATTGACCAGGGGCTCGGTATATAATATGGTTTTTGGGTGTCTTCTTGGTTCTGCCTATAATTCAAGTTTTTTTTTTTTCTTTATGGGGTCATAAAGACATGTTCAGTATTAATCGGCTGTTGTAGAATACGGGGTTTTGTGCATCATCGTTGTCCTCTTGAGAATTCTAGACATGTGGATAAAAGTCATACAAGCAAACACAGTCACCAGGCTCCTAAACTCAGCAACTGAGCTATGCAGAACATCTTGGAGTCAGCAGGGACCACGCTACTAAATGTGTAATGTTGTTTGGTCGTTTTGTACAAGGTACCACAGTAATTAAGTGAAATATTTATGATGAATATAAAACAATGCAAATTCACGTGTTTGCCTGAAAGCCGCAGTAGCTTGTTACTTATTTAAATTTGCCTGGAGTGCAGTTTGGGCTGCAGTGCAGGAGGGGAGGCTGGCATTCATTGTCTTGCTCTGTCTGTCGTGCATTAAGTAATAGTAATTACTGGGCATCTAATAGCTATTTGTCCTGTAAATAACTAAAATCATCTTCAATGCAATGACAGGTGTCAGCTGCTGTCTAACAAAACATCTGGGGATTTATGTAAAGCCAGACATTCCCAGAAGGGTATAATTGTTCAGAACTGGACAATCTGACTTTTAGACAATGTTTTATTCATACAATATGCACACACACCATTCCATGCAAGTTGGTTGCTGTGTCTCTCAACTGATTCTGAGCTGCATGTGATCTATATTTATGTTCGGGGTTTATGGTTGCACTCAAGAGTATATAGGAATTATTTTCTTTTCAACGAAACTAATTTTTGATGGGATAGATAAGATATACAAATTTCTTCTGCGTTCCCCTGCTGCTTTTTAATCACTTGCCCACTTCGTGACCAGGCCATTTTTTACGATATGGCACTGCATTACTTTAATATCCCTGTCGGTATTCCCGAGTGTGGCTCGGGGTGGAATTTCAGTGCCATTAGCGGTAACCCCGAGCCACACTCGGGATTGCATCGCTGGATCCAGGCAATGTTACTCACCTTGTCCCCTGGATCCAGCGATGTCCCCTGCCATGTCCCCGGGCTGTGTCCTCCGGCCAATGCCTCCGTGTGCCGGGCTCCGTTCCTTGTGAGCGTCGCACGGGGGCGGAGACCGGCAGCAAATTCAAAAAGTGAAACACACAGTACACTGTAATCTGTAAGACTACATTACTGTATGAAATCATTTCACATCCCCTTTGTCCCTAGTGGTTTGCCCAGTGCCCTGCATGCACTTTTATATTATATATGCCATTCTGCCTGGAAACTTGAGAACGTCCATGGCATAAAAAAGCGCCCCTTTACGTCAAAAGTGTTTTTTGATCAGCTAGAAAACACCGATTGTAAATAAGAATCATGTGCAGAATTGAGTGATACTGATTTTTGGGGAAATTTATCATCAGAAACTGAAAATGAAGACAGCGACAATTGTGCAACTGAGCAAATTTCTGTGTTTTTGACTAGATTACATTATTGAATACATTTTATTATTATATTATCATCTTTAATAATTATTTATAGTTATTTATTACATTATATATATTTTTTCATATATTATAATTTATGATTTTGTGTTTCAAACTTTATCATACCTGGGATGGACAGATTTAAGTGAGTTATTCCTAAGAATTACAGGCCTACAATATAAAACACCAAATTTCCATGCAAAATAATGGTACCGCTTTCAGCACCAAAAATCTGAAATAATCATACCGCCAGGGAGGTTAACTGACAATTGCGCAGTCATGCGGCTCTGTACTCAAACAAAATTGATGTCCTTTTTTTCCCCAGAAATAGAGCTTTCTTTTGGTGGTATTTGATCACCGCTATGTTTTTTATTTTTTGTGCTGTAAACAAAAAAAAGAAAACAGTTTTGAAAAAAACAATATTTTTTACTTTCTGCTATAAAGCAAATTCAATTAAAAAAAAATGTAAAAAATCGAATTTATTCAGAAATTTAGGCCAATATGTATTCTGTTACATGTTTTTGGTAAAAAAAATTTGAATAAGCATATATTGATTGGTTTGCGTAAACGTTATAGGGTCTACAAACTATGGGATAAATACTGGAATTCTTTTTTTAATCATTTTTTTACTCGTTATGGCGGCAATCAGTGACTTATATCGGGACTGCGACATTGCAGCGGATATTCAGACACTAAGGGGTTGATTTACTAAAGCTTGAAAGTGCAAAATTTGGTGCAGCTCCACACAGAAACCAATCAGCTTCAAGGGTTTATTGTCAAAGCTTGATTGAACAAGCTGAGTTTAGAAGCTGATTGGCTAGCATGCACAGCTGCACCGTTTTTTTGCACTCTGCAGCTTTAGTAAATCAACCCCTATCTGACACTTTTGACACTTTTTGGGGACCAGTGTCACTAATGGCAGTGATCCAGGCTAAAAATATGCACTGTCACTGTACTAATGACACTCGCTGGAAAGGGGTTAAACATTTAGGGCAATCAAAAGGTTAAATGTGTGCCTAGCCAGTGTTTTGGTGTACTATGTTAGGTGCTTTTGCTAGCGGAAGTAATGGATTTTATTTCCTGCTTTGGGAAAGAACATCTATGACTTCCCCGCTAACAGGACAGGGCTTTGTCTCGTTTATATAGGCAGGGCTCTGTCCTGTGTATATTCATGATGATCGCTGGGTGCTGGCAGTAAACCATTGGCCGGCACCCTCTGATCGCCATCTGCCGTGTTTAATCACAGCACGACCGGGTCGTTGGCAGCGCACGCATGTGCCCCCTACCCGGATGTGTCAGATGTGATCTGGCGCAGCTGAGCCACTTTGCTGCCGTATATCTGTGTTATAATG
The DNA here is from genome assembly GCA_018402905.1 of Glandirana rugosa. Classification (NCBI taxonomy): domain Eukaryota; kingdom Metazoa; phylum Chordata; class Amphibia; order Anura; family Ranidae; genus Glandirana; species Glandirana rugosa. The sequence continues at coordinate 2,265,064 of BLSH010330950.1, read as the reverse complement.
GAGGACCTATTATTTCTTTTTTTGATTGTGGATCGAGTGGACAAGGGTTAGAACCTTTGCAGGGTTTTGTATGGTGTTATTGGTTGAGGAAGTTTCTTAGTGACACCCTGTTAATTGATGAGAGTAAGGGGTCTATTTATTAAAAATTTGCTGTGTGAATGTCTCAAACATTCGCACATCCATCATTAATAATCCCAGTAACTTGTATAAGTTTACTTCCTATAATAATAATCTCCATCTACTGTTTTGACCATAATGTGGTATTTTCCTAAAATACTACAATCAAGAAAATACCACATTGTGCCCACTAGATAGAGCTGGTGATCATAGGAAATACACGTTAGGCACATTAAAGTATGTAAACCATCACCTTATAAACAACCCATTCAGTTTAAAATAGAAATGTAGTGCAAAATATTTGTGTATACATATAGAAAACAATATAAATATTCTTGTTTTCTTTTTTATAAGTGACCACATTCCCTTTGTTCTCAGCTGCATGAGAAGCTCAGAGAGCTGGGGAAGGAGAAATGGCAGTACACTGAGCTTCCCAGCAAATGGTTGGGGGGGGGGGGTCATGTCAACCCAAATCTAATCATCAGAGGAGAGCAGGTTGAGTTGCCAACGCAGCCATAAAACTGACCATGCTTTGCTCTCATGCTTATTGTGGTCAGGAAAAGCAGGGGGACTGGCAGGATCACCAGGAATTTCACACAAAGGAAGCAATACAAAGAGAAAAGGATACATTTTCATACAAATGCATGGTACAGCAGGCACATATCAGGAATATAAAATGTCGGGATAACATTTTCTTTAACCACTTAAGGACCGGAAGGATTTCCAGCTTTAGGACTGGAGCCCTTTTTGCGATTCGGCACTGCGTCGCTTTAACTGAAAATTGCGCAGTCGTGCGACGTTGTACCCAAACGAAATTTGCGTCCTTTTTTTCCCACAAATAGAGCTTTCTTTTGGTGGTATTTGATCCCCTCTGCGTCATTTCTGATCGCCGCTATAAACAAAAGAAGAGCGACAATTTTGCAAAAAAGAACAAATTTCTTACTTTTTGCTAAAATACAAATCCAAAAAAAAATATAAAAAAACATTTTTTTTCACCGTTTTTGGCCGATTTATATTCTTCCTCATATTTGCGATAAAAAAATATCGCAATTGCCATTTATTGATTGGTTTGCGCAAAAGTGGTCGCGTTTACGGATGATGAGAATTCATTTTTGGGGTTTTTATTTTTTTTTAATTTTTTACTATTAATGGCGGCGATCTGCGATTTTTAGCGGTACTGCGATATTTCAGCGGACATGTCGGACCATTTTGACCCTTTTTTGGGACCATTGGTATTTATACAGTGATCAGTGCTATAAAAATGCACTGATTACTGTGTAAATGCCATTGGCAATGAAGGGGTTAACCTGCAGGGGGCGCTCTAAGGGTTAACTATGTTCCCTGGGCGTGATCTAACTGTAGGGGGACTGCACTATCTGGGGAAGGGAAGTGGTCACAGCCTTCGTATACAGGAAGGCTGTGATCACAGCCCTTCCCCCTTCACAGAACGGAGGTCCGTGTTTACTTACACGGACCTCCGTTCTTTCGCTCTGGGGGGGCATCGCGGGTGGCCGGCGGCAATCGAAGCCGCCGCACCTGCTCCCTGGCCCCCCCCGGACACAGTGAGCGCGCGGGCGTGCCTCCGGCGGCGCGCGCGCGCTCACTAGGCGCAATCACGCGGCCGCCGTCAGATGACGGTGATCCGCGTTACAGAGCCACTTTGCCGCCGTCAATTGCCGATTGACGGTCGGCAAGTGGTTATAGTGTTTGTAAAGGCAAAAGGTTTTTTACCTTCATGCATTTTATGTATACTCCTTACTTTCACACCATACTGATTCTAAAGAATACACTAAAGCTAAAGTGTTAAAAGCCAAATCCACCTAAAGCAAAATGCCTTTTTCTTTTTATGGCCGTCAGCTAAAGAACATACTAACTCCTTATATTTAAGACTCACGTGGAGAGGAATTCCCATCTGGATTTCCATTGCTGCTCAACAATTTCATCCATTGCAAAGACAATTGAACAGACAATCAAGGTTACTGTTCACATCATTCACTGAGCACACTTTGGTTATAACTGGGTTCCAATCACTAGCAGCCCATCCATACGGGGCGCAGAGGTGCCACCCCCCCTAATCCATGCGCCCGACCCCTACATGCAGGATTCCAACTGGGTTTCTTTTTTTTGAAGTACATGATTGGAGCCAGAGGCTCTAATTGGCGACAAAAAGGGGCAGGCTTGGGGTGCAGAGCACTATGCCCTGAGCCCACCCACTTGTGTGACAATAGCAAATTAATATTCGCTATTGTCTTCCTGATTCTCCTCCCAGCCAATCAGGAAGCAGGTACTGAGACCCAATTGGCCAGGGAGTTCTTAGGACTCCCAATCTGTCTCAGGACACACTGGTCAATTGTGCTTCGGAACACACTTCCTGTTCAGCCCAGGGAAGAATCAATGGCCCTGCTTTTCATGCCCCCTGCCTCCTATGTTAAGGTTAGTCTCGCTGCATTCCCATCTGCCATCCATCTCCCACAGGGGGAGGGGGGTGCTTGCGGCGATTGCTGACTTCCCGTCCGCCTTTCTGTCCGCCGTCCATCTCCCTGGGGGGTCGATGGAGTTGGTTTTCCACCCCCCAAAAAATATTTAGCACCACAGCCGCCATTGGTTCCAATGATTGCCTACAGAACTACCGACCACTCTCATTTAAGTAGCTCTTACTGTTACACACACTGTTTCTAAAAAATACACCAAAGCTAAATTGGTAAAAGCCAAATCCAACCAAAGCAGCATACTTTAACCATTTATGGCTGTCAGCTAAAGAACATACTAATTCCCTACATCTAGATATTAGCACATGGATTTCCATAGGCACTCAACTATTTTGGCCATTGAAAAAACAATTGATGGCATCATATTCCCTGAATATTCTAAAATGCCAAAAACATACAGCTGGGGAGCCTAGCAGTAATAAAGTAGCCTGGAAGGGTTGTCTGGCTTCCTCGACTTTTAGCTATTCAGAAGTTTAGGTGGAGATTGGATACATTTGCAGGATAAGCAGAAAGGACCTCTAAGTTGATTTGGGTCAGATCTATTTACTGTTTTTTTTTAAAAATAAACTCATTCCTGTTGTTCAGACATCCTGAAACAGAGCCACTGCTATTGTGGCATCCAGACAAAATCTCTATTTAAGCATCTTTCTTAAGACTTGGTGCTTTATTGCAATATCTGCATCAGTGATTTAAAGGTTTAGTGATCTGTAGACAAGCTTAATCATGGAGGAAATATGCACATATTTTTTATGATTTTAAACATAAAGATGAAATAATACATGGCTCTGATTCCTCTTTATGCACAGGCTATGCCATTTTAATTTACTAAGACATAAATTCTCCTGACTTTGGATAGGAGGCATAAAACTGTCATGGGTAAAATGGACCCATTTCAGCACCTGTAACATGAGTGTAAGTCTACACAATGCGCACTAAAGTCACCACATGTAGACTTTAGAGTGTGAACTTTAAAAGATCTGTTCCACCAGCAATTAGTCCAGTTTGCTCTCCTCTATTTTGTGTGGTTATAACTCTATGGCACTTTTACACTAGCCTTTATTTTCTTTAACACTTCCCAATAGAATTTTTAAAAATGCTCCCCTGTGAATGATGTGGGGCATGTACAATTTGTTACTGCCCTGCTGTTGGTAAATTAGTAATATGGCCTTTTAAACCATGTACTATTTCATCTCAAAGATATGTCCAGCTAAAACACTTTTTCTTTCTTGGCAAACAAGCTGCTGACAAGGCCGGTGCTTGTAATTCACACTGGGAAATATAACATTAAAGGTCCAGTTCACTTCTCATCTATTGAGAGGGATGTATCATCTATTTGCACTGTTGTCAATCAAGATGTCCTCGGTTTGATGGGCAACATCATTCAACCCACTTCCTCTAAGCCCAGGTTGTACTGGACCTGCTCCAATAAAGCCATGGAGAGAAAGGAGGGGGTTTTATTGTGGTTATATCTAGCCCTGTGATATGTGGGCAATTGCATTGGTAAGAGTACATTGGCACATGGGACTAGATACATCAGGAGTTTGACGCACGGGGTCATTTTGGTTGCACTTATAGTTACAGATAAATGCGAGCACATGTTTATAGATTTTATCTTATCGATTAAATCTGTATTATGCTATCAACTTTTGGTCAACGTCAGTAGTATTCAAAAGCAGGAAGACATCCAGGAATAGAGGAGGATGGGAGTGCTATATGGTTGGAAGATTTTTAGATTAGGTAGGAGTAGATTGGCAAGGTGGCAAGGTGGGAGTGATGGACACATGCAGCACCGGGAGTTGCATAGCACACATTTATGCAGATATGTGAGCACAATAATTTATTGATTTATAAAATTGTGTTGACGTAAGCATACTACACTATGTGATTTTTCATTGTTTTGGTTTTAACTCTCTGGTATAAGGAGAAAGGACTAGAGTTGAGCGAACCCGAACTATAAAGTTTGGGTCCGTACCGAACTTTGGGGTGTCCGTGACCCGGACCCGAACATTTGTCAAAGTTCGGGTTCGGGTTCTGGGTTCGGGTATTTGATCACGCATGTTGAATAGCTGCAGTGCAGCCAATCAACAAGCGTTTCACTGGTTTGCCCTTAGAAGCCATCACAGCCATGCCTACTAATGGCATGGCTGTGATTGGCCAGTGCATCATGTGACCCAGCCTTTATAAGCTGGAGTCACTTAGTGCTGCATGTCACATGCTCTCTGGGTAGTGTAGGGAGAAGATGCTGCCAGGGCTGTGAGGGAGAGATTGCAGATATAATAACATCTCATCTTGCATTACAGAACAATCTGATTGTGGACTAGATAGAGATTAATACTACTACTGCTTTTAGGGACAGATTATTGTTCTAAAATCATCTTCTATTTCTATAGGGTCAGGTTCCTGCTGTTGCTGTAAGGGACAGATTATTGTTCTAAAATCATTTTACTTCCCTTTGCAGCCCTCTAGCACGTTCCAGGACTTTTTTACAGTCATTTTTGTGCCGAAAAGTTTGGGTCCCCATTGACTTCAATGGGGTTCGGGGTAAAGTTCGGGTCAAGTTCGGTACCGAACCCGGACTTTTTCCCGAAGTTCGGCCGAACCCACCGAACCCGAACATCCAGGTATTTGCTCAACTCTAGTAAGGACACCAATATAAAATAAGATACTATACTCGTTTTGGTTTACAAGTTTTACTTGGCCCACAGTTCTTTGGGGGTCATACAAACTGAGGGAGTTTAATATTTTTGAACACATCCAAAGATAACATTTTGGGACTGTGCTAAGGACTTTTTTTTGTAGTAGAGTGTTGGTCTTTTTTAATCCATGTTTTCTGCTGACGGCATTTTACCAGACAGGAGGAAAGGGGAACTCTCCAACAGCAACACAGACAGAGATAAAAATAGGTAATTGATGGAATGATTAGACATAAAGTAAAATTGGCCACACACTGATTAAAGTGATTGTAAAGTGTCATTTTTTTTTTTAAAATAACAAACATGTTATACTTACAGTATCTCACAAAAGTGAGTGCACCCCTCCCATTTTTGTAAATATTTTATTATATCTTTTCTTGTGACAACACTGAAGAAATTACACTTTGCTACAATGTAAAGCAGTGAGTGCACAGCTTGTATGAGATACTGTATTTACAAAAATGTAATGGGTGTACTCACTTGTGAGATACTGTACCTGCTATGTGTAGCGGTTTTGCACAGGGCAGCCTGGATCCTCCTCTTCTCGGGTCCATCTTCACTGCTCCTGGCCCCTTTCTCCTGTCGAGTGCCCCCACAGAAAGCAGCTTGCTATGGGGGCCCCTCTTTCTCCTGATTGTCTAACTGATTTTGATTGACAGCAGTGGGAGCCAATGGCGCCACTGCTGTGTTTCAGCCAATCAGGTGGGATGGCCAAGGGACTCGTGGACCTCACTGGACATAGATGGGGCTCAGGTAAGTATTAGGGGTTGCTGGGGCGGCTGCTGCACACAGAAGGCTTTTTATCTTAATGCCTACGATGTATTAAGATAAAAAAACTTCTACCTTTGCAACTCCTTTAAAACTCCTTTAAAATGTGGCTGGTCCTGCATGGACAGGCTGAATTTCGATCAGTGGGTTGGATCCTCTGCTCGACAGAGGTCAATTAAATAATTACATTTTCTTGAAGGGACATGCTGGAAAATTTTCCATTCTGATTTCCTGCAACCACTGAGCTTTGTATCAGAATATAGTATCATGGTCTTCCATCCACCTTGTGTGTGGTAAGCTCACTGGCTGAATGAAATGTATGCCCAGCTTAAGTGGTTCTAAATTATGTTTTACCTTCATGCATTCTCGGTATTAATGTCAAAAGCCTTCTGCATGCAGCTCCCCCCCCCCCCCAGGCCCCCTGTAGCTGAACCCGATCTCAATCCAGCTATATACTCCTTAAGCTCTCACTCTCTCCTTGTTGGCTCTGACACAGCAGTGGGAGGCATTGGCTCCTGCTGCTGTCAATCACAGTGAGAGAGGAGGGAGCAGGGGGCAGGACCAAGCTGCGCCATATGGACACACAGAGCTGGCTCGGGAACGAGTATGCACCAGTCACTCAGCAGGAGAGTGGAGCCAGAAGCATTGGTGGGAGGGGGCCTGAGAAGAGGAGGGCTGCTCTGTGCAAAACCATTGGGTAAGGATAACATGTTTGGGGTTTAAATAAATCAAAATAAAGAGCCTTTAGAATCATTTTAACACCAGCGTGTAGGTTATTAAAAAGGTGAAAAGTAGAATCAATAATACAAAGGGCATGCATAAACTGCAAAATAATACAAAATAGATTATGTAGATTATGAAAGCTGCACAGATATGGACTCCTCAGAGCAATGCCTGATATTAAACCAGGGTAACGTGACTGGTTAATATAGTACCCGTAAAACTCTATAAAAAAGAGAATTTAGCTAAGAATTTCTACTTCAGTAAAACAATTCAGAACACAAACAGCTACTTGTGAATATCCTCATAAAAAGCATTCCCCTCAATGAAGTCCAGGGGTACAGGAGAACAGCTGGAGGGATCTAAGAACTAAGGACACAGGGCAGCCACTGGAACTAGAGTATTCTGGCAATTGAAGAGGTGCTACCCCATTAGCTGAATAAGCACACCCACATTTTTTTATGAACTTCATATATTTCTTCATGTATTTCTTTCAATACATGCATTGCTTTAAAACATATGTGGGTCTGTTTTTTTCCATGTTGTATTGGTCTTTCCTTCCTTTTCACTTGGTGATCCTGCCAGTAACACACTTCCTAGTGGCCTATGAAGAAGCAGCATTTCCTATAACTTTGTGAAGATGAGTTGGTAGAGGAATCACCAGGTATTTCTTGCATGGATAGAATGTAAACAAAGGGGCAAAATAGTGTAAAAAATGGCCAGGGGTCTGATGTGGATTTCTAAGGTGAAACTCCAAGCACGACCAGCGTGAATTCTTTGGTGAGCTATGGTTATAGTGGGAGTTGAATTTTGCTTCTGTTAAAATTGAGTGATTCTGGAATTGGTGCACACTTATCCTGGGAAGATCAGTGTTTATCAAACATGCTGTGTTTGTTGTATTCATTAAACCTCATCGTCTCATGAGTGTTGTGGCATTTTGTGATTTCAATGCTGGATTGGTGGAAGATATCTTCTTTGCACTCATATTTATCATAGACTTTATTTTTGGCAGATTTTACTGAACATGGTTTAATTTACATATTCATACTGCATTTGTTTAAGATTATTTGAATTTTTTGGGCTCTAAATTATTTTATTTTATTTTATTAACCTGACCATTCGTAGATGTAGGTTGTCAAGTTGTCTGTGCTGATGTGAATCAGTTCTAACACCTCAGCTATATAGTCTACGAGAAGGAACCATTCCCTCACATCGGGTGCAGAGATGGATTTCCAGTGACTTGGGATCATCTTTTTAACTGCATTCAAAAGATGAGTAAGAGTGCTATGTGTTGTATGTTCTATTTGATTTTATCTCAGCCATTGCTGAGATACTGGGCCCTGGGGTGACCCCACATATCATTGCATGAGCCCTCGCTCAAGTTAGACCATGGACTACTATGGGTGGGCTAGCATGGCCGATGAGTGCATGATATAGGGAAGATCTGTGTTTCTAAAACATGCTGTGATTCCTGAATTTGTTACGAATCCTTGTCTGGTGAGTGTTCACTTTGTTAAAGGTGGTGGCACTTGGTGATTTCCATGCATGGAGAGGATCTGCTGGCTTGGTGGAAAATCTCTTCATTTGAAAGTCTTTGCACTCTTATTTATCCTAGACTTTATTTTTTGGCCCATTTCACTGAATGTGGTTTAATTTATATATTTATGCTGAATTTGTTTGGGATTATTTAAATTTTTTGGCCTTACATTATTTTATTTTATTAACCTGACCATTTGTAGATGTAGGGTGTCAAGTTGTCTCTGCTGATGTGAATCAGTTCTACCATCTCAGCTACATAGTCTATGAGAAGGAACCGTTCCCTCGCATCGGGTGCAGAGGTGGATTTCCAGTGCCTTGGGGACCATTGTTTTAACTGCATTTAAATGATGAGTAAGAAAGTGCTATGTGCTGTATGTTCTATTTGATTTTATCTCCGCCATTGCTCGGCAGAGATGGTGACCAGATATTAAGCGAGAGGGAAAATATGCAAATCATCTTATACAAAAGTTATAGAAATAACTGAAACCACAAAACCTGTTAAAATGTTCTAAAAAAATGACTTTCAGGTGGAGTATAATATCCCAAAATGTACCCTCTCCGAAAACGCAGTGCGGTTTTCCTTCAATTCAATTGACACTGTAAGCGGCGTCCACTTTTAAAAACAAGGAATCTGAACACTCATATACACATCTATGTCATATGTGTTCCATGCTCCAAACACTCCGTCAACGGTTGGTCCATGGGTGACCCGTAGAAAGGGAAAGGGTCAGGAATATATACATGAAAGTCCCGATATATTTATATACACATATATGTGTGTTTAGATTTCTTTCCTTTCTGCATTGTAAATATGCAGAAAGAAAGAAAACATGAAAGAAAGCGAGAAGAAGGGAAGAAAAAAAAAAGAAAGCCAAGAAGAAAGGAATAGAAGACCTACAAAAGGCAAAAGGAGAGTCTAGCATAGAAGTGAGCCCCTTGTACAGACAGGCTGACGCCAGATGGCTTCTCTTAATAAATATTCAACCTTAACTCTGTTCCCACGTAACTTTGTTGTACGCTTGCCAGCACACCCACACAGAGCCAGCCCAGCGCAATGATTACAGTAGTACAAACAAAAATCGTGCTATAGAGGAAACAGGCAGACAAGGTCCAGTATAGAGAGAGACAAGCAGCTAAAAGATGTGAGATTGCAATGCTTAGATTTAATGCTGACAACCTGAAATGATGAGTCGCCAAGCGCCTTAAAAAGAAAAATAATGACAGGCTGTTATTTTTTCGCTAACGATAAGAACCTTTCCTTATTATTTATTTTATTCAGAGGGAGACAGGATTTATCTACAAAGGCTTCTGCTTTATAGCTGGACATTCAGCTTTCAAAGGTAGCTATTGAGTGGAATTTTTGTCATTTGTATGTCGGCGAGGCACAAGCTACAAGAAAGTTCCTTGCCGCGCCGGACTGAAAGGCAACTGTAATAAGTTTATCATAAATTGTCCCTTTTTTTTTTTTTTTGATAATTTCCTGCAATGTTTTATCAAGCCGTATTACATGGATGTGGAGGATTTGTGATAAAGGAGAGCTACAGGATGACTGCAAAATTTGGCCATATTTAAAGTGGAACTGTATCCGAGCAACCAAACAAAAAATGCTATCTAATTTATTTTTAATATTCAAAGAAACTTCCCCATCCATCCATGTCTTCATGCTTTATTTTGTTGAGAAATCGCTTTGAAAAACACCCCCTAGAATTTTTTAGCCGTGGCCATCTTGAGTAAGGGCACATGATTCATGTAGCATTTATTTCCTGGACTCCAGGAATTAAATGTTCCAGGAAGTAAGCACTCCTTTTTTTAAACTCCTCCTCCCAATGAATGCCCATGAAGACTCTTGAGATGTATGACATAATTTTGACCTAGGCCAGAAACCAGAAAACAAATGGAGAAATGTAAATAAATAAAAAAAACATTAAAACAAATAAATATAATATTCCTTCCTATCCTTTTACTAATATTAGCCGCATAAGGATTAGAAATAGTTAAAGCTGATTTCCAGGAATTTGGCCATTGTGTAAAAAGTGAGGACATACTATAAATGAAGTCCAAGAAGTTGTTTGACATCTCCTGGACTTATCTGTATTATTTTCATTTCACATTGCTCTGACAGAGATGCACTCCGGGGATTTGAGAGGAGGGAAACATGCAGAGCAGCTATACCCACCCCACCCCTCTGCTGCTCATTCACAGAAGCCTTGGTATTTTGTGAATGTGTTCACATAATACCAAGGCTTCTTTGATTGGGCAGGGAGGGGCAGGCATAGCAGCTGCAGTGACTTTCCTGTTAAAGATGTAGAGCTCAGAAGGATCAGCATTGCTCTCCTAATAGCTGTCTTCCTGGACTATTATAAAGCTCTCAGATATAAATATTAGAGCTAAGCCCAGGAGTTAAGTCCAGTGAGGCCATGCACCTCACTGGACTTAACTTATAGTGTGCCTCCATTTTTTTTTTTCACAAAGAAGCTGAATTTCTGAAATTCAGCTTTAATTTCAAATGAGAGAGTTTAGTTCGGCTTTAGGGTGGGCATTTCGGTAACTTTACAAGCTTGCATGAATTAAATTCCTGACACCTTACAATATAGAGCATCAGCATAATTTTTCAAGAAAATATATTGTTTTTTATCATTAAACAGCAGTCCTTGAGCTCCAGTCCATTGGCTTTGCCTAGGCTGAAATGATGTAATCAGTCTGCTGCAGACAGGAGGAGGCACTTCCTCTGTCTTGTCTTCTCAAGCAATCAGACTGTAAAAGTGTACATTTGTATCAAGTTGCAAGGTAAGAGGCTGCAGCAGGGGTTGACCTGTGTCAGACATTTTAGAGCACAGCCAATATCTGTGTAGGCACCAGGATTTACATGATTTTGTCATCTCTGAGTCAGCATCTCAATCTAGGAAGCAGATATTGACAGCACTGATGATGCCTGAACAAAAATGACTCATTCTTTCTGGCAAAGAAATGAGATGAAACCCCTCCCTTGGGTGGACTTTGTGGGTGGGGCTAGTGTGTTGTTTATAATCATGAGTCGGAGAGAGCCTGGGCAGAGGTTGATGGGAAATGGCTACCCCTAGTACACTAATATGTAAGCTTGTAGCCTTAGGAAGCGAACCCTTTGGGGTAAGTCTGTGAAGGCTTAGATAGAGAACCCACTTATGGGGGACCTACAGTGGGGACCATGGAAGAGTTGAGAGGTTATCCTATGCTATTGTTGGACTAGCATTGTGCGTAACTATGATGTTGGGACTGACAGAGCAGAGGTGAAAGTTGGGTACTGCATTACTCTTCTGTTACAGTGAAATGTGAAAAGGCTGAACATGTTGATATTCGTTATTTCTAGAGGTAGGCCTCAGGCCTGGAGAATGTAAGTGCCCAAAGATTGTAGAATATCTCTATTTTACAGATGTATGTGTGCCCAGCTATATCGTTCCTAAGCAGAAGGATGGTGGGAGGGGCCCTTGGACAGCATGGTCATTGCATGGAGCAAATTGGGACCCCGCAAAGAAATGGAGGTAAAAAGACAACTAGCTCTACTTCCACAGCAAATTTGTGATGGTCATCACCTGATCACTGAGAAAGCCTCCTATGGAAAAAAGTTGGAAAAGTAGAGGAGGCTGTGACCAGCAGCACAATATTAAGGACAGGTAAGAGTACATACTTCTACATATTTATGCAATAATTGTGCAGAATGTTTATAATTCAAAGAGCGTATCTGGATTAGATCAAGAGAACCATGGCTGAAATATTATTTTAAAAAGTTTGCACCTCTTAAGTTCCAACACTCCTTTGTTCTTTATTATCAAATTATCCTATATAATGGGGGAAATGGGAGGAGTAGTTGACCTAATGGAGTATACAGGATAAAGGAAGGAGAAGAAAGATCTAAAATACTGGCCAGGGATGTGGAGATAAGTAGGGTAGAGAAAAAGGGGGGTGGGGGGGCAGGTGGAAGGAAGTGATCAGAGAAATTCCACATGATCCTTATAACATGCACACATTATATAAGTATTTTCCAAATTGTTGAAATTGGGCCCACTAAAACCAGGTCAGCGTGTGGTCCTCGGTTTAATGTTTAAGGGAGGAGGTTGAGGTTCTCAATGGCCATGATGGAATTTTACCCCAGCAAACCATTGACATAGAATTGGGGTATGCTCTGTTTTCAGTTACCAGGATCCTATGGCGTCAAGAATTGATTTCTTGTATATTCTCTTGGACAAAGGTGTCAGGTGTAAAAGGATTGCTGCCATATTTCACAGCTTTATTGTGAAAGAAATTATCACGTTTAAAAAAAACACCAACATTTTCACAGGATCCCTTCTTCAAAGCAATACAGTGGCCATGCAGGGTTTTCTTTCACTAAAGCTAAGAAACGAACACCACCAGTGTGCTGGTGACTCTCTGTAATTTCCATTGGATTATACATGGCACCATCTGTAGTTTTCATTGCAAGCACCCACTTTCTTCACTGGTGAAGTGCTCTATGGTGGTGCAGCTTATATAGCTTTTTTTATAGCATATAAACACACATATCTTGGTTGTTAGGAAATTTTTACCACCAAAGGCAGCTGTATATGGCATATGTTCCACCTTACAAGACTGGATATACTGTATAGATAACTTTTCAAAAGGGACGTGCCACCCAATTGCGAAAATTGATCAGATCTACTATTATGCCACCACCACCACCAATCTCTGTTAAGTGTTTTGCCTGTTTGTGTCTGTGTTATATCTAGTTACTATTTAGCTTTCACCTGCATCAGCACTAAAGTGGGAGGGACCCGGGGATTGTGCGATATGCAATTTCTTCACAGGAAGTGTCAGTTCTTAGACTAAAAATAGAGGCCTTGCATTAACCTATGAAAAAAACCTTCTGACTCCAGGAATGTGAAGATTTACAATACAATAGGTGTACAGAGAAACACCATGAATGCACATGATCAATGCACACCTTATGAAGGTGAAAAACACATGGGGGTTATTTACTAAAACTGGAGAGTGCAAAATCTGGTGCAGCTCTGCATAGAAACCAATCAACTTCAAGATTTTATTGGCAAAGCTTAAAGAGGATGTAAACTTCCCTTGATTGTATGTACCTATAGGCAAGCCTATAATAAGGCTTACCTATAGGTACTGTAAATATCTCCTGAACTTGCACTGTCTAGGCAATATTTACTGTATACTGTTGATGATGTCATCGGGCCATACGCTCAGAAGGAACGGCTGCCCGTGCCATTTCTTCAGAGCCCTGTGTCGTAACTGACGTGTCCAGAAGAAAGACGGGTGAAGATGGATGCAGCCTCCAACGAGAACAATGTTGGCTTTGTTTGCAGGTAAGTTTCACATGATGTGCTACTATATGATGCACATTATGCCTTTACTTTGCAGGTCACTAAAACAAAACAAAAAAAATAGGCAGTGCTTAATACCTTTTTGATTGAACATGCTGAAGTTAGAAGCTGATTGGCTCTAATGCACAGCTGTACCAGATTCTGAATGCTCCAATTTTAGTAAATCTCCCCCATGGTGTAGGTAAGAGGGTTTATAATGCATTTAAGTAGCCACCAGCATGCACCTACAATTTATAGCTGAATCAAGCAAACGATAATCATACAATTCAACTCATGCACAGCGGGTGAGTTTGCATATTTGAGTCTATGGTGGAGGGAGTGGTGTCTTAAGGGAAGGTAATAAAGATCCCAACCAATAAACTATTTTTCCAAGAAAGCTCAGGAAGGCGGTATCAAGGAAAATGTACAAACACATTTTCAGAAATGATCATAAACAGCTAAATTAGCACAAATATTCTCTTAAAGTGGTAGTAAAGTCATCTTAGTCCTTTTTACCTACAGGTAAGTATATAACAAAGCTTACCTGTAGTTAAAATGAATATCTCCTAAACGTGCACCGTTTAGGAGACATTTCACAGAGCAGCCAGTGACGTCACTGGCACATGCACTCTGAAGGAACGGTATACCACGCCGTTACTCCCATACCGAGGAGTTACTCCCATGCGCATGTAGGGAAGTAACATCATTGCGGCTCGGCCATTCAGATGGCTGGAGCCTGCGAACCTGGAAGGAAGATGGCTGAAGATGTAAGCCTTGTCAGCAGTGACAGCGCGCCACTGGAGGGTTTTGTTGCAAGTCTCTCACAATATGGCATTGCCTTGCAGGAGAAAATATGTTTTTCTTTCCAGAGTTTTACCATCGCTTTAATAAATGTCCAAATGTAATATTTAATATCAAAGTGTTTTTGTGCTCCATACATGACATTTCCTGTTCCCTGGATGGCAGGTTTAAGAGAGTGGTTATAACTTCACTACAGTTTATTTGATAACAATAACTCCCTAGATATAATATAACTAGCTAGAGCACAGATGTCAATCACAGCGCCCGTGGGCCGAACACGGCCCACCAGGCCATTTCATGTGTCCCTCACAACTCTCCTCCTACAGATCTTGCACCTTTCTGTGAAGCCACAGCGCCCTCTCATCTCTTTCTGCTTCCCAGCTCTGCCCCCGGCTTCTTTCTGGCAACAGTACAAGGTAAGGGTGGGGGGACTCTTGACTTCTGATGGTGGTGGGAGACTCTTGACTTCTTGTCTTACAGATACAACTGGCCCTTTGAGGGCAACCATAATGATGATGAAATTGAATGTGATGAAATTGAGTTTGACACCCCTGCCCTAGAGTATCAAATAAACATGTCTCCTCCTCTATCTTTGCTGGACAGACGAGCATCACTGAGACAAACAGTCATGGGAGATTGCAAGATTGACCTCATACTTTCTATAAAACCTCCCGTTTGGTTTTCATCCGGAATGGTGTTTATAATATTACCATAACTGAACAAGGCAGGGGCAATACAAAAATGACCATAATTCTAGCAATGTATGCAGACATTGTAAATATAGATTATGTTTAAAGTGGTTCTAAAGGTAGAAGGTTTTTTTTCTTAGATTGAATAAAAAACCTTCTGTGTACCTCAGCCCCCCTAATACTTGCCTGAGCCCCATCTTGAACCAGTGATGCGCACAAAGACCTCGGCTGTCCAGGACTCCCCCTCCTGAGTGCCATTTGCTGCCCCTGCTGTCATTTAAAGTCAGTGAGCCAATGAGGAGAGAGGGGGTGGGGCCGAGCTGTGGTTCCATGTCTGCATGAACTCATAGAGCAGCGACTTGGCTCGGGTGCCCCCACAGCAAGCTAGGGCCAGGAGCACCAGCAAGGGGCCAGAGAGGAGGAGTATCTGGGCTGCTCTGTGCAAAACCACTGCACAGAGCAGGTAAGTAGGACATGTTTGTTATTTTTAAACTAAAAAAACACAAGACTTTAATATCACTTTAAGCCTAACTACAGCTGCAATAGTAGTTAGCGACCATGCATGTGATGACACATCCCCAAGGAATATGCTTGAGGTCAAAGGAAGTGGGTTGGGTAACACCGGGAACAATTTAGCCAAAGGACCAGCGCTAAATCATAGAGAGGTAAGTCTGTAGGGGACGGTGTGGGAGCAGGTGAGCATTACTTTATTTAAAAACTTTAAAATGATTTATGATTATAAAATAATGGTTGGGCTTTAACTTTAATGCTTTTGTTTTAAGGTGGCTACATTTTTTAAATCAGTATTAGTTAGCCCTGGAAAATAACTCAAGCTGTTGATATTCGGTTAGCAAAACCTAACAATAAAACAAATATTTTATGAATTTGACGTCTCAGCAAAGCTGGGTTGATTCATCAAGGTCTTCACAGTCCATTGTGGGTAGAGAAAACCATAACCAGCTCAGATTCATCTCTATAATCGTAACCACCTACGCTTAGGTCAACCAATCTAATATAGTCACCTTTACTGAAAACAACCGGGGGAAGAAAGAAACATTTTGCTGCACTGTCACATTGTTCCAAACTTCTGTGACAGTAAAAAGAACAAAAAGTTTCCTCTCCAAAGAGAACAAAAAAAAAATCCTTTGATCATTTTTATCAGAACCAGCTGTTAATCTGCTTTTACAGTACTTGGTAGTCTTCAAGTGCGTTCTATTAAATGAAAGCAAAACCATGGCTTTTTTCAATCCAAGATACGCTGTAAAAATTTCCTGGGTCACAACACTTAACATTACAGTGTTAAACTTTACAAATCCATAATAAAGCATAAACAGCAGCTTAAAAAAATTATGAAGCCTTCTAGTTTATTTCCAGTAATTTAGGGATTATTTACAAAGCATTTAGTTTGCAAGGAGTCTTTTACGCTTTTAGCTATAGACTTTTGAATTGATAAAGATAGATTTGTTCATTTATATGACCAAATGCATTTTTTTTAAGGTTTAATATTACACAAAATCATTAGCATATTTACAAATTAATCTCCCCCCCGGGTTGAAAAAGAAGATCAAAGATATACAACAAGAAAAAAGCTTTATTACTTTTAAAGTGAGAGAATATGAAATATTACATTGAATGATAAATGCCTTTATTGCAACAACAGCCTCTCAGTATGGAATTACACAATAACGTGTGTAATGAATACATTCTGGAGAAGAGGGTTGATATTATTTGTGAATAAATAAATCAATATATCACTTAGACTTTTTCTCTTCTAGCCAGAGAATTCTTGCTCAAACATCTTAATATTTTTTTTCATAATTATTATATTATTGTTTTCATAGATAACCTGAAAAAATCTAAATGATAGATTTTCTTGACTACATTGTAGGAGAACCATTAGACAAATAAGGAAAACATATACAAAATACGCTATATTGTCAAAAGTATTGGGACGCCTGCCTTTACATGCACATGAACTTTAATGGCATCCCAGTCTTAGTCCGTAGGGTTCACTATTGAGTTGGCCCACCCTTTGCAGCTATAACAGCTTCAACTCTTCTGGGAAGGCTGTCCACAAGGTTTAGGAGTGTCTATGGGAATGTTTGACCATTCTTCCAGAAGCGCATTTGTGAGGTCAGGCACTGAGGTATTCTATTGGGTTGAGGTGCAGTCCAGTCAAGTTCCTCCACCCAAAACTTTCTCATCCATGTCTTTATGGATCTTGTTTTGTGCACTGGTTCAAATCATTTGGTGGAGGGGGACATATGGTGTGAAGTTCTCTTTCAGGGGTTGGGCTTGGCCCCTTAGTTCCAGTGAAGGGAACTCTTAAGGTGTCAGCATACCAAGACATTTTGAACAATTTCATGCTCCCAACTTTGTGGGAACCGTTTGGGGATGGCCCCTTCCTGTTCCAATATGACTGCGCACCAGTGCACAAAGCAAGGTCCATAAAGACGTGGATGAGCGAGTTTGGGGTGGAAGAACTTGACTGGGCTGCACAAAGTCCTGACCTCAACTTGATAAAACACCATTGGGATGAACTCGAGTGCCATAAGGCCGGGTCCTCCATCAATAATTGTGGTTTCATCCTCCAATTGCTACATCGTTTTTAAGTGAATTTGCACTTTTTGCAGTCAAATTTGGGAAGCCCCACTATGCTATGTGTTGCCATTCACACAGCATACCTAAAAATATTTTTTACTTTTCTAGTTGTTACTTTGGAGTATAGTTATACATAGGATGCTATAATCAGCTTGTCTAGTTCAGAATATTTGTCAATGTTGTGCAATTAGGAGACCACCCATCTGGCTGAGCTAGTTAACCTCTCACTCCCAGGGGTGACTACTCATGGGGTTCTACTCTCACTTCAGGCCCGCTGCCATATCTGTACCTATCATGGCTTCCTTTCACACTTCTCCAAAGCCATTTCCGCAAACAGATACACACAGAGGCCAGACTCCATAGCAAAATGTCTTTACTGGAACATTGACTCAATGCATTACAGTCAATTCCAACAAACAACAGCTTTAACAATTACAGTCAATAGCCAGGTAGTTGATGTTTGGCTGCACCTGGGCCAAATTCAAATGACCATTTTACCTCTACTCTCACCCTGTCCCCTGAGACCTGCTGAGCCTCTCTCCTCTTCCTGTTCCAGACCAAGACTGAAAGACCCTAGCCTCCCTACTACCCACCTACTGAGGACTACCACTCCTCCCCTCTATAGGGAAGGGGTATTCCTAAAAGGGTAAAAGGGGAGCACTTTCCAACTCCTCCTGCTTACATGACAATATAGTACCTTTAATATTACATAGAAGGGAAAAGCTAAATAGGATTTGTAAGCAAGCAAAGAACAAGTAAAAAAGTAAGTAGCAATTTTTAAATATTTTATTTTTGTTATGCTATGGGGATGTGGACATGTAACAAATATAAAGTGGGTGGTGGTATTCCAATTTGGCTGTTAAAGTAGAATTTTACTTGAAAAGGAAACCTGTACTAAGAGAAATGCACATACTGCTTATGCTAACCGCCTTCCAAAAAAAGCCCTGCTGCTTTGCATAAAGTACAAATGAACATGCTTACAGAAATAGAAAGCAAAGGCTTATGCTCATGCAATGTCCAGTCACCAACTGGGGAAGGTGCTAAATCAGACTAGATGGCTTAAAGCGAATGTAAATGTTCTATTTTTTTTTTAAATAATAAACATGTTATACTTAACTGCTCAGTGCAATGGCATTGCACAGAGCAACCCCGAGCCTCCGAACCTCCTCTTCTGGGGTCCTCCACCTCACTCCCGGCTCCTCCTCTTCTATGTGTCTCCCCAAAGCAAGCTACTTGCTAAAGAGTAGAGTTGATTGAAACCCCTGGATGTTCGGGTTCGGTGGGTTCGGCCGAACTTCGGGAAAAAGTCCGGATTCGGTACCGAACTTGACCCGAACTTTAGCCCGAACCCCGTTGAATTCAATGGAGACCCAAACTTTTTGGCACAAAAATGACTGTAAAAAAGTCCTGGAAAGTGCTAGATGGCTGCAAAATGATTTTAGAACAATAATCTGTCCCTTACAGCAACAGCAGGAACCTGACCCTATAGGAGTAGGAGATGATTTTAGAACAATAATCTGTCCCTCTAAGCAGTAGACTCTACCTAGTCCAGTCAGATCGTTTTGTATTGCAGGATGAGATCTGCAATCTGTCCCTAAAAGCAGTAGTAGTAGTAATCTCTACCTATCTATCTATCTTCAATCTGTCCCTCACAGCACCGGCAGCATCCTCTCCCTACACTACCCAGAGAGCATGTGACATGCAGCACTAAGTGACTCCAGCTTATAAAGAGGCTGGGTCACATGATGCACTGGCCAATCACAGCCATGCCATTAGTAAGCATGGCTGTGATGGCTTTGAAGGGCAAACCTGTGAAACCTTTGTTGATTGGCTGCTCTGCGGCTATTCAACATGCGTGATCAAATACCCGAACCCAGAACTTGAACCCAAACTTTTTTTCAAAAGTCCGGGTTCGGGTCCGGGTAACGGACACCCCAAAGTTCGGTACGAACCCGAACTTTACAGTTCGGGTTTCCTCTACTCTACTAAAGAGTCTCATCTGTGGGCTCTCTTCCAAGCTGGGCTGTGTGCATTCATAGACATGCACAGCATGCTTGGCCTCATCCCACCCCCTCACAGAATTTGATTGACAGCAGCAGCAGCCAATGGTTCCCGCTGCTGTCTCTCTGTCCTGTAAGACAGTGACAGGGCTGGATTGGATAAGACTCTGGTAAGTATACAACTACTGGGACATGTCTACCTTAATGCAGGGAATGTAAAAATGTCCTAACTTTTAGAACCGCTTTAAAGGAAAGTTTTCTATAAAGAAACATGGAAGCTTCTATTGCCGACCTTTCATGCAAAGTCTAGTTGTATGGCTGCCATGCTTGCTGACCCTCTGGTGTCAATACTTTGAGTCACTAACCCAGAACAAGTATGCAGGTAAGGGAGTCTGACTTTACTATGTTTTTACTGGGCATGTACATTTCCAGGTTTTGGAGGTATTTTTGGAAATCTTTGTCAAAAATATCACACCCCCTTATTTGAACAGTATCATAACCGATTACCATGTTTAAATAAAAAAATGAAATATTTAATCAAAATAAAAGATGATTACATTCCTTCAGGAATATAAAAGATATAGATGGGTATTTATCATAGGTTAGAAAAGATAAGAGTAATAAGATAAATCACAAATCTAAGAATTTAGAAAAATTACACTTTAGGGAAGGATTTCATTTAAAGGATATTGATGCTGAAAGCACTTCAATTTCTTGCAGGGTTTGATCAAAGCTTTATCCTTTCATGTAAGATACTGTCAAAATATCCTGAAATTATACATCGATTAGTACAAAATGATACAGCTAAGGCATGGGGAAGTAAAAGCTGTTTTAACCTGCCCAAAGGATACATGTCCTAGATCTGCTGTGTTAATAAGAAATAGCTCATGGTCACATCTCCGGCACCTAGTGGGGGGTCAACAGTCCTACCCCCAAATGGGTTTAAATTTGGAGTGGGTCAATAGCTCATAATGTAGGTAACATGATTGTAAAGATTTTTTTTGTTAAATAAAAAACATGTTATACTTACCTGCCCTATGCATTGTTTTTTTTTTAAAAATGGGGCTCCTATGGAATAGCCTAATCAGGGCTGCTGTTAGAAATCATAGGGCCCCATACAGCCTACCTGACAGGGCCCCTTCCCCCGGACGAAAGTGACTGAGGACATTTTATCAGTCCGTTCTCTGTAGCTTCAGCTACACAAATGCATGAATAGGAAGCACTTTGAGGCTTCCTGCTCATTTCCAACCTGAAGCATAGTAAACATAGTTGATTATACTTCAGTGATGAATGGACACAGGAGTGATTGGTACTGATCGCTTAGTGTGTTAATTTAGGAATGGAAAGGGCCAGTAAATGACATATTTACCATCCCATTCTGCCGCTCTCCATCCTGAAACATCCCCCTGTGTACCTGCAGCATTTTCAGGCAGGAGAGGAGAGAAGCCGACAGCGCTATGGGGGAAAGGGGCACACATAAGGAGAAAGTCCAGCTGGAGTGAGAAAGGAGAGGAGAAGCTGTCAGTGCTGCAAGGGGAGGCAGAATAGGATTGGTTTTCTGCAATAAGACAGCACAACCAGACAGCAGCAGATGCCCAGGCCCCCCTTTTAAACTGATGGGGTATGGGCCAGGTTCAGGAGGGCTGGCTATACTGCCTTAACAGCGGCCCTGAGCATAATGCAGGGGACAGGTTAACTTCTCCTGAAGCTAAACAATCACAGCTTGATTAGATTCTTCCCTGGCCACAGAGGTGGGAAAAGGCAGTGTTGAACCTAGAAGTGGTCAGAGCTTGTCACTTCCAGGTTCTTTCTAGCTAAAGAGGATCCGTGGACAGATGTTCACCAGACTCTCGCTGCTCTCCCTGCTGACACCTGCCATAGTAGTCCTAAGCACCCAAGGGGAAAGGTGCACTCAGGATACATAAAGATGTGGCATGTTACTTCACCATACAACTGCCTTCTGTCATGATATCATGTTTTGGTCCTCATCATGCCTGGCAGCAGTAGGTGGTCCTTAATGATGTGAAGAACAATGTTTACGTAGTGACAGGTGAGCACCATTCTGTGCAGCAGGATTGTGAGTCAGAGCCAGCGAATGGCACATTCCTAGAGTCCATGATAGCCTGGGCTAACGGAGTGGGTTGAATGAAGCTGGGCATGAAACCAAGGTGTGGCCCAGCCAGCACTGAACCACAGAACAGAGAAGCTATGAAACAGCGTTGAAGAGGAGGGAAATTTTGCAGCAAATGATACATTCTTGTACTTCAAGACTTGGGCTTTTACTTTTTTACTTTTATTAAAAAGGTGAAGTTGGGCTTCATCGGATAATTGAATGGAACCTAATTTTGCCTTCAGTCATAGTAGGAAATTATCTGAGAAGGGCTTTTTCAGTAACTATAGGTTCCAAATGTAAACCAATTCTATATTCTTTTGTAAATAATGAATTCAACAAAAGAGTTTGGGAAAGTCAAAATTGGAAATTTTGGGAGCAGAGGTGGCTCATTGGGATGGCAGGAAATACTGGAAAGGCAAGTATTAAAGCATATCTAAACCCTATGAATAAATATCTCTTTTTTGGCCTATTTTGGTATAGTTGAAAATGTTTTCTTACTGTATATTGTTGGATAAATGAAAAAAATATCTGTTGATCTTGCTGGAAATCTTATAAGGTAATAACTTTCAATGCCCCCTGCCTGTACTGACAAATTATCAGTGTGTAGGCAGGGCCAATTCAATGTGCACACTACAATTGCACCCCCACTCCTGGAGGGAGACGATGCATCTCATGTCCTCATAAGACATAGTATAAGCACCATCATCTTCTGTTCCTCCTCTGGAAGATCCAGAGGCCTACTTTGGGGTGCCTTACTTCTGCTATCTTAGGCTGGGTTCATACTGTATTCACATGTGGCTCCCAGCAGGGGTCCGGTGCCTCCTGGTTCACTGTTTCAGGTCCAAATTTTTTGGGTTGAATTTGGACCTGAAACGAACCAAAAGACACACAGGGCTCCTGTGCATATTTGCACCGGAGCCGCAGCGGAGATATGTGAACTGGCTCCATAGAGAGCGGGTTAAAATCTCCTGCATCCAATTCGCAATAGTGTGAACCCAGCCTAACTGACTGAGCTCACAATGGAGGTGGATCTCCATGGCAATACCCAGCTGGGAAAAAACCCTGTTTCCGAGAAGCCTACATCTTGCCCAGAAAGTTTCCCTCTATGACCAACTTTCCTCTTCCTACTCCAGTACTCAGACTTCACCCACACCCACTCCACAGCTCTTTATATACCCTCACGTTAGAGAACAAGGAGCCCTCTAGTGGTCACAGGAGCATCTACAACAGGGTCACTTAACCAGTTCCACACTGCCTACCGCATATTTATGGAGGCAGTGTGGACGCTGGCCGCGAATCGCCGTAAAAACACGGCGATTTGCGAATGGCCGCTAGGGGGTGCGTGTGCACACCCACCGCACTCCTGAGGAGTGTGCCCGCGGCTCGGGCGGACCCAATGTCCGCCGGCGAGCCGCGATGAAAGGCCACAGGCAAAGAACGTGGAACCGCCGATGTAAACACGGCGGTTCCCCGTTCTGACAGTGCGGGCATGGGAGATCTACTGATCCCTGTCACTGGCATCAGTTAGATCTCTCATGCCAATGGTAGCCCGACCCCCCCACAGTAAGAGCACACCCAGGGAACACAGTTAACCCCTAGATCTCCCCCTGCAGGTTAACCCCTTCCCTGCCAGTGACATTTATACAGTAATCAGTGGATATTTAAATTTCTGATCGCTGAATAAATGTCATTGGTCCCAAAAAAGTGTCAAAAATGTCCGACATGTCCGCCACAATATCGCAGTACCGCTAAAAATCACAGATCGCCGCCATTACTAGTAAAAAATAAAAAAAAAATAAAAACCCCAGAAATTAATTCTCACCATCCGTAAACGTTGCCATTTTTGCGCAAACCAATCAATAAATGCCAATTGCGATTTTTTTTTATCACAAATATGAGGAAGAATATAAATCGGCCAAAACCGGTGAAAAAAAATGTCTTTTTATACATTTTTTTTTGGATTTGAATTTTAGCAAAATGTAAGAAATTTGGGTTTTTTTTGCAAAATGGTCGCTCTTCTTTTGTTTATAGCGGTGATCAGAAATGACGCAGAGGTGATCAAATACCACCAAAAGAAAGCACTATTTGTGTGAAAAAAAGGACGCAAATTTTGTTTGGGTACAACGTCGCACGACAGTGCAATTGTCAGTTAAAGAGACGCAGTGCCGAATCACAAAAAGTGTTCTGGTTCTAAACTGGGAAATTCTTCCGGAGGTTAAGTGGTTAAAGTGATTGTAAAGGCTTGTTTTTTTTTTTTTTAAATAACAAACATGTTATACTTACCTCCTCTGTGCAGTTGGATTTTTACAGATCAGCCCGGATCCTTCTCTTCTCGGGTCCTTCTTCTGCTCTCCTGGCCCCTCCCTCTGGTGAGGGTGAGTGCCCCCTCAGCCAGCAGCTTTCTATGGGGGCACCCGAGCTGAGTCAGAGCTTTGTGTATCCATTCAGACATGGAGCCCCGACCTGTCCACGCCCCCCTCTCCCCTGATTGGCTGACTGATTTTGATTGACAGCCGTGGGAGCCAATAGCACCACTGCTGTGTCTCAGCCAATCAGTGTCTGGGACAGCTAAGACAGTCGTGGACATTGCTGCAGAGAGAAGGGGCTCAGGTGAGTAATTAGGGGGGCTCTGGTGGGGCTGCTACACAACAAAGGTGTTTTATCTTATCTTAATGCATAGAATGCAGCCCTTAGAATCTTACTAAGGGCTCATGCATGCTGCAGATTTAAAAAAAAAGCTGCTTTTACAGGCATTTGAGTTTTTTTTCTGCTTGAAGAAGCTTGTGCTTCTTTGAACTCCTGTGCACATTTTTATTGAGCTACTTCAAGCTCCTTTGAGCTTTTTTGAGCATAAGCATTCTTTTTCACAAACCCTCCAAAATAGTATTTTCTTCACCACTGTGTAAACAAAACAAAAAGCTGGAACAAACGTTTTCCAGCTTTTTCAAGCTTTTTTGAGCTCTTTGGGGCACTAGCTCCTCTCAAAAACGCGAGTTTGGTGGGGTTTTTTTCTGCCTGTAGGAGCATATGCCTGAAAACGCCTGAAAAAGCCATCGTTTGCATGGACACATTGGCTAACATGGAGGGGAGTTTTTTAAAAATCGGAGCTCAAAAGCCTGTAGGAGCCGCTTCTTTTAGCTCCTTTGAGCTGCAGTGTGCATGAGCCCTAACAGGGTCACAGACAGCAATAAAAACTTGAACAATGTACTAATCCATCTCTACTCTATCCAAACTTTAAAAAAAAAATTGCTATTGGTTATAGTTTAACCCTTTATTACAAGTTAGCATTGTTCCCTTCTATATTTTAGAAATATAGAACCACTCTTTTCTATGTTATGAACAATAGGAGAGGAGTGGGGTTCTGTGGTTTTATCTTGTTTCTGTTGTTTTTCTAAAGAAGGGTG
Organism: Glandirana rugosa; assembly: GCA_018402905.1. Taxonomy (NCBI): domain Eukaryota; kingdom Metazoa; phylum Chordata; class Amphibia; order Anura; family Ranidae; genus Glandirana; species Glandirana rugosa. The sequence continues at coordinate 2,239,797 of BLSH010330950.1, read as the reverse complement.
AATGAGCGTTGTTATCAAGAAGTGCGTTACTGGCAGAAATACCCATTGAAAATAAAGAAAAAAAGGTAAAAAAAATGCATACACCACATCTAAGGGCTGGTAAGCTGCAATATATTAATTTCTATTTTTTGTTTTAGATACACTTCAAGTCCTTGGGGTGCCTGCTATAAAGAGAACCTGTTATTTTGTCTTTTCCAGGCAACCTACAGGCTCACTTTATATCAGAAAAGCCCGGGTGTAAGTAATCATTTTTTTGCTTCTTTTTAATCCACCTTTCCTTTCCTTACCGTACTCACAAAGAAAATGTATTGCTTGCAGTAATGCAACAATAATATAGGAATATCTAGACCTTCTCTGTATCTACATGAGTAGGATACCCTGTGGATTAGGTTGCATATATTTTCTCGATATTTTGCATCATTAATGGGATAAAGGAAGGTCTAGTAAATATTCTCTTGAGCATTCTGGGATTTCCAGTTTGAATACATATACATTTCTTACACCATGCAAGGAGTGAATATATCACATGCCCTCGGAGAATTGGAACAAAATATGCAGGGCGGTAATAAGCTTGCCCACACCTGATACATACATTAAACACTCCCTGCTTGTACAAGGGAGCTATCTGCAGCTCACGCAGCTTTTACGGCTATTACCTTTATATTTTAAAGGAAAACGATCCCTTTTTATTTGCTTTTAAAAAAATGAAGCCAATTCACACATGCGCTGGGTTAGCACACTTGTGTTAATGCATGCGTTTTGTGGCCTGAGGTGCATTGCATTAAAAGCAGCTCGTTCATTTGAATGGACTCTCAATATACCTCAACAAAAAAAAAAAAAAAAGTACTACAATCATACAGATAGGAAAAGAGATTTCTGAGAGGAATTCTGTACATTCCACATTTTACAAAATTAAAGCAGCTTCGGATTAAATTAAACTGGAAATGTAGTTTTTTAAAAAGAGAAGTTTGGGAATAAAAAAATGTTTTTAAAAAATACACATACTCACCTAGATGGCTGCAGAATCGATTCCCCGCTGCCTCTAAGACAAAGAACTGAGCGATCAAACACCTCTGATCGATTAGTTCTCAGTCTTCTGAGAGCAGAGAGCTGTTGACTGTTAGCCACTGGCTCTCTGCTCTGCTCCTTCAGCGCTCACTGGAGCACCGGGCTGCGAAGGGGATGGGAGCGAATGATTCAGGCGCTTAGTGGTGTACTGAGAGGCTGAGCCAGCTGCCGGTCCAGGCATTTGTGTGGATCCTGACTGCAAAGTCTGGCTGACGTCACTCAGTGGACTTTCGTCTGTCAGTCACCTGCTCTCTGCTCTGCTCCTCCAGCACTCACTGGAGGTCTGGGTTGCAGAGGGGATGGGAGCGGCTGGTTCTGGTGCCCAGCGGTGCACTGTGAGGATGAGCCATCTGCATAACAAGCTGCCTTCCTATAATCCATAGGAGAAGTAGAGCCAAAAGTGCTTTGGCCCTACTTCTCCTTTCAGGCTAGCCTTACATGTATACATTTTCTTGTTCAGCCCGAGTATTGAATGTGTAAAAAGCTAATAGTTCCTCTGTCCACATTAAATAGATGGAGGAATCTCTGTTGCTCGCTACTGTATTCAGATAGTCGCAGTGTCCATGGCTGTCAGAATATCCAAAAAGTAGCTGTATCTAGTTGGCTGTGGTTAATATCCAACCGACAAACAAAACCAAAATTTGTTAAACGAGTGATGCCGTCATTGCCACCCACAGCTCGAATTCCAGCTAATTCAGCAGGAAATGGACAAATTTGAGCTGTGTATGGCCAACTTAAAGTGGAACTATCCTCAACAATATTTACCTTTAGTTCAATGGTCTAATGCCTCCGAGGTCTCCGTTGACATTTTCTCCCAGGCTTCTTCTGAGTACATGTCTTCAACCATCTTCATTGGCTGGCGCGGGGTGATGTCACCCCCACGTATGCAGAATGGGCATCTACTCTATCTTTGTGAACAAACCCACTAGGGTGAAACGGGTTTAAGAAGTATGTTTTTTTGGGTGGGGGCTTTAGGGTTGATTTACTAAAACAGGAGAGTGCAAAATCTGGTGCAGCTGTGCATGGTAGCCAATCAGCTTCTAACTTCACCTTGTTTAATTAAGCTTTGACAAAATCCCTGTAAGCTGATTTCTATGAAGAACTGCACCAGATTTTGCACTCTCTAGTTTTAGTAAATCAACACTTGTATGCATGCCTTTCCTTTATTGCTAATAGAATAAATTCCTAGGATGAGCTAATAATAGTGGGTGACTTCAATCTTTTCATATTCTTGTATTGGAGTGGAGACGGACTACAGGAGCCAGAACATGGATAGTCTGTGCATGTTAAGGGGTAGAGGTTTGGAGCAGTGCCATGGATCTGGTTATGCCACAGGTAGCCATTTGCTTTAACTCTAGTATCACTGAGCTATAAAAGATCTCCCACATAGCTCTAGCATAACTATTCTTTTATGGTAGCCTTGTTTCCTAGATTTCATTGGCAGTTTTATTTGTTGACTAGAGTTAAAACCCAGAAAAGAGCTGAATTTAATTTAATGAAACAATTGGCTGGTGCATGGAATGGGGAATGCCTGTAATTAAGCCCTTACAAAGGGAGTTTGCAGCACTGAATGGCAGCAGCAAAACGGTTTAATGAAATTATTTCTAATAGGAGGACAGAGACATGTGAGTGTGCATGTGAAGCTGCGCAGATCACAAGGCTTTCTGTTCATGGAAAAGTATGTTGACTGGGGTCTGGTTTTAGAACTTAAGTAAATAAGCTTAGTTGCCTGTTCATCTTCCCAACAGTACTGAAAAGTCTTCAAAATAATCCTAAAATACAAACAACAAAGAAAACAAAAGCCCCAGCGCTAGTTAATAAAAGAGACCACATTTAAAGCGACTTGGCTTAGAAGATTTCGACAAGCGTCTGTTTCTCCTTGGATCGGGAAAGGTCCAAGATTGACGGGAGCAGGAAAAGCTACATTATAAATGTAACTGCAGCAAAGGTCCATTTACCATTTAGAACCAGAGAAAAGATCTAATTCTTGCACACTCTATACCAGAGTTTCTCAACTAGGGTTTCTCAGGAGGTTGCTAGGAGTTCCTTGAGCAATGTGCAATATCGGAGTCTTACATAAGTTCCAACTGACACAATTGAGCTTTTTAACTACCTGTAAGTGGGTAATTCTTCCCAAGTATCACAAATGTAAGGATCATTCTTCCCATTGACCATCACACTAATGTATCATGAGTTCCAGATATAGTCATTTTTACTAGGTGTTCCCTGAAACCAGAGTTATTTCAATGGATGCTCTGTGTTGAATAAGAAAGGCTGCTCTATACAAAATACATACAAATAATGCAAAAATAATAAAAAAAAAGCCCTCCAAATTGAAAACGGAAAAAAAAATGACTAAAGGATTTGTCAACCTTGGTCCTTCTACTACCCCTCAAAATAATAAGATTGACATAGGTGGAATAAATGGCCACAGCAGACATTTTATTTACAAAATGAAATAACAACAAAAAACATTTTTTGACAAGGCAACCTTGAGGGGGTATTTGGGTATCCTTAAAGGCAGAATTTATATCTAGAATTGTTCCTACTTTTCTCCCTTGGGGACCTACTTCCTGGGAGCACCACTAATAACCAACCAAGTGGAAGCATCGTACAACTGATGGGCCCCTCAGTTTTGTAACAATTCAAGTATTCACCGAATGCACAAAGACCCTCTGATCCACCCTGCTGATGTGACAATTTTGTTTTTTAATACCTCCCCACAACCCTTGACTTTCAATGAACCGCAAGTCTAAGGCAGGTGGATAGGGAAACTTTTTCTTTACCTAAATGCTACAAAATGAACACCCAACATCCTTCACAGGAACAACCCTTGCAACACCACCCTGCTCATCTCACCTTTAGCCACCAGTCGGGTAAGACCTACACCCCTTCCCCATTCAACTTACATTTTTACCCCTTTCTGAACTGCTCTTGCCCTTAGTCATGCGGACTCTCCATCCATTTACTCTTCTCCAAGTCTCACTATATTTTAGTATTAAAGCTTTTAAAGCTGAAAGTCTCCATCCTTAACTGTCCCATGGTCCTGTGCCAGCATCTTCTTCTGAATGCCTGAGGCCACTTCACTGGCCAGCAGGGGGTGACGTCACTCCTGCACATGCACAAAAGGCCATCATCCCAGCACTTGTAGGCAGGCCTGACACTGTAAGCTGAGCTGCGCATGTACAGCTGAGTTTGCCTACTTTTACAACGGGACTTCAGTTCCGCTTTAAGAATGTAGAGCAAACTTGTCACAAAATTTTAACTGATACCAGCACCAGATTTAGCAAAGCAACAATGACCGGAGCAAAAATGATTCCTCTAGCATATCATCCCACTTTATGTACAATGGCTTATTGTCTCCATAACACACGGAGCTGACTAGCGACGGAAGCAGGCTTTTGTGTCTGCTGCTCATTATTTGAGATAAACTTGTGAATATTTGGAGAGATATTGTCCTGAAGAGCTGATTAGGTGCATAGAACTTTCATTTGACCAGCGCTGAAAATAACCGGTCCCCAGCCTGACACATAAAAAATAAGTTTGCTGCACAGTAAAAAGTATAGCACCACTCAGCTGTTTAGTAGGATGCAGAATATCCCCTAACTTTTTTCTCCTAATTCTTTCCAAAAATGCATTGTTTCATTGTTCTACAGTATCTCACAAAAGTGAGTACACCCCTCACATTTTTGTAAATATTTTATTATATCTTTTCGTGTGACAACACTGAAGAAATGACACTTTGCTACAATGTAAAGTAGAGAGAGTACAGCTTGTATAACAGTGTGAATTTGCTGTACCCTCAAAATAACTCAACACACAGCTATTAAAGAGGAAGTAAACCCTGATGGGTTTTACTTCCCCTTTATTACCCTGCAATGTAAAAGCATAATGGGCTAGTATGCATCGCATATTAGCCTATTATGTAGAACTTACCTGCATGCGATGTCCCCGCTCCAGGCCGTGTCCATCTTCTGCACCTCTTCCTTCCGGGGCCGTGGACTCCGGCTCTGTGACTGGCCGTAGTCGCGTGACGTCACTCCTGCGCATGCACGTGGGAGCTGCCAATTGCGGCACAATCTCATTGAATCATCAAATAATAGTGCAGCACAAATAGTCCATCCAATAAATGAAAATTAATGATATGATAGAGTCACAGACACATATGAGTCCCAGGGAGTGATATATGGTGTTGAATCTTGGAAATATGCAGGTGAAAACAAGTGAATCCAGCCACCACCAACACTAGCAGCCTCTCATCTCCTTGCTGTGACCTTAACAGGCCTTCAAGCATGTAATCATACTCATTGGGGGTGATAATAGGTCCAGGTGCCCAACACCAATGATTATGAATACTCCGCCAGGTATAAACAGTCCAGTTCTGTGTTCTGTCGTACTGTCCCAAGCTTTTAACAAAATCCCTGTGGTCTGAGATCCAGGGTGTGGATTGCATGTGCCACACGTCATCGGGCACATGCGCAGTGAAGAAATGGAGGCTGTTTCTGCACTGCGCAAGTGCCCGATGACATGGGCACATGCAAGTACACTGTGTATCTCCTAAACCGTGCAGGTTTAGCAGATGAGCAGGGAACCTACAGGTAAGCCTCATGATAGGCTTACCTGTAGGTTAAAGTGGTTGTCAAGGGTTGACAACCATTTTAATGTCTAAACTGCTCACAACAAAAGTGAGCACACCCCTAAGTGAAAATGTCCAAATTGGGCCCAAAGTGTCAATATTTTGTGTGGCCACCATTATTTTCCAGCACTGCCTTAATCCTCTTGGGCATGGAGTTCACCAGAGCTTCACAGGTTGCCACTGGAGTCCTCTTCCACTCCTCCATGACGACATCACAGAGCTGCTGGATGTTAGAGACCTTGCGCTCCTCCACCCTCCATTTGAGGATGCCCCACAGATACTCAATTGAGTTTAGGTCTGGAGATATGTTTGGCCAGTCCATCACCTTTGAAAGGGTGGTGGGTCAGCTTCTTTAGCAAGGCAGTGGTCATCTTGGGGTCATTATGATGATGGAATGCTGCCCTGAGGCCCAGTCTCTGAAGGGAGGGGATCATGCTCTGCTTCAGTATGTCACAGTACATGTTGGCATTCATGGTTCCCTCAATGAACTGTAGCTCCCCAGTGCCAACAGCACTCATGCAGTCCCAGACCATGACACTTCCACCACCATGCTAGACTGTAGGCAAGACATACTTGTCTTTCTACTCCTCACCTGGTTGCTGCCACTCACACTTGACACCATCTGAACCAAATAAGTTTATCTTGGTCTCATCAGACCACAGGATATGGTTCCAGTAATCCATGCCCTTAGTCTGCTTGTCTTCAGCAAACTGTTTGCGGGCTTTCTTGTTCATCATCATTAGAAGGGGCTTCCTTCTGGGATGACAGTCATGCAGACCAATTTGATGAGTGTAATGCAGCGTATGGTCTGAGCACTGACAGGCTGACCCACCACCCCTTCAACCTCTGCAGCAATGCTGGCAGCACTCATACGTCTATTTCCCAAAGACAACCTCTGGATATGACGCTGAGCATGTGCGCTCAACTTCTTTGGTCGACCATGGCGAGGCCTGTTCTGAATGGAACCTGTCCTGCTAAACTGCTGTATGGTCTTGGCCACCGTGCTGCAGATCAGTTTCAGGGTCTTGGCAATCTTCTTATAGCCTAGGCCATATTTAAAACAATTCTTTTTTTCAGATCCTCAGAGTTCTTTGCCATGAGGTACCATGTTGAGCTTCCGGTGACCAGTATGAGAGAGTGAGAGTGATAACACCAACTTTAACACACCTACTCCCCATTCACACCTGAGACCTTGTAACACTAATGAGTCACATGACATGGGGAGGGAAAATGGCTAATTGTGCCCAATTTGGACATTTTCACTTAAGGGTGTACTCACTTTTTTGCCAGTGGTTAAGACGTTAATGGCTGTGTGTTGAGTTATATTGAGGGGACAGCAAATTTGCACTGTTATACAAGCTGTACACTCACTACTTTACATTGTAGCCTTACATTTCTTCAGTGTTGTCACATGAAAAGATAGAATAAAATATTTACAAAAATGTGAGGGGTGTACTCACTTTTGTGAGATACTGTATATATATATATATATATATATATATATTAGGGCTGGAACTAACAATTATTTTCATAATTGATTAGTTTGTCGATTATTGTTTCGATTAATCGATTAATCGGATAATAACCTTACAATACAACCTAATTTAGTGAATATTTAAAGTTTAAAAAAAGGCAATTTATTCTTAAATATCTCTATGCAGTGGTAAATATAAATGACCAACTATATGGTTAGGAAGCAAAAATCTGTAAACCACTCTGAGAATAACAGACAGAAGCATATATAATAATAAATTCACCCAGAAGTGGGATATATGGGCATTTTAACTAGGTGTCAGACATGAAGCTATATGAAGGGTGGAAGGGAGATAGAAATCTTTTATATTAAAGTAGTGCTAAAAGCTGAGACTTGTTTATTTTTTATTTTTTCATGGATATGATCATTTTAAATATAATGCACAATACTGGTAAAAGTTTACTTTAAATTTAATTGTAATGCCCTCTATTACCTCCAGACTATCAGCCTCCACCTTCTCTCCTTCTCTGGGTTTAGATGCTGATCTTCCTGAACACAGTCTTTAAAGTAATGTTTTTAAAATGACAAATATGTTATACTTACCTTCTCTGTGTAATGGTTTTGCACAGAGCAGCCCTGATTCTCCTGTTCTGGGGTCTCCCATCAACGCTTTTGGCTCCTCCTGCCTTCATAGTGCCCCAATATCAAGCTGCAAAGTATAGTATAAGTATAGTATAGAGAGTCCATATTGCAAGGTAAAATATCTTCTACCTCTTGAAACCACTCACTTCCTGCCCAGGACTACATGTCCCATGAGGCATTGCTCCTCACACATTCACAAGTTCTCAGGCACTTACTGACATGTATGGACAGTGTACTGAGCTGTATGTGTGCTGCACTGTATTTCCTGATATGTAAACAAACAATGCATTCTGTACATGCGTCAAATAATCGGCTGGCCAATTAATCGATTATGAAAATAGTTGACAACTATTTTCATAATCAATTAGTTGTCGATTGATCGATTAGTTGTTTTGGCCCTAATATATATATATATATATATATATATATATATATATATATATATTTATATACACACACACACAATATTGCCAAAAGTATTGGAACGCCTGCCTTTACATGCACATGAACTTTAATGGCATCCCAGTCTTAGTCTGTAGGGTTCAATATTGAGTTGGCCCACCCTTTGCAGCTATAACAGCTTAAGTCTTCTGGGAAGGCTGTCCACAAGTTTTAGGAGTGTGTCTATGGGAATGTTTGACCATTCTTCCAGAAGAGCATTGGGAGGTCAGGCACTGATGTTGGACGAGAAGGCCTGGTTTGCATTCTCCGCTCTAATTCATCCCAAAGATGTTCTATCAGGTTGAAGTCAGGACTCTGTGCAGGCCAGTCAATTTCCTCCACCCCAAACTCGCTCATCCATGTCTTTATGGACCTTGCTTTGTGCACTGGTGCGCAGTCATGTTGGAACAGGAAGGGACCATTCCCAAACTGTTCCCACAAAGTTGAGAGCATGAAATTGTCCAAAATGTCTTGGTGTGCTGACGCCTTAAGAGTTCCCTTCACTGGAACTAAGGGGCCAAGCCCAACTCTTGAAAGACAACCCCACACCATCATCCCCCCTCCACATGATTTGGGCCAGTGCACAAAGCAAGGTCTATAAAGACATGGATGAGTGAGTTTGGGGTGGAGGAACTTGACTAGCCTGATTGTATATGTGTAATAAAGACAGATCATGGCTGATGGAAGGAGCTGGAAGGGTTTTTTACACATATTCCTGTAAATATCACAGCACCCTTCCTCAGTCCTCCTCTCAAGAGCCTTCAGTCCAATGCAAACAATGGGCTAGCTCTTGGAAGAAGTTATGCTGGTGTGGACTGATCTCTTTAACTAAGATCGGTCAATAGTCAGCCTTGAATCTGCCCTGGTATACACAATACAATCCTTTTTGGAGCAATATCAGAGGGAGCTGGCCCATAGTAGACTACTTTACTGACTTGCAGTGTATTACACAGCATTCAATGTTTACAGAGGGCAGTTGACATCATCACCACTCTTTTATTCTCTTTTCACATGACTATTTATACCATCAAGTAATAAGACCTATACTTCTACCCATCAGAAGAGGCGCCACTGGGCCACCAGCATTTTTCTGTTATTGTTTTTCCAGTCTTGTGGGTTGTTGCTACTGTTGATACTATGCTCCTCCTCCCCTTCAATTGAATGTGGCACTACACGCACATGTATACATAGTGTCGATTTGATCTCCTGATGAAACATTAAATGCGAAACATGTTGTGACCTAGGAACACTGTCCTGCTTTATTGCCCTTCTATGCATCTGTATTGAATAAAAATGTTTTCTTTTTTGAAACTGTTTAATATGTTTTATATATATATATATATATATATATATATATATATATATATATATATAGTAAATTGGGCAAGGGAGAGTTGAGCGCCATCTTCAGGGATAGTATATATTTACTCTGAATGCTTTCATGGAATTTTTTTTATTCCATATATTTATCAATTGAGGTTTTGTGTCCTAACTTCTTGAGGTTATGTATGGCACCGAAAAACCCTTCTTTTCTTTTCTGTTATGATTAGTCACTATCAGAGCTTAAAAAAAAAAAAAAGAAAAGTCTTTAAAACTTGACTACAATAATAAATGATGCTCAAATAGGAATAAACATAGATAATAGATACAAATAGAAGCACAATAGGCGTAGTTATTCCATGCCCCTTTTTCTCTTGTTTTGTTGTCATGCATTTCATACATATGCATTTTAAGAGCTTTATATATTTTTTTATGAACACTTTATTTCTTTCAAGTTATTTGGAGAACATAATGACACCCCACCGAGCCAACAAGTACAACATATTCTCAGTTTTCTTGTCAATAAAGAAAAGCTGCAATAAAAACCCCTTTATTTCAAAATGCGTATTACATATTTGCTCCAACACATGTGCCTTAATAGATTGCATTCTATTCCTTCCAATAAAGCACAGCTACAATTATTATTGGTTATTTAATTGAATAAAGGAAATTAAATTCATTTACCGCACGAGTATGACCTAAAAATAAGCCTGTAAAAGAATTTGTGGGACCACCTATGTTATATGTTGGCTCTCGACGCGCGCCTGAAATTTTTCGTTTCTTTTTTTTTTAAGGAAAACTAGATGTAAAAAAAAAAAAGGACAAAAGTATTTCTTCTAGGGAGCTGGTTTTACAGAAACATGTTTGTCTTAATTAAGAAAGTCAACAGACTTCTAATGGAAGGGAATGGGTATTTTACTCTGTGGTATCTGCAGCATCAAAGCTTTGCTTCTCTTGCCAAACCAATCTTCCTTCCTTCCTGTCTACGTCCCAAGCCCAGGTGATTGCACACAGCTGAGCAGACGTATTTCCTCAAATCTTTTACTCATAAGGCTCCAGACTTACTTTTTTTTTTTTACCCCCTTTGTCCTTTTTTTTTTATGTGTACGTGCGGTCTTCATCTTTTCCTTTTTTTTTTTTTTTTTTTTTGGTTTCTTTTTCCTTTTGCTACTTTCTCTCGTTCATTCCATCTGCGCACCTCGCACATTTCCCCTCATACTGCATTTTAAGTGGCGCTTAGAATAATTCCATATGATTGCACCTTTTTTTACATCGTTGAAAAGGTGAACCTTTGAAAATTCATGCTTTGTAAATGTATATTAAATCCCTGATAAGAGGCATACAGGCTTACAGGTTTGTACAGCTGAATGATTTTATTGCTACTTGTCATATAAACGGAACAATGACTGCTAATTTATGAGCATGGAAAATGTCTGATTATAAGCAGTAAAGCCCTTATATAGTATTGATGAAAAACATAATTGTTAAATATTCTGTGATTTTTCCACTCTATGCAAATATATCAAAACACCCTTTAATTCCTATGTTCCTTAATAAGAGGTATTTTTTTCTTTAGTTGAGGAAGTGTAATTGCCTGAATTATGGCCTTATATTTACTACTTCAGCTCTGGAAGGTTTTACCCTTTTCATGACCAGGCCATTTTTTGGTATTGAGCACTACGGTGTTTGCGCGGTCATGCAAAGCTGTACATGTTCAAGATTTATATCCCCAATACCCTGGCCGGTGGATTTGGGGGTCTGCAGGCAGGGGGCTTATTGGAATCTGGAAGCCCCCTTTAACAAG
>BLSH010330950.1:2218198-2228402 GCA_018402905.1 Glandirana rugosa | reverse complement strand
GACAAAAGTATTTCTTCTAGGGAGCTGGTTTTACAGAAACATGTTTGTCTTAATTAAGAAAGTCAACAGACTTCTAATGGAAGGGAATGGGTATTTTACTCTGTGGTATCTGCAGCATCAAAGCTTTGCTTCTCTTGCCAAACCAATCTTCCTTCCTTCCTGTCTACGTCCCAAGCCCAGGTGATTGCACACAGCTGAGCAGACGTATTTCCTCAAATCTTTTACTCATAAGGCTCCAGACTTACTTTTTTTTTTTTACCCCCTTTGTCCTTTTTTTTTTATGTGTACGTGCGGTCTTCATCTTTTCCTTTTTTTTTTTTTTTTTTGGTTTCTTTTTTCGTTTCTTTGTGTGTATTTTGCCTTAGGAATTTCAGGGATATTCATGATGCTGAAGCAAATAATCTGGAATTAAATAAAAAAAAACCTCTACATTCTTGGAGTCTAATCCTAGCAACAGGACCATCACCATCTGTTCAGGAGACAGAAATGCTATTCTGTGCAACATTTCAATCCACTTCTTCACCTGGGAAAGCAAGCCTTGTCCTTCCACATGAAAGAACCGGGGGGCTTATCTAGTGAAATATAGCTTTAAATGACGGAATATAAAAGAGTTTTACAGCACATCCAAGGGCTGTTTTTGATTTATTCCTTTTTTTATTTTTTAAGGTAGTTATGTTTGTGTGATTTGTTTTAATATCATCAGTTCAGGTTAATTTTATTAATGAGCATAAGGCCTCATTTACACGGGTGTAAAAATTGCTGCATACAGATGCGTGCGGTGTCTTGTCCTGAACACATGCAGCATAAAACAAATGAATAGGGTCATTCAGACAGGTGCGTTGGGGCCCGTAAAAAAATAAAGACAAAAAAAGAGCAGAGATGCATTCAAGGCTGTATAGATTTTAATATTTGTATGCGGGGCTTTTTTTCTTAGAATATAGGTGCAGGAACTCAACCATGCCGCCCCCCCCCTTCAACCAAACCGCATCAAATGGGGGGCGTGGTTAGACTGAAGGATTCAGGGGTGTGCTAAGTACAGAGTGTAGGGTTCAGGAGTGCACTATGTACAGAGTGCTGAGTTCAGGGGTGTGCTACCTACAGAGTGCAGGGTTCAGGAGTGCACTATGTACAGAGTGCAGGATTCAGGGGTGTGCTACCTACAGAGTGCAGGGTTCAGGAGTGCGCTATGTACAGAGTGCAGAATTCAATGGTGTGCCACGTACCAAGTGCAGGGTTCAGGGTGTGCTATATCCAGTGCGCTGGGTTCAGGGGTGTGCTACGTACAGAGTGCAGAGATCAGGAGTGCATTATCTACAGAGTGCAGGGATCAGGGGTGTGCTATGTACAGAGGTGCAGGTTTTAGGGTATGCGCTAAGTACAGAGTGCAGGGCTCAGGGTTGTGCTATGTGCAGGGTTCAGGGGTACACCACATACATTGTAAAGGGTTCAGCTCTCTTTCACAGGCCCTTACCTCTGCATCCCCCATCCACATCTCATTACCACCCCTTCTCAGATCTGACCTCTGCACCAAAAAAACTCCCCCCGCTGTAGGGGGGGAGCAAGATCATCTGCTGATTTGCAGCAAGATCGTTTGTAGGCATCAGCATCCATGCACCAGGGAACAGGTAGTGATCATAGAGGTTGCAGCCTACCACACAACACCCCTCTCACCTATGACCACACTGCACTAGCACCTGCATCTCCCTTGTCCACGTCATGAGTGTAGGGCAATAGGGAGGGATCTCTGGAGCCACTGGGAGAGCCAAGCTGTCCTTGTACGCACAGAAGTCGGGCTTCTGTGTTTACAAGTGACAGTGGTGAACAGAGATCCGAAGGTGAGAAGCAGAGGTGGTGGAACTGAGTTCCACCAAGTTCCTGCTGAAAAAAAACCCTGCTTGTATGCATGCAAACATGCTTAAACACACAATTAAATGCGTTTAAACACACCTAGGCACGTGTAAGTGTATCTACACATGTTTAAATGCGTGCTAAATGTAGCGCCCCCATAGTGAATAGGTGCTTAGAAAATAGATTTTTTCTTGGAGAGGCATATTTATTCAGGCCTGAATGTTTTGATTTTGGCAGGGGAGCAGCCCAGAAAGTGCTGGAGACTGCAGGAATGAACACCCCTTGGTTACTCCTCCCCTTTTCCTCAGAACAGTCTGGAAAAGGGGATGGATAGAGGAGGTGAGGCTTTCTGAAGTATGTTTAGGAGCCCTGACCAATCCCCAACCTGTATTGGCAGGGGGCAGGCCTCCTTAAATACTGTGGTCTGCCAGCGGGAGGAAGAGCTGGAGATGCAGCAGGTGTTGCGGAGGCCTTGAGGGAGTCCCCAGTCTGGGGGGGGGGTAGACCTTGGGCCTGGAGGCTCAGGAAGTGGAAAGAACCCCTCTTATAACACATGGAGAAGTTCTGATCAAAGAGCAGGAGAGCAACAGAGAGGCTACAGGAAAAGGAGTAAACCGGAGCAGACTGGGAGGATACAGTGGACAGTCTGAGGAGGTCACAGTAGCCAATCAGGGGAGCGGTGTCACTGGGCAGTGGAGCAGGTTGGAGCAGCCAGGAGGACTGAGGTGGCCTGGAAGAGGATGGGCTGGGAGCAGTAGTCCATCAACCCTAGCTAGCATAAATGTACTCAGCTACACTTTGAGGGCCCATGGCCCTTGCCTGTAATGGGTGGTCTGGAGGTCCTTCCAGCATAAACGCAGGCCTCACCACATGCTAGCGAGGCCGGAACCAAGTGTGTGCAGGAGAGAGGAACCTGGAGAGAAGAGAGAATTGAAGCAAATCTGTGCTGGAGGAAGAAGGAGTGTATATACGGAGGTCTACATAGAAGGTTCCCGTGTTCTTTATCCATTGGGAATCCCACAGTCACTCCTACCCCATCCAAGTTTTATCTCCTAATAAAACAAAGTACCGGAATGTTATGTGACTCTGGATGAAAGGAAATGCGTGATTGAGGGCAGAGTGACAGGTGAACCACAGCAACCAGCCATCCCTAAGGGGGGCCTTGGCTACATAAATGCAACAGATATAAGGCTGGTTCACACCTATATAGTGGCGAATGGTGCTCCATTGGTCAGGGGGGGTGGCAGACAGACCTGACCAAAAAACCCCTTCCCCATCGCTCGAGCCCGCCACCACACACCATTGACAACATCGCTCATCCCAGTAGCCGGCTCGCCCGCCAGGCCCCCATCAGACCTGCACTTACCCCGTGCAGGTCACTGCTGTGGTTTCCCCCCTCCGTCTCCTCCATGTCCCGGCTGCCGCTTCTCCTCCCGGCCAATGGGGTCTTTGAACTCCCGGCCAATGGGGTCTCAGGACCCGCTCCCTGATTGGCTGGGAGGAGAAACAGGAAGACATTAGCGAAAATGAATTCGCTAATGTCACACAACAGGGGCTCTGAGAGCCCTGAGCCCACCCTTTTTTTGAAGCCAATTAGAACCTCAGGCTCTAATGATGTGCTTGTAGATTAGGGGGCAGGGCACATGGATTGGGGGGGGCCTGCGAGTCTCTAATGGACAGGTCACCACTGCACCTATGCATTTTTTAGTGCATTTTCAGTTTTGCATAAACACACTACAGTCCATTTACCATGGTTTCCTATGGGTCATGTTCACATCTGTGCATTTTATGGAAAGGGCCAGGTTGCAAACTGCAACCTGCATAGGTGTGAACCAGGCCTAAAGTAAAAGATATAAATGCATCTAAACAGACTAAATGCAACAGGTATAAACGCGCTTAAACTGATTCATTTTTGCAAAAGATTCTGCCAGCAGGAACCGGTGCACCCTTACGACAAACATGCATGCCCGTGTGAGTGAGGCCTAAATATATGCAAAAAAATCTTGCAAAAATTTAAAGGGACTCTGTCACAGGGTGGGTGAGGTGGGTTGCCACCTCTCCAGGATTAACCAGGACAGTCCAGGTTTTAAATCATATGTCCGGGTTTCAGTCAGCCGGAAACCCGGACACAATATTCAGAGAGGAATGTGGCTCGGAACAGGGCCTGACAGGAGTGTGAGGCGGCACTATGCATGCCACATTACTATTCTCTTCGATGTCTCAGGTCTGTTACAATCCTATAGTGTATGCTAAAAGAAAAAATTTGCTGCGCGCCACTAAAGGGTTTGGGTTTTGCTTGAAGAAAAAGTGACAACCCTAGGGCTATACCTCAAACCTGCAGCAGCTTGTACCTCTTTTCCCAATCTCTTTAAAAGGGACCCTGTCACCAGACCATTTCTAGCAACAAAAATCATTCCATAGGATTAAAGACCCATACACACGATCAGAAAATCGTACAAAAAATACAGCTTTCAAAGCGATCCTACAATAATCTGATGGTTAGTACACAGCTTTCGCGAGCCGATCACAACACTTCATGTGGAATTATACGATGGGACAAGCACAAAAATGCTTCTAGTATAATACCAGATTGTATGGTTTTCATTTAATAGTTGTCATTTGAAAAAAACAATACCAATACAATGAAAAAAAATAACTTAGCGCCACAGAAAAAGATGAAAATAAAATATGATAAAGGTGTGCAAGCGGGTATCACCCCCTTTGAGAAGTGGTGCTCAGAACCAGGGCCGGCTCTACCACTAGGCGGAGTAGGCGGCCGCCTAGGGCGCACTGCCGCCTAGGGGTGCCTGATCATTGTTAATCTGTCACTGGCTGCTCTTCATTGATTCATGTAAAAACTGACACTGTCTGACTCAGATAATGAGATTGTATTATCACGTGCCATTTGCAAATGGATATAGAAATAGTGACTGATCTGCCAAATACCCCCCTCCACCCCCCGTAAGGCTGTATTTGATGGGCACAGGTGAAGTTGTATTTGATGGGAACATGTGAAGCTGTATTTGATGGGCACAGGTGAAGCTGCATTTGATGGGAACAGGTGAAGCTGTATATGATAGGCACAGGTGAGGCTGTATTGATTGGCACTGGTGAAGCTGTATTTGATGGGTGCTGGTGAGGCTGCATTTGATTGGCGCTGATCAGGCTGGGCAGAGAAAAGGGGGTGGAGTCAGGGGTGGAGCCAAGGGTGGGGCGGCAAAATTAGGTTTCGCCTAGGGTGTCAAAAATCCTTGCACCAGCCCTGCTCAGAACTTTCTGCCCAAAAGGGAGACATCTCCTTGATATATGCATCACTGACAGATCGTTACTAAAAACCTCCATACGCTAGAAATTGGGAGAGGGACATAAGCTTGACTTGGGAAGCGGACAAATGGTTCTCCCTTTTTCTGATATCCTTTAAGGGGATAGTGAACATTTCATTGATGGAAGCCAGTGTGAAGGTGGTCTCCCGTTGGTACTTAGTCCCCTCCTGCCTCTTGATCATGTTCCCTAACTCTTCCCCGCTATGTTTTAGAGGTTGTAACCTCTACGGCTCTTTTTATCATACCTGGTGGGAATGTCCGAGGGTCGGGGGATTTTGGAATATAATTTTTTCTTTACTGAGGAAGATCACTGGCAGGCGATACCCCAAAATCCAGAAATTGCCTTACTCCATCACAGGCCCGATGGTCTATCCAAGTCCATGTTTAAATTATCTCACTTTATTCTACTGGGAGCTAAGATCACCCTGGCAAGGGCTTGGAAAACACCCTCGGTCTCCTTCAATGCTGCCAAGAAGAAAATTACCTGGATCATGACCCAAGAAAAACTTGCCAATATCCTCCTGGATTCGTCTGATAAATTTGACAGTGTGTGAACCCTGGCGGAAGTACCTCAAGCTTCCTTATTGACCTGATCCAGACTCCTTTGGGGTCACCCTCCCCGGAGACCCTCCCTTCTCTCTCCTATTTTTTTCTTTATTCTCTCTTTGTGTCCTATTCTCCTCTCTTTCTGTTTGCTATAAGGTGGCTGTTGCTCGCTAGAGGGGTTTTTTTTTCCCTCTCTAGATTTGGATCATAAGGGGTCAGCTGAGCCCAAGAGCTTACTCCTTCAGTTATACAATTTTTATGGGGGCGACTGATGGTATAGTTGGGGGGTTGGCGGGACGTGGCTCTCTACCCCTCCCCTGGACACAGCTTGCTCCCAGGTGGGGTGTTCGGGGGGGCGGGGGTCTGCTCGTCACCCCCACTTAAGAGATTATGCTTAATATGTTACATAGTTGCTTTTGTATTATCTATTTGAAAGTAATTCTTTTTGTACTTGTTGTATGGCCCTCCCTTGCACATATTGCCTCACTTTTGTCTATATTGTACCTTGCAAACTCAGTAAAACTTAAAAAAAAAAAAATATGATAAAGGTGCAAAAATATTAACAGCAGCAGTAGAATTCTGAGCTCAATGGCAAGATTTTAGATCATAAACATAAAAACACTGCGCTAGCTGATTGGCAAAATTAATCATCCAAAGGACCACAAAAAAATCGAAATCAAATAAAGTCCCACAGTGTTCAGCGTCATAAAAGTGCTCATGCTCAAATTCAAAACAAACCCATTGGTGCTCCACTTGCATTAGTGATCACACCAGGTGCCCCACATGGATGTAAACTCACCACCTATCATCACTCATCTCTAGTGTGGTCACTTGTACTTAGTGTGGAGAAGACCCCTCGGTGTTGTCTTTACTGGCCGGTCCCACTGCAGATAATCCTCCAGTAATGGGGGGGGGGAAATAACAGAGGGGGGAGCCATAGCGTAAAACTGTTTTTTATCTAATAAAAGACAAACAATAAATGAGCATAGGTAAACTCACATTTTCCGGTGTCTATAGCCTGGCACCCGGTGTGTTCAGCATGTGCATGTATAGGGGAAATAACCTGGCCAGTGTCTGCTGGACACCACTCAGTTGTGGTTTGGCACGGTTCCCTCAATTGTTTTTGTGGGCGTATGTACTGTCGCATTGATGTGATCAAGCCACAATGCATTGTAGCCAATGAGAAAGGCCGTCTCATTGATGGAAGCTCCTGGTGATGGTCTTTCTCATTGGCTGAAACGCGTCGAGACTTGATCTGTTTTCTCTGATCCTCTCCTTCTTCCACTGTCCCCAATCCTACTCCTGATAGAACAGATCCTTGGGGACAAACTGCAAATGCGCAGTTTGGTGTGTACTGCTAGAAGCACTGTCCTTACAGAGGGTCAGGGATCCTGCAGCCTCATAGGACAGTCAGATTAGAATGCAAACTCCTCCTACAAGCTTAACCAGACATTGATAGAAGTCACTGCTCTAACCGCTGATGGAAAAAGGTATTTAGCAGTTTATAGTTACTAAATTGCATTTCCATGTTCTGTGTACTGTGGGAGACCAGATATAGTGAATGCAGGCTCCTGGGTTTAGTAACACTTTATTGCTCCGTTCACATCTTGGCTGTTGGCCTGTCGCCCAAAAGAAGTTCTTGTACTTCTGCTTGGGGACAGGGGACCTCGATATTATGTTTGCGCGATTTTATCGCGTTTGTGCCCGACGAATCGCGGCAAAATTGTGCTGCGATCGGGGTTCCATTGGAAGTGATGGGGATTGCACAGGCGTTCCGCGATTTGCCATTATTTTGAATCGCGGGTAGAATTGCGGCGATTCCATCCAAGATTCGGAACCTCAAGATATGAACGGAGCCTAAGGAATGGCTTTCTTAACACGATGCATAACAAGTGCCCACATGCATGCGATAATGCACTGCAATGGTCCTAATGAAACCCAAAAAAAATCATATTTGTATTTTAGGTAAGCCACTAGCATTACTATTTTTAGTGAATCAGCCCCACTATTCCACAAACTATCCACACTGCTGTGTCTGTTCACACATAGGTTTAAAGTGTTGAGTGTAGGCGACAAATCTGCTCAGGGGGACTCGCCGCCCTGCGTACGGGATCCTATGTGTATTGCGGTAACATCAGGACATATGATGTTCCATTATTGGAGATTATAGCATACAGCACAGTTTGATTACCATCGCTATAAACTCTGCTATTTATGGATTGCTTTACACCTTTGCAGCTTCCATCCTGCTTTCCTGTGTCATGAGATGTGGATGATGTCTGGAAAGCGGTAATGACATATGGTGTGCTTCACCGTTCTGCATCCCGCTGCATTTTTTCTGATTTTTTTTCTTTTTTTTTTTTTGGAAACAAAGAATGCTGCTTGTTTCCTATGCTTTGTGTAACATGTACATTCAACCAGGCTGAGATGGCTGGAAAAGGAAAATTAGGGTGATTGCAACTTTGGAAGGATTTAATTATCAAGCAAAATAACTGTGTGAGAACAATCAGATGGAAGCTGGGACTTTATGGCCCTTAGATAGATGCTAGAGTCAGTGGGGCAAAGAATGGGGTTTAGTTGTACTGTACTGGGGCTAGGATGCAGCCAAGCAACCATAAGGCTGCAATTACAGTCCAAGTGGCAGCGGCCAGGAAAGATCAGTAGATTCGTGCCGTCGTTTGTAAACGCTGAAAGCATATATTGAGGTTACATATTTCTTTACTGAAATTGAAGAGTGAAAAATCGAGTGCAACTCTGCATAAGAATCAATCAACTTCCACTGTTTTTTTTTCAAAGCTTAAAGTGTTAATAAACCCACAACAGTAAAATCTGCCTGTATATGCAGAATAGCATGCTTGCTATAATCACTGCATAACTTAAGGGGTTAATCCTCTGTATTGTGTAAAAAGGCTTTTTGATCTTGTATGGCCAGATACCCCCTTCTTGCCCTGTCTACTACATTAGATTATACTATATTACATGCAGGTAGGGTGGAAAGGTTGCACAAGATCTGTTCAATCTTCCTGTTTCACATGGACACAGACTGCAGTGCATTTCTAGAGGCAGTGATTGTTTATTTGTGAACTGAGCATGTCATTGGCAAAGCACCAATCAGCTCTGGCCGGATTGTGGGTGAAGGGTCACTGATGCAAAGGAAGTTTAATCATCAGAGAGTGAAATCTCCTCCTATATGAACACTGTGAAAGCCCTGGCTCCTTGCAGCTTATCATCTGACTGCAATATACAGATGAAAAAAAGGTATATAGCAGCAGTATTTTGATATAAAAAAAAGATTTAGAAGATGTGTGCACTGTGGGAGGCGGATGAATTGTTTTTATATTGCTGGGTTTGGCAACACTTCAACCACATGCGGACCGCCCCCTGCACATATACTGCTGCAGGGCGGCCGCTCTGTGCCAGATCACGTGCCTAGTACGAGATCTGACACTTCCAGGTCTGTGGCGAACACGCGTGCCACCGGCGACCCACTCCTGCTGTGATTGGACACAGCAGGAGCCAATCGTTCATGAGAGAGGCAGAATGGCGGTCTGCCTATGTAAACAAGGCAGATCGCCGTTCTGCTAGTAGGGGAGATAGAGATCTTGTGTTTCTGCTAAATATCTCTGTCTTTTCACAGCCAAAGCACCCCACCCTCCACAGTTAGAAAGCACACCCTCGGAGCACAGTTAACCCTTTGATAGCCCCTGATGTTAACCCCTTCCCTACCAGTGTTATTAGTACAGTGCATATTTTTTTAGCACTGATCACTGTATTGGTGTCACTGGTCCCCAAAAAGAGTCACTTAGTGTCCAATTTGTCCACCGCAGTGTCGCATTTCTGCTAAAAAGATCACTGCCATTGCAGATCGCCAGCATTACTAGTAAAAAAAAAAATCCATAAATCTATCCCATAGTTTGTAGACGATATAACTTTTGCGCAAACCAAATACTACACGCTTAATGGAATTT
This sequence comes from Glandirana rugosa, assembly GCA_018402905.1. Classification (NCBI taxonomy): domain Eukaryota; kingdom Metazoa; phylum Chordata; class Amphibia; order Anura; family Ranidae; genus Glandirana; species Glandirana rugosa. The sequence continues at coordinate 2,218,717 of BLSH010330950.1, read as the reverse complement.
TTTTTACTAAAAATATATCGTAGAATAAATATTGCCCTAAATGTATGAATACGTTTGATTGTTTAAATTTTTTTATTGAATATGTTTTATAGCAGAAAGTAAAAAATATTGTTTTTTTTTTCAAAATTGTTGCTTCTTTTTGTTTATAGCGCAAAAATAAAAAACGCAGAGGTGATCAAATACAAAATTATTGTAAGTCAATGTTATATTGAACACAGCGTCAACATATTTTACATAATAAAAAAAAGAAATAAACGATAAAAAGGGATTCTTTCACCTCAAAGGAAAATTGGTGAAGTCGAGACCTTCTAAATGGGGGGAAGTACTGGTCCGCTAAAAAACGCTATGCCGTGACGAAGTTAAATTGACTGTTATCGCGTCAGCACGCTGCAACGTGGGTTTATTTTAACTACAGGAAAAAAGGGGTGTTTATCTCGAAAGAAAACCCCCATAAACTAGTGGAGACGCAAAAAATAAAAACGCGATATTTGTTTTTCTTCGTTGTTAAAACTTTTTTTT
>BLSH010330950.1:2180700-2197028 GCA_018402905.1 Glandirana rugosa | reverse complement strand
GGTGGGGTTAAATGTATTAGCAGATTTAGATACACCAAAAAATGAAAGCCAACCTCCAACTCACACGAATTATTACTACTAATAATCAGTTGCAGCAACAATGTTTTTTTTTTTACCTTTTGGGATAATGGTTTTATATAAATAAATAAATAAAATCTGATCATTGTAAGCACCCCTGTATGTGGTAAATGATTTGTTTAAAATCTGTAACTGATATGTCTACACGAGAGCTTATTCTTTTGAAAGACAACAGATGTACTGGCCAGATCACCAGGTGAAAATAAGGGAAGGAAAGCCTAAAAATTAAAACTAATATAGCCAACACATCTTAGAATTGGTAAGCTGCAATATAATAAATGTTTGCTTTTACATTTAACCCTTTTGCTGTCAGGTCCGGACCGTACAGCACGGTGGGGGGGGGGGGGGTTCACACACAATCCGGAGGCTGCAGCCACTGACATTTGTGTGTAAAACTGACAAGCAGACTCCAGCCTGTCAGGTGAAAGCATTCCGGTGACTGCTCTGCCGTCCGATTGCTCACACATTCCCCCGCCCCCCACCCCTTCACCCCACAATGCTTTCTCGGCTCTGCTTGCCCATCTGCAGGCCTGGGAGTGAGACGGCGGGTGTGGGAAGGAGAAGAGAGGACATGTGTCCGTTGTCCTCCCCTTCTTGTTGTGACCTAGAAAGCGACGTCTCTGATGGTTCAAGCTCCCGGTGTCCCCAGTTTAGCTAGGAAAAGATGTTTTGCAATGCGATCTGCATTGCAAAACATTCAGTGGAACCCCTAGAAGACATGCGGGGTCTTTTAGACCCTGCATGTCTCATTAAAGAGAACCTGGCACCTTAAAATCATCACATAAGGGACTTCTTGTTCCCTATGTAGTGAAAAAAAAAGTTAAGTAAAAAAAATGAAGTTACACCCAAGCACTTAAATTACCCACCCCCAAAAAAATGTTGCCCCCCACATATATGCACATACAAATGTAAACGCATGCGTTTGGAGGGGAGGGCACCTACGCCTGAAAACGTTGCATGCAATGCCAGTTAAATATCACCATCAGGGGAGGGCTGGGCCAGGGGGCAGGGTGGCAATTGCCCCCCAGGCCACCCCAACTTACATTTGAAATGGCTGGTGGCCGTTGCCCGCTGACAATATTTCCTTTTTGTGGAGGAAGTAGGGGCCAGGGGCAGGGCCGCCAACTAACTGCAAGCAGAGGGGGTCGCCCAGGGCCAGCCCTACCATGGATGATGTCTATTATAGGAGCCGGTCCAGGAGGCAGGAGTTCGTATGACAGCGTCCACGCTAGGTAAGCAGGAGATCCCCGCTCTTTGTAATCCGGCGGCTCTCCTCTTTCTGCATTGCAGGCTGCATTGGATGGGCACTGGTGAGGCTGCATTGATGGGCACTGATGAGGCTGCAGGGTACTGATGAGGCTGCATTGATGGGCACTGATGCACTTCCTTTGTTGCTATTAACATTAAATTATGTTAACATATTGTATCATATTTGTCTTGCTTCATAACATCAATATCTATTATAAAACCAGGTGGGCATGTATTGTGAGCTGATTCGGTGGTTCAATGGGCCACTTTAAGGGACTTGCCCCCTAGGCCTAAGGCTGCCAGCCCTCCCCTGATCACCATGTACACCAGAGGGAGAGCAATAATTCTAATACCAGACCTCCTCCGTAACATCTCTAAAATACGCCCCTTTTTAACAAATGAAACCACCAAGCTCCTCATTCACTCCATTGTTATCTCTCGCCTTGACTATTGCAACTCTCTTCTCATTGGCCTCCCTCTCCATAGGCTATCCCCTCTTCAGTCTATTATGAATGCTGCTACCAGACTTATCCACCTTACCAACCGCTCAGTGTCTGCCACCCCTCTCCTCCAATCCTTACACTGGCTTCCAATCGCCCAGCAAATTAAATTCAAAATACTCACCACAACATACAAAGCCATTCACAACTCTGCCCCGAACTACATCACCATTCTTTTCTCCAAATGTCACCCAAACCGCCCTCTCCGCTCCTCTCAACACCTCCTACTCTCAAGCTCCCTCGTCTCCTCCTCCCATGCTCATCTCCAGGATTTCTCTAGGGCTTCTCAGATCCTCTGGAACTCTCTACCTCAACCTGTCCACCTATCTCCTTCTCTTGCTACCTTCAGGCAATCCCTGAAAACTCATCTCTTCAGGGAAGCCTATCATGCCTCCAGCTGATCTTTTACCACTTCCATTAACTCAATCCCCACAGTTAGAACCTTTTGTATTACCTGGCCCACCCTATTAGATTGTAAGCTCTTCTGAGCATGGCCATCTTGATCCTCTTGTATTTTATTGTATTGTTACTGTATTGTCTCTCTTTTACATTGTAAATGCTGCGTAAACTGTTAGCGCTATATAAATCCTGTATAATAATAATAATAATAAAACTAAACTGATACCTATAGAAGGCTTTTAAAGCGTCGCCTATACAAAATATAAGGTACTGAAGTTTGTCGCCATTTCACAGGTGCACACAAATTTAAGATTGGACATGTTGGGCATCTATTCACTCAGCGCAACCTCATCTTTTATATTTTGCTAAAAATGTGGGTAACTTATTTCATTTGTTTGACCTAAACTTCACTTTAGTGTGTTTTTTACTGAAATTTTGCATTCCCTAGACCTTTGTGGTAATAACGTGCGACATAAAAAATGGGGACTACCTTTTTACTATTACTATTTTATTCTCTAGGGTGTCTGCTTTCAGAATAATATCTATTTAAACCGCGCTCTTAAACTTGCCCACTAAGTGGAATACTAAATATATAATGTTTGGGTGATTTTTTAAACATGTGTGCAAAAAATGCAAAAACGATTCTGGCAGCGAAAGGGTTTTATGGGATAATCTTAGACATTCAAATTAAACGATCACATGAAATAGTTCTCAGATCTCGGGAGATATCGATGACTGTATTGCCAGCATTAATGAGCTGATCCCTTTATTCATCAACCTAGTTTCTCAACCAGGGTTCCGTGGAACCTTAGGGTTCCTCCAGAGGTTGCAAGGGGTTCCTTGAGCAATGATCAATTTCTACCTCTCAGATAAATTCCCAATGACACCATTGATCTTTTTAGCTATCTGTAAGGGGGTAATTCTTCCCAATGACCACAAGTGTAAGGAGCATTCTTCCCATTGACCATCACACTAATGTATCAAGAGTTGTAAATTTTTAATTTTTAGCAGGGGTTCCCCGAGGCTAGAAAATTATTTAAAGGGTTCCTCGGTGTTGAAACGGTTGAGAAAGGTTGATCTAATGACTCCATGCTTCGATAGATCACACATGACAACCAGCAACATTTAAGAAAAGCTGGCTGACCCCGGAGTACACATCAATGTACAAAATTGGGAAAAGACTGAAAGAAAGCGAATAAAATACAACTGAGAATATGAACACAACAAATAAGTAAGAAGAGACTGAAATAAAGGTGAACTAGTTATAAGAGTCTCAATATTCAAAACAACAATTTGTATTTTGCTGATCCTCGCGAAACATTTATTTAGCCCCCGTGGATAGTATTCTGCCCTGTCACACAGAAAAGACAAACTGGCAGTATGCGTTGTGTGCTCCTGACTCCAGCCCCGGCTAGATCTGCTGGTTCGGGGGAATTACATAAAGATGACAAGCGAGACAGGGGAGAGAATAGATGCTGCTTTGCGTTGTGGCCTCGGGTCCTGTACGCAGATCACATCTCAAATGAAGCACTTCAGAAATGCCTCTAACATGTTTATGCCATTATATACCTTTCTGAGAAGATTTTCACCAGGTTACAGAGAAGTGCAATATAATGACATATTTGGGTCACGTTTGAATGCCCAAAGTTCATACTGATTGTGCTTAATAGGAAGAAGGGCTTTCTGCTGAGTTGCAAACAAAAAGACATGAATTCTGATGCGGCCCTGCACCCTTTTCTAAGCAGGTTTAATTCAACACTGGAATCAAATGCTGCAGATGTTTTAGAACATCTTGATGCAACCAACTGATTGCATTGGGTTTTATGCAGGAAATAGTTTTTATACTGTGTTCACAGTGGCGCCAGACATAGTGATTTTTATATAAACAGCATATACATTTTTAAAGCTGAACCCAACGTAGATTTTTGTTTAAATCCAGTGTAGCCCTGTTATAGGGGGGGGAAGGGGGGGGGTCATATGAAGTTGCCCTCTCCACACAGGCTATGGAGCCAACCTGCAGGTAACCAAATGAGCCAGAGCCTACGCTATAGGAAGAGTGGAATATGAATATATAATTGGCAGTGCCTCCACCTAGAACAGTATTTCATAGACCATATTCCCATTGCACACATTCCTGGAGCAAGTTCCAAACATATCGGGTGCTGCGGCGACAAGCAGCTGGTTACTGGTATCGATATAACATGTAGATATTCTCCAGCACTCCAAGGATCCTTAGTTTCCTCCAAACTGTTTTTATTCAAAGAGTGATCACATCACAAACAGTGTGGTGCAATGTTTTGGAGCCACGCAGGACCCCTTCATCAGGCATGTGACTGACGAAGGGGTCCTGCGTGGCTCCGAAACATTGCACCACACTGTTTGTGATGTGATCACTCTTTGAATAAAAACCGTTTGGGCGAAACTAAGGATCCTCGGTGTGCTGGCGAATATCTACATGTCCACCTAGAACAAGGCTCCAGCGTATGTAGAGATAATCCCTTTATAGGACAATTACTAGTAACTCACCCAAAATAACTGGCAGCAGTAGTACTAATACACCCAGCATAGCTTTCTAAGAGTAAAAATATGCAGACATACCAGCAGGTGATTAGTGTAACTTTATATATGATAAATTAATGGCATTACATACAACCAAAGCAATAACAGGCAGAATGTACATATGTCTTAGAAGAACAGTGTATATAAGTATCTATATATCCGGATATATAACTGAAGGCCTTTAAGACCAATACCTCCAATTAAGCACTGTCTCACAGTTCAGTCACAGGGGCCCCTGAGGAGCTGACTTGTAAGGCGTAGCACAATCCGCATTGAGAGGACGAACGCTGACACATCCGTGGAGCAGTGGCTTCATGGGAACGCTTGTACAGATGAACACACCGATGGCGAAGAAGTCTGGAACACGCCACCTGCAAGGCAAATCAGGCCTATTTAGCCTATCTCTTGGTCCATAACCTTACTATAGGCTATCAATGCTACTATACCGCTACCTATCTAAATAGCCGTAGGAAGGCTATCCTGTCGCTACCCTGTACTGTTTACTGTTCCCTAGGCCAACACTAGCCATGAACCTAGCTATTAAATAATGAAGTGGTAGATATACACTTCAACACAAACCATTCACTTGATAGGTTATAATCAAATGAGCTATGCTCTCATACACTTGAGAAGGAGGTACAGGAAACAACCTCTTAACAGGAAGAATCTGCTTGTAATAAGAACTCTATGGTAGGTACCAGGCATGAATGTAAATAACCTCACAGTGTACAAAAGAACACTTCCCTACATCAGTCTATATTCCTTATTATTACAAGTGTAGCGCTACCCCCAATGGAGCCGCTTAGCAGATTGCTAAGGGTTCTTTTTCCCAATAGTTGCCCCGCAGTCAGGCATGCAGTCACAGTCTCTCTTCGGCTCAATGAAAAATCCAGGGGTTTCTTTTTTGTGTTTTTTATTTTTGGGTAACTTGGATGAGGTTAGAGAATTGAGCTGGATACTCCAAAACTATGTACAAATAGGAAGACACATATCTTCTATAGAACGATGGGCCTGTAGCAAACTTGAGGAGACTAAAATGGTTCTAAAGCCTAAACATTTTTTACCTTAATGTTTTCTTTGAATGCTTAATGCTTACCTTAATGCTTTCTTATGTCATCTAATCATGAGTAAAACCTGGCCAGAAACGACAGGAAGTAGCAATTCTATCAATCATAAGTGGGTCAATTGTGAATATTAAAAAGACAATACTTTGCTTTCTCTTATTAGCTGGCTGTATATTGATTCCCAAGCACTGGAAAACAACTGCTGACCCTACTATTAGGGAGTGGGTGGCTGCTTGTCTTCATAAGCAGGGCTGGCCCAAGACATTGTGCTGCCTGGGTCCAATTATTAAACGCTGCCCCCCACCCCCAAAAAGAAAATCACGCCCATCCAGCAAGGAGACATTTACATAAAGCAAAGACACATTTCCATAAAGCAAAGAGACATTTCCATAAAACAAAGAGACATCCCCAAATAGTAAAGAGACAGCTTAATCCAGCAGAGACATCCCCATATATTCTGCAAAGAGACATTTCCATAAATTAAGTAAAGAGACATTTCTATAAAGCAAAGATACATCACCATATAGTAAAGAGACAGCCCAATGCAGCAGAGACATCCCCATATATTCAGCAAAGAGACATGCCCTCTCCAGCAAAGAGACATGCCCCTCCTTCAAAGAGGCATGCCCCCTCCTGCAAAGAGACATGCCCCCTCCTGCAAAGAGACATGCCCAAAAAAATAAGCTCAGCTCAAAGGCATATGAATTGTGCAGCAGCACGAAAACTCCCCCTTCCTTTTCACTGCCACCGACCAACTACGCTCCGATCCAGGCTCAGTGATGCAAATATGCGGTGACAGCAGCACTGCAGTGGCAGCGGGCACTCCTGCTATTGAAACCTGTGCTGTTCCAAGACCAGGAGAGCTGCTTACAACCCCGTCCCGCTACACTCCCCTCACCAGCCTAGCAACGTTCCACTTGGGAGCAGAGCGGGGCTGGGGCGCAGAGCGGAGCATGATGCAAGGATGATACTGCATGCTAGAGGGAGGGAGCCTCGGGCAGTGTGCCCCTGTTGCTGCCCACCGGGACCCATGGTAGGGCCAGCCCTGTTCATAAGTGTTACCCGAAATGTCTGGAACTGTGTGGCACACCTGAAATGATTTCTCTAACTCTGCTAAACTACTACCCTATCTTTAACTATAAGCCTCTCAGTTTCCATTTCCATGACCCCCTGTCTAGTACTCCTCTTTTCTTCTTGTTTCTCGTTTTACTTTTCTTCTTCCTTCTTTCCTCTCTGCTCTACCTTATTTTCTTATGGCTCTCCAGCTTTACTCAATGCTTCTTACCCCTATGAATGAATGTAATAGTAACTGAATACTAATAGGCCCTTAAATTACTCCTGCCTTTTCCTGGAATTTTAACACATATGCCACAATCATATTATATTTTTCCTTGGGGCTGAGGTTGTCAGGTGGTATCTTAGGCTTGGCACTCTTAAAGCTTTTAAGTCCTAGGCTTGGCTTTGAGATTGCTGACATTTTTGTTTTATATATTCTTTGCTATACCTGCATCTCATGTAGCAAATTGTTTGATACGATTTGTTTCTGGGTAATGGCGAGCCATAATAACCTATAAACTTTATTCTTTCAAATATATATATATATAAAATCTTATTTCTATATTTTATTCAGAACTCTTCCATTAGGTCACATGATATGCAGAGTCCCCTTTGTCTCTCCTGCAGCAAATTAATTTTACTCTATATAACACTCTGCAATCGAAATACCGACACCCAAAGTAGGATGCCAAGGCATTTTTGTTATATTCAATAGGACACAATCCTCAAACCACAGAATACTCTAAATACATCTGTTAAGGTGTTTTTCTGCATGATCTACATGACATTGCCAGTTATACAAACATGATATTAATTACTTTCCTTCAAGTGGATTATTAAAGCAACGCATTTTATTGTATCTCTTAAAAACTCTAACTGGTATTTTTTTTACTACAGATAAAATAAATCCCAATCTTTCATGCATAGGGAAAAGGTTCACAAATAAATGTAACTTCTCATACCTAATTGATTCATATCCAGTAGCTTGCAGCCTTTTAAACATGATATCAATAGTCCAGATTTTCCCTGCCTACAGATATAACTAACTAGATATGCAAGTTAACCCTCAAGACTCATGCAAAGGGAGGAAAGGCAGATACGAGAAAAAAAAAGTATTTGATCCCCTGCTGATTTTGTACGTTTACCCATTGACAAAAGAAATGATCAGTCTGTAATTTTAATGGTCGGTTTATTTTAACAGTGAGAGACAGAATAACAACAAAAATATCCAGAAAAACACATTTTAAAAAATGTATAAATTGATTTGCATTTTAGTGAGTGAAATAAATATTTGACCCCAAAACATGACTTAGTACTTGGTGGCAAAACCCTTGTTGGCGATCACAAAGGTCAAACGTTTCTTGTAGTTGGCAACCAGGTTTGCACACATCTCAGGAGCCATTTTGTCACACTCCTCTTTGCAGATCCTTTCCAAGTCATTAAGGTTTCGAGGTTGACATTTGGTAACTCAGCTCCCTCCACATATTTTCAATGGGACTAAGGTCTGGAGACTGGCTAAGCCACCCCAAGACCTTAATGGGCTTCTTCTTGAGCCACTTCTTTGTTGCCTTGGCCATGTGTTTTGGTTCGTTGCAGTGTTCATTTATACGTCAAACTTCAATTTAGTTTTAGTTATAGTCTTTTGACTAAAATGCAATTTTAGATTTGATCGTATTTTAGTCATCTCAATTGTTTTAGTTTTAGTCGTATTTTAGTTGATTAAAATAGTATTAATTTAGTAAAGGAAAATATTTTAGTCAACGATATTAACACTGCATGAGATGGTGTTAGGTGGGGCAGATATAGGTTATAAAGGTAAGGTAGGGTTCAGGTGTGTCAGGAAGCATAGCTGAGACACCTATAAGAACCTGGAAGCCCAGCTAATGACGAAACTCTTAAGCTTTAAAGAAATGTATGGTAGGACATGTATGAACAGAACCATGAAGTGACTGCAAAAAACAAAATTACAGTATACTGTAAACAAAGTTTTCTTTTTTTGCTTGGAGTGTGTCTTTAAATAACACAGGGATATATTGCCATCAATGAATATGAAAGGCATGCGCCCTGGTATGGCCGTCTGGCAATGATAAAGAGAATAGGTGAATATGTTCAGAGTAAACAGATTGGAACTTGCCACACAATGCCACATGTGAGCTGCTTAATATTCTAACTTTTATCATCGGCATCAAATACACAAAAACAAAACGTGTATTTCATGTAAGTCAGGCAGGTTTCTTTTCAGGTTAGATAAAGGAATATTCTATAATACATTACTGGTATGGAATGCTTTGTACTAGAATCTTCAACATTTCCTCAGACTTGCTTTTTTTCTCCCTTATGTGGCAAGATACCCAACCTGCATCCTTACCCGTCCATAGCTGGTAATATCACAGGAACTGTTTAGGATTCGGAATTAGACCAGTTACAAGATAATGACTGGGGATATCTCATACTCTGCTAATAGTGATAATCAATGAGGGAACTGGTAAAGCCAACCTCTAGGCAAATATAAAAGACAAATTAATGTAGTTCATAAAACCCTTCATGCCTAAGGGTAAAACAAATCTAAATATCTAAGTCCAATTTTGCATATCATCAAAACTATTTTGTGCATCAAGGTGGATTATAACTTTTTTTTCAGGACAAATTGGGCTTTCATTTGATGGTAAATGGTATTGGATTGCTGCCATCATCAAAGAGCAACCCAAAATAAATTCTCCTGCTCCTGACGATCGCAGCAACACCACATATGTGTATGTTAGTTGTTGTTTTTACCCGTAGTACAGCCCAGAAACAATAGTGCACATTTTGCTTATTTAAATCCTACTTAAAACACACTGATACTAATTAACCATTTGCTTACTGGGCACTTAACCCCCCCCCCCCCCGCCCAGGCCAATTTCCAGCTTTCAGCGCTGTCACTCTTTGAATGACAATTGCGCGGTCATGCTACACTGTACCCAAATTAAATTTTCATCATTTTTTTCCACACAAATAGAGCTTTCTTTTGGTGGTATTTAATCACTACTGGGTTTTATATTTTTTGCTAAAATAACGAAAAAAATTTTGAAAAAAAAAAACAAAAAACAGTTTCATAGTTTGTTATAAAATTTTAAAAACTGGAAATTCTTCTCCTTCATTGCTGTGCGCTGATGAGGCAGCACTGATGAGCACAGATGGGCACTGATAGGCTGCACTGATGGGCACTGATAGATGGCACTGGTAGGTGACACTGATAGGCAGCACTGATAGGTGGCTCTGATGATGAGGCACTGATGGGCACTGGTTGGCAGCACTGATGGGCACTGATAGGTGGCACTGGTGGGCACTGGTAGGCAACACTGAAGGGCACTGATAGGTGGCACTGATGGGCACTGGTAGGTGACACTTATAGGCAGCATTGATAGGTGGCACTGATGATGAGGCACTGATGGGCACTGATAGGTGGCATTGATGTGCGCCTGTAAGTGGCACTGGTGAGCACTGGTATGTGGCACTGGAGAGCACTGCATAGCAGCAATGCCTCTCCATTTGCGGGACCAATGTCCCTCTGTCTGAAGCCGGTGATCGGCTTTTTTTGCCCTCACTCTGTTAGCGTGAGAAAAAAAAAAGCCAAATACCGATCTTTTGTTTACATCACATGATCAGCTGTCATTGGTTGACAGCTGATCACGTGGTAAGGGGCCAGGATCAGCCCCTTACAACGATCTGTGATCAGTCGAGTCTCATTGACTCGGTGATCACAGAGCGCGCTGCATGCGCCCTGTAGGGTGCGCGCACGCAGCTCTTGCACAGGACGATGTCTATTGACATCCTCCCAGCAATTAAGGCCTGCGCTGTAACCATAATTTGGCTATAGCACAGGAAGGAAGTGGTTAAAGAAAAATCCTGTCCAAAAATATTCTGACCCTCACCTTGACCCAAACGCTAACCCTGGCGCTGACCAAATCAAACCTTGATCTAGGTATTCTTTAAAATTGTATTTTATGTGTTTATTTTTTTAATTATTATTTTATTTTTTTCGTCACACTTTCTTTTTCTATCTCTGCAAGGACAGAGAGTGATACAATGTATCACTCTCACCAATTCACAGAGACAGAAAACACAGGGGGCAGGCTTCACAGTAACTAATCACTGTGATAGCGATCAGGTGACCCGGAATCGGGCATTCCGGGTTCAAATCATTAGAACGGGGCCCGGGGATCTCGGTGACACCCTGGTCTCTTTGCTGGGAGATATGCAAATATGCAGCCCCACGGAAAAAAAGCCCAATCCAGTGGCGCTGCATATTTGCGCACGATCAGCATGCAGGGGTTAATGCATCTGTAGCACTACCCCTGCAGGAGCTGCTTAAGTATGTTCAGTCCTGTACTCTGCCTCTCAACCCTGAAGAACTGTCCCAGCCCCTCTGGCACACCTGGCAATAGTGTCAGTGCAAGGATCAATAAGAAACACACACGTTATTATAAAACACAGGAATTGTCTTTACTGTAGTATTTCTGTGGATTGGCAACAAACATTGGCAGTATATATGTTCAAAGAATGCAATAAAAGAACAATAACCAAGGTTATGGGCGATATAGCCCAATAATACACTCAGGCTGCTTTCAGGGGATTCTGAACCTTAGAATAACCCCAAGAGCAGGGTAAACACTTCAATAACAATAAATCACAAAATGGCAATCTGTACAGGATTGGTTACCCTTACTCAAGTTTGGCTCTATGGGTCCAAGCAGGAGAAGAGCAGAAGACTGACCCTCTCTATGTCAGATCTCTCTCTTCTGCCTCCTGGCACCACAGGCCCAACACCAAACACTGTGCTCAAATCAACATTCAATATCTTAGCTCCCCAGATAGGCTGTCCCCACTGCATATACAGACCCCTGGATATGTGTGTGAGGCTGCATGGCAATAATAACTTCAGTCCCTTTGAAGTTAAATACGTCTTGGCATTTTGCAATGGAAAAAAAAAAAATACGTCTTGGCATCTTCAGCTAGCCACTCTTGTTGGTCCACTTCATTTCCTGGATAGCAGTCCCAGATAACATAACTGGCCCGGATCATTAAGTGAAAATTGCAAGATTTTCTTCACCAGGGTAAAAGGACAATGGCGTCTGTATACAGTGTCCAATGTATCTGAATGGCTTTATATCCTGTAGTATTACAAGTGTCAGCAAGATGGCTACCAGCAATGATGTCTGTATACAGTGTTCACTTTACTCTATAGATCTTGTGCAGTGTCCCTGTTTCCTGCAAATGAGCATAAACCCACTCACCCAATCCTGCGATCAAGGCCCAAACAAACAAAATAGGCAGGCTTTCCTGGTGGCATGACTGGTCACCTCACACTGGAACTGTTCTCCATTGGTGCATGTGCGCTTGGATGTACACCTGGGATCCCCCTCTCCCAGGCTGGATGTCCCGACTGGTCCCAGGGGCCTAAGATTGTGTGGTGAAAATACCTAAGAGGCAGTGCCCCTCTCTTAGGTCTATTCTCTTCCTCTTCCACATTCAAACTCAATTCTCCCCAGGGAATCAAGATGGAGTCTCTCATCTCCTGCCCACAGAGAATGCTGGTCTTGGTCATTCCTGTCACTATACAAGGCTATGGGGTCGCTCTGTGCTGGAACATCATATTCCAGAGTCCTTTGCATCTACTTCCTGCAGATTGTTAAAGTCCCTCTGATTGGCTCCTGTAACTGCTCCTTCTATTGGCTTTCTTCCTCATGGACATAGGAACACAGGAGAGAAGCAGTGTAACCTGATTGCTGTGTGTGTGTCCTGCTCTGCACACAGAAACAACAAGAGGGAGGAGAAGAAAACCCTGCAAGGAGCTGGCAGGCACATTTCCCTCTCTTAGGCTGTATCAATGTTAAATCCGATGGGAGGTGCGGGATCCGCGGGTAGCAGAGGGGACCCCCGCTACACATCATTAAAGGTATTTTGAAAATGAATGTGACCTGGTATAAGCCTCTTGCAGTCGCTGTACAGCAGAGCTGAAGTGTGAGAAGAAGAAGCAGCACAAGGAGCTGATTAGTTCATTTACTGACAAGAATCATGCTGTTAGGCAAACAAAGCATTTTTGTTTTTATCTGTTTACTTTAAACAAAGCAGGCTTATTTTTATTGGATATCACTGTTAATTGTGAATGTAATTTTTACATTTTTTGGACCCATTCACTATTACCGTAACATGTTTTCCTGTGTTTCCTTTAGGTATACTGTTATAAAGTGGTTCTAAAGACTTAAGGTTTTTTTAACTTCATGCATTCTATGCAAGAAGGTAAACAACTTTGTCTATGCAGCAGCCCCCCCCCCCAATACTTACCTGAGCCCCATCGGGATCCAGTGATGCACACGAAAGCCTCGACTTTCTGGGGACTCTCCCCCCTCATTAGCTGAGACAGCAGCGGAAGCTATTGGCTGGCTGTCTATCACAGCCATTGAGCCAATGGGAGGAGAGAGGGGGAAGGGCTGAGCCATGGCTCTGTGTGAATGGACATGCAGAGCAGTGGCTCAGGAGTGATACTGCTTGGGTGACCCCATTGCAAGCTGCTTGCTCTGCGGTCACTTGGCAGGAGGGAGGGGCCAGGAGGGCTGGCAGGGGCCAAAAAAGAGGAGGATTGGGGGGTCCTTTGTGCAAAACCATTGCACAGAGCAGGTGAGTATCACGTTTGTTATTTTTTAAACAAAAAAATACACCATATTACCAAAAGTAATTGGATGCTTGCTTTTACACACACATGAACTTTAATGGCATCCCAGTCTTAGTCTGTAGGGTTCAATATCGAGTTGACCCGCCCTTTGCAGCTCTAACAGCTTCAACTCTTCTGGGAAGGCTGTCCATAAAGTTTAGGAGTGTGTCTATGGGAATGTTTGACCATTCTTCCAGAAGCTCCAAACTCACTCATCCATGTCTTTATGGACCTTGCTTTGTGCACTGGTGTGCAGTCATGTTGGAACAGGAAGGGGCCATCCCCAAACGGTTCCCACAAAGTTAGGAGTATGAACTTGTCCAAAATGTCTTGGTATGCCAACGCCTTAAAAGTTCCCTTCACTGGAGCTAAGGGGCCAAGCCCAACCCCTGAAAAGCCACCCCACACTATAATGCCCCCTCCACCAAAAGATGTGGACCAGTGCACAAAGCAAGGCCCATAAAGATGAGCGAGTTTGGGGTGGAGGAACTTGACTGGCCTGACATCAACCCAATAGAACACCTTTGGGATAAACTTGAGTGGAGACTGCTAATCAGGCCTTCTCATCCACATCAGTACCTGACCTGCGCTTCTTGAAGAATGGTCAAACATTCCCATAGACACACTCCTAAACCTCGTGGACAGCCTTACCAGAAGAGTTAACGCTGTTATAGCTGCAAAGGGCGGGCCAACTCAATATTGAACCCTACGGACTAAGACTAAGTTGTCATTAAAGCTCAATGTGTGTAAAGGCCGGCGTCCCAATACTTTGGGTAATATAGTGTATTTGCCTTTAATATCACTTTAAGGCAGCCCTTTCAATTTGAAAGAGCTGGCAGTGCACCTTATAGCTGAATTCCAGGCATAAAAACTTTAATTTATATACTGTATATTCCCCAGGAGACACAAAAGATATAAATCTACTTTGGATGCACCAAGTGTCTTTACAAACCCAGCCCGATAGCTGCTCTATGGAGTTTATATGAAGCTAATATAAAGATCAATTCAAGTATCTATACTAGCTATATTTCAGAAAGTCAATCATTTGTAAGGCATACGTAACTGGACTAGAGTATTTGCCCAGACTCTGGTTTATGCTTCTATAGCAGCAGTATCCTAGAAAGAACGGGGTAGTATTATCTCAGAGGGACCATATTTTTTGTTTTAATTTTTTACCAGAATATATGTAACTGAAACTGGCTCACTAGTCTCTCTTAACCTAAGAGGAGCAAACACATTCTAAATAAGGGCACCTGAAACTTTGCGGTCTACAGGAACTTACTTTATTAGGTAACCATTCGTAACAGAAGCTCTTTCGCAGTACCTGATGGTCAACCATTGTTCAACTGTACAGGAAGGCAATTCTTAACCATGGCTTCCTCTCTAAAGGTGAAATGCTTTCTTCAGTACATCTTCTAGGAAACAACACTCCTTGTCCTTTCATTAGTTTAGAATAATTTTAGATTTTACAGCTCACCTGCCTGTTTTAAAAAATATATAACTAGCAGAATACAAAAAGTTTTAACACTGGGCTATTGAAAGTGTTACTAAACTCAGGAGCTTGCATTCATATTATCTGGTCTCTTACAGTACACAGAACATGGAAAAGCAATTATTTTAGTAAATTTTAACTGCTAAATACTTTTTCTCATCAGCAGTATATAGCAGTCTTGTGACTTCTGTCAGTGTCCAGCCAAGCACTGGTTAAATCTTGTAGGAGGAGTTTTCTGAGGCTGCAGGACCCCTGACCTCCTGTCTGGACAGTGCTGATTGGCCCTGTGCTGATCACATGCACTTTACCAAGAAAAAAAAAAAACTCTCTTGCAATACACACCAAACTGAGCATGTGCAGTCTGACTCCATAGACTCTGTGTTATCAGGAAATTATCAGTGGGCAGTGGAAGGGAGAATAAAAAAAGACAGGATCAAACAACCTTTTTATACAATGTGAAGGATTAACCCCTTGGGTTCCACAGTGAGTATAACAAGCATGCTTTACTGCATATACAGACTGATTTTACTGTTGTGGGTTTAGTAACACTTTAACTTTATTTCAGCTGTGTGACTTTCAGACCTTATTGCTGCAAATAATTGTACGTTTTTGAAAAAAAGTGAATTGAGCCTAAGTGAAGGCCACTGGAAAATATTATTCATGTTGATGTGTACCAATGTATGTTGTGTAAATCAATATCAAGAGGCTAACGTCATTACAAAGGAAAGTCATTAAAAGAGAAGCATGGGAGTGGGGTTTTTTTTCAGAATCATACTTACCTAGGTGGATGCAGCATCAGTCCCCTGCTGGCTCTAACATTGAGAACCAAGCGATCAAACACTGCAGATCGCACAGATCCCTGAGTATGAGAGTGCTGACTATCTCACTGGAGTGCTGGGCTGTGGAAGGGGCAGGAGCGGATGGCTTGGGCTCTCAGTGGCTTGCTGAGACGCTGAGCCAGGTGCCAGTCCAATATGACCGCAATCTTTCCTGAACCTGGACTGGCTCTGTGATGTCAGCTGACAGTGGGCTTCAGCTCGCTGTCAGCTGAAAACAGATCACAGGGGTGCAAAACGAACTGCACTCCTGTGATCCACACGAGAAGTACAGGCTCTACTCCTTTCAACTAGTTGCATGTAAAATAACATTTGGTTACTTTAATTTCTTTAATGTATTAAATAGAGTTTCAAAATCCGGAGCTCAGCTTTAAAGCTAAGCTGGCGGGGGGGGGGGGGGGG
>BLSH010330950.1:2158882-2180690 GCA_018402905.1 Glandirana rugosa | reverse complement strand
AAACCCCCCCCCCCCCCCAAAAAAAAAAAAACAACTCAGCTTCTCATCCAGCCTACTGTAGATTAGCTTGGCAAGCAGGCAGGAGAATCACCACTGTCTGGAGGTCCCTCTCACAGGTCTAAACCCAATGTGTAATAGCTACGCATTTTGGGGGTCCAACCCCTTTCTCCTGCTCCTTCTTGTTTGCCCAGTTTATCTAGGCTGGATGAGAAGATGAGTGGCGCTCGTAAATGGGAATACTTTTATGAACTTTGCCTTACATATCACAAGTGAGTGGCCATTTATTAAACATTTTCAGATTAAAGATTCTAATAATGTTGCACGCCCTCTTTGTTTATTTTTATTCATATTGGAGACATCCCTATCTCTAGAGGAGCAACAGCTAGCAGCAGACTCTAGACTGAGAGCCCGCCTTGCATGCATTGGCTGGTGATTATCCTCCACAAGAGCCATCAAATGATTTAGGACACGTTGCTTTGTGCACTGATGTGGGTTGTGTGTGGTTTCATACACAAATCTGCTTTTCTTACCACTGTGTATATGCCCACATGTGCTACTCTATAGTCATGTGGGTTGCACAGATAAGGGAAAGGAGGAAATGAACAGCTTATAAGGAAACTGAAACTGGAGCATGCTCAGTAGATGTGGCAACGACTGGTCTACAAAATCTCGTGCTGCTGCGGGGGGGGGGCACAGACAAGGAGGGAAGGACAGTGAACAGTAGGATTAACCAGGGTTTTTTTTCAATCTGCAGGAAATGAATGCTCTAGTGGCAAATGAGTATGAACATAATGTAATATAGCATGCATTGACAGTTTAGAATGATTTGGGTTTAAAGACACTTTAAAGAGGGTTTTCACTCTAGAAAGAAAGACATTTAAAGTCAGCAGCTACAAATACTGCAGTTGCTGACCTTTACTAAAAGGACACTTACCTGTCCAAGGATCCAGCGATGTCCTCACCCAGGCCGGTTCTTCACTGGTCTTCGGGTCCCCGGTACCGGCATGTTTAGTAAGGGAAGTCAGCTTTGACTCCTTGCAGCTTCACAGCTTGCTTCCCATTGCGCATGGGAGAGTCATGCTGTGCTTTGTGAATTGCCCTGCAGCCTTCTGGGACCTGTGACATGTCACAGAAGGCTGCGGGCACAGAAAGGGGGGCTGAATTTTTGCTTGGATCGCCTAGGCGGATGTGGGAGCGGGTATCTATAAAAATGAAGTTTTCGCTCCCCAAAAAAATGTTATTGTGCCAAATGGGGTAGAGACAGATGGGGGGGGGGACATAAAGTGGAACTTCACCCAAAGTACATCTCTGCAGTACATACAGTACATATTTCACCTATTTAAAAATACTATGAGAGTAAAAAATGCTCATTGATCCTGCCAGAAACCCAATGAGATCATAACTTTCTGTTGTGAGCTCTACCTGAATTTTCCCTTGCTAGACTACAAAACAAGCCCCATGAGATGAGAAGAGAGGGGATTGTTCTGTAGTCTGAGAGTGGAGAACTGGGCATGGCTAACAACAACTCATTTTGGGATTTCAGTGTTATAGAAGCAAAGTGTTTTCAGCTCAAGCTGGAAGTTACCCAGATAGCAAGGATAACTTGCCCCAAATTTGTGGCAGTATTGAATTGTAAGTCTGGTAACTTGCTGCACATTTTTACTGGCATGTTGTACCCTTGCAGAGCACTTGAAGCACAAGTTCTAGTTGACACTTTTCCAATTTGTAGCAAATTTGCATGGTAAGTCTCTAGCAAAAGCAAAGTTGCAGTGGTGAGTCTACAGCAAGAGCTCTGCAAGTCTATAGAATGAAAATTCAGCCACAGTCCCCCCTGTGGTGGGATGACTATTGCAAAACAGAACTGAACCAGAACTTGCAGCAGACTTGCAGAATGTTTGCAAAGAAAGTTGATCTGGAGTCATACAATGCAGACTTGCTGCAATTGTGCTACAAACTTGTGAATAGGGATGGGGGAACGGTTCGGCCCAAGTGTAAATTCAGACCAAAAATGTGCACGTTCGGCCGTTCTCCGAACACCCAAATTTGCAGGCTGTTTGCCCCAACAAACGCAATGCACTGAGCGCTGCACAGTGCATTTTACGCCCTGATTGGGCAAAGCTATTGTAACCGTGAGTCATTTTAAATAAGATTTGACTTTTTTTTTTCTTTAGAAATGTAATTTGTGCTGCAGTATGTTATGCATGCTACAGATGCACCACTTTACAGGCACACATTAAGGGGACCCACCAGGCACTATATTTAAAGGAATTTTACATTTTTAGTGTTGCACTTTAAGCATCATTAAAATCGCTGCTTCTGAAAAAAACTATTGTTTTACAATTGTTTTTTTTTTTTATTGATACATGTCCCCCAGGGCCGTACCCAAACCCCTATGTCCCTTTTATGGCGGATTACTTGCATATAAGCCTTCAAATGGGTACTTTTGATTTTTCCTGTCCGGCTCCCTTAGACTTCAATGGGGTTCGCCGTTTGGGCTAGAACATTTCCCCTATTTGGGAGTTCTGCTGCAAACCGAACAGGGAGGTGTTCAGCCCATCCTTACTTGTGAAGCCTGGAAAGTCTAGCAATAGCTTAGCAAGTCATTTTCAAACTTGCAGCACAATTGCTTGCTATCTGGGTAGAAATTCACTGGACTTCTGGCAGGATCAACGGGTATTCACTGTACTTGCAGCAGCTTTAAAAGGACAACAAATAAGGAAATGTGCAGAGGTGAACTAAATACGTTTTTTTTTTTTTTGCCGTGACATCTACTCCAAGGTCCACTGATTTCAATTAGTAAATGTTTAAAATGAGATAAAACGATAAAAACATCATAATCCTGTCCTATTGATTTGACATTTGTGTAAAAACTGCCCAGCTCCATTGAATTTAGTTCAGAGATCACTTTCAATAAAAATCACTGATCTGTGCTTTGTGAAGACTCAATCCTAGAGCGAAGGGAGACAGAATAGTTCTGATTTTGCGCACGTAACTTATTGACAAATTATACTAATCTCCCGAGCAGCCATGGTCTTAAGATGTGTGAAATATTCATTACATCGAAGATATTACCTACTGTCTGCAATCCGGAGAATCTGCAGCGCTCTTAAAAACAACCATTAAAGGAGAGGTAAAAATTACACGAAGCAGATGTTAAAAAGGAGCTTTAACTTCTTCCATGTAGTTATATGTAAAGTAATGTGTGCAATCTCCGAACAGACGAATGCAAAAAAAACAAAAACACAACAAAAAAAACTATAATTGCTTTGTCATTTTGCTCAGGGAATTCTTCTCATTTTAAGAATTAATAGGAACTGCAAGAGGCTTCAGGTGCTAAGTCGCAGACCCTTCCAAGCCCAAAGGCTCGCTCCTCCATCTTATCAGCTAATAATTCTCCTTCATTGAGGCAAATTAGGAACTTGACTGTGTTAGAGGAGGCCAGACCTCTGCTAGAGGCAAGGAGGGCTTTAATAGCAGAAATTCCTCTCTGAGCGAGATGCATGAAGCCAAACATTGTGTCCACCACAAAAGACACTCTGTGTTTAGGATCCTTTCTAATTTAATTAGCCCAAGAGGTAGCGCATTAATTTGCCAAGAATTCTTCTGATGCGAAAGGCCGCTTTTACTGGAATAAAGGGGAGAAAATAACCTGCGTGTTAAAGTGGCACGCTAATAATGAAGGGGGCTATTTTTATGTTACAAATGACATGGCGTGGACACAAGAGGCCTTTAAAGCTTGCAGGATCTGTGGTTAAGTGTCCCAGAACTCCGGCCAGGACAGATAAGTCTAACGTAGGAGATGCCACAGATAGACTCTTAGGTTAAAAAAAATGATTTGATTAAAAAAAAAAAAAAAAAAAAGGAAAAAGCAAAAGAAACGTAAAGCATTTTTATATTTTGATATAGTGACTTTATTTTTCTTTTTTTTTTGTATTATGATCAGAAATAAAGAAAAGAAACAATGATTTCTCCAATAAAAGACAGCAGCACTTTATAGGCACGGATGACAAACAAGAATAGTATAAGGTCAAAAGATTATTAATTATACATTGATAAAAATATTCATGAAAAGATTATAAAACGTTGAGTAAACAAAGTACAATTTTACAAACAATAGACCAAATGGGTCTTATACCTATTACATTAGCACAGGGGTAGGCAACCAGTAGCCCTCCAGATGTTGTGGAACTACATTTCCCATGAGGCATTGCAAGGCTGGCAGTTACAATTACTCCCAGATGCATGATGGGACTTGCAGTTCTGCAACAGCTGGAGGGCCCCAGGTTGCCTACCCCTGCATTAGCATATATTGCTGCATATTAGATACAACATGTTTCAGAGTGCTTGTGGACTCCTTCTTCAGGGTATATAGTGCAATTTGTAATATCTTAGAGAGAATACATATTACCAATATGATCAGACATATTTAGTCACATGGCTTTCATGTCCAGGCTGGCTGGGAAAAACAATAAACAGACTTACATGTTATGCAGTGTGGAACTCATAAAATCAATGGATGCGTGAGATCATCCGACCAAAGGGAAAGAGGAGTGAATCCTACAGGGAGGAAGAGAAAGCGGATGGATGGCCCGAGAACAAGGCAGACAGCGCGCAGGGTCCACAGCTGCAAGGCGCTGCACGACCCGAAGGTGAGGTATCACCTAAGTACACACTGGGACCCAGGGATGGGCCCTATGAAAACGAGGAGGGGGGGATGTGAAATTCCTCAATATAACCAGTACTGCAATTATTTAGAATATATATGTATAAATAGTAGAGTATCAATTAATATTGTCCATATAAGGTGTATACGTATGTAGCCATGTGCTCCCTTGAGAGTAGCTGGTAGTAGTGGTTCACCTTATAGCTGCCCTCAATCACACCATATTTCACACATCCATAGACACTGGCAGTGATAGTCACTGGTCTTGTTTTTGTTGTCTTATTTAGGGGAAATAACTTGGATGGGGATAAGGAGTGACTGTGAAATGCCCAAAGAATTATAGTACATGAATTTCATATACACTTCTGTATATGTGCACTTCCCTGCAGACCGTCCCTCTGCAGACTGTTACTTCTCACAACTCTCCAGCACTCAACTTACTGACCGTTTCTCCTACAATTCTCTCTCCAGCACTGAACTTAGTAAATCATCACTCCATTACTTCTCTCCAGCACTGCACTTAGTTTCCAGCTTGAAAGGAAATGTATTAAGCTTCTCTGTTCCTTTCTCTTCACCGCGGCTAGCACATGGCGAGGCCTATTCTCAGCAGAGCCTCCAGAACACCCATTAGCGGCCAGGGATCACGGGCCCCTGAATGTGTAGCAAAATGTACTTCAGTGCTAGCCGGACCTTTGATGGACTACAACTCCCAGCCCATCTCTCTTCCAGGTCACACTGACCTGCTTTCCCTCAGTGACTCTGCGTTCCCTGAACTGGCTCCCAAGGCTTCCACAGACTGTCCACTATTCCTCTCCCAGCCTGCTCCAGCACTTTCTCTTGCAGTTCCCTGGGACCATCACTCACCAAACCTGTGGATCACTTTAAAGTCCCTCACTGTGTAGCACCTCCGCTGCTCTCCTGTGCCCTGTGAGACTCCAGGAATCACCACCTTCCTGGCTTCAACCTCCAGGCCCCAAGGTCACCCTCCCCAGACTGGGGCAACCTCCCAGGTATGGGCCTCCACAGCACCTCTGCTACATCTCCAGACTTCCACCCAACACTTCTCCTCCAGATTGGGCTGACTCAGAGTATTTAAGGATGCCTGCCCCCTGCCAATCCTGCTTGGGGATTGGTCAGGGCTCCCTAG
This sequence comes from Glandirana rugosa, assembly GCA_018402905.1. NCBI lineage: Eukaryota > Metazoa > Chordata > Amphibia > Anura > Ranidae > Glandirana > Glandirana rugosa. The sequence goes on along the minus strand of BLSH010330950.1, from coordinate 2,174,880 downwards.
AATACTCCAGATGGCTCCACCTATCTCCCAGCTCTCTGACCAGAAACCTTCCCCAGGTTTCTAGAAAGAAGTGGGAGGTTCTGGTGACCTCATCTGTCAAGTCCACTCAATCCTCCCTGAGCCTCTCTCCCCGACCCAGATCAAAACATTCAGCCCTGCACCTACAATCAGGCCTGACTAAATTTAACCTCACCTAGCAAAACCCTGCTAGAAAACGCACCTACACTATGGGGGCACTACACGTAGACTCCATACCAATTACCTTAGAAATGGCTTTGTGTTGTATGTCTTCCTTCAATGCAATAAAAACATATAGATGGGCTTGCCGACCCCTGTTGTGTGGAAGATATACCACAGTAGATGAAAAATATTTTGGCCCAGCTGGGTAGAGATGGAGTGGCCCCCAAACAGGGGGAGAGAGGTATAACAATGCTTTAAACAAAATCCCCGTCTGAAAATGACAGGATATATTGTAAGGATAGTGGATGATAGGTCAATGTTGTAAAGTGTTAAGTAGCAGAGGGTGCCTTACTTTGCATATGAATCTCTACAGTAGACCATCAGCAGCTCCGCTCTCACCAAGTTGAAGTCTATTAAGACGAAACGCATCGGGTACTGTGAGCCCCCATCTCTCTCCATCATGCTATGCCATTGCCTGGAATTCCTTGCTGTTTGTAACTTCTTCTTTGCATACGGAGCCACTGACGCTTTCTTTTGGAAGCATTGACCTGTTACTTGGATTATTGACCGATTATCCATATATATCATTCATCTGCCATTGTATCATCTATGGTTCCCCTGTGGAGTATTGATTCGGCATCCGGTCCGTTGCTGGTACACACACGAGAAGTGTCGCCTTTGGTCTAATCTACCTGCACTGGCTACCCACATATGCGATTTACCAGCTGCTATCTGGTAAGAGTACCCCATTTGTAAGGTGGTGGATGCACTCTTTATGGTGGAACACTTCGGGATATTTGAATATTCACCTATTGTTTATTATCCTTTCACGTTGAAATTTTTTTATTTCTGATGAACATTATGTTGGACTTTTTTTGGTTTATTACCAATCCTAGAGACACTATATCGGGGTAACTCCCGTTTTTTGAGCACATATAATTTTCTACATTTTTTAGCGCTGCACATTATTTTAGTTAGAGCCGTACATACCTGGCGTCATCCGGCATTAAATGTAGGAGGAGAATAGCCCACCTGACTCACATGACAGGGCGGAGCCACAGCTCCCCGAGCGGGGGAGTGTCCCCCGCAAGCCACCCTAATTGGTCCCCCGAGCGGGCGGCGCATGGCGTCGCCCCCACCCCATCACTCACAAGAGGATGGGCGGAGCGGCGACCTGCGTCACACGCCCACCAGCACGCTAACGCAGGTCCGTGTGTTGCTAAGTGAAGCTAAGATTTTTTTTTTATTCCCCAATAATTTCATCAAAAAAAATCAGATTTCAGCGAAAGTTTGCCATTTTGGCAAAATACATTTTGGTCAAAAGGGAAGGTGATATTACAATGGATGTCAAGGCAGAATAAAGAAAAAAATGTGTACATTTCTGCAATCTCGAGCAGAAGATCCAACATGTCCAGTTATAGGGCAGCATGTGAGCTGAAATTAAAGTTTACAACAAGGCAATGATTTTTTTTTTAGGAATATATACGTGCGCTCCTTTCCTTTTCTGAATAAACACAGGGAGTGATTGGTATCAATCAGTCTCTGTGTTCATTCATAACTGAAGCATGATAAACTGTATTTACTATGTTTCCGTTTGTGAATGAACAAGAAGCAGCTCAGTACAGAGCACTTCCCATTCATTCACCGTCCATTGCAGCTGAGGCTGCAGAGAAAGGCACTGGGGAATCTCTGTCTTTAGTCCCTTTCTCTGTCTCAAAAGTAGACCCCTGATATTTCACCAGAGTCCCCCAACAGGGCTCCTAAAAAAAATTAAAAAATAACAAAAATATTGTAAAAATCATTAAACAATAAAATTGTAAAAAATAATAACAAAAATAAAAAAACTACTAACACAGTCTAATGCTCAACTGACACTGACCACTGCCCTACTGAAAAAATCCACTGCCCTACTGACACCGACCTCTACCTTAATGACACATTCACTGCTCTACTGACACCCTCCACTGTTCTGCTTACACCGTTCCCTGCCCCCTGACATGTTTTAATGTTTGTTTGCATTTATTTATAAGAGTGTGAGTGTATATATACAGTATCTCACAAGTGAATACATCCCTCACATTTTTGTACATATTTTATTATATCTTTTCATGTGACAACATGAAAAGATATAGGGCCAGTTAACACCATAGAAACGCAGTCCGGATGCTTTTCTGCATGCACGTTTTTGGTGCATTTTTTATGCATTTTTGGTGTGTTTTTGATGCAGTCCACTGCAGTTTTTCCCCTTTTTTTTCTTCACCTAAAATAAGGAAATGTGAATTCCAGTGCATTTTTGGTGCGTTCCGGTGCGTTTTTGATGCATTTTACCGCGTTCCAGTACAGTTCAGTGCAGAAAAAATGCAGCATGTTCTACTTTTTTTTCTGGAACCCGAACACACTGGAACTGACTGCACTAGTGTGAACTATGCCATTGAAAACAATATAACCTACTCTCCATGCGTTTTTGATGCAGAACAAAAACGCACTGGACTGCATGTGGTGTGAACTGGCCCATAATAAAATTACACTTTGCTACAATGTAAAGTAGTGAGTGTACAGCTTGTATAACAGTGTCAATTTGCTGTCCCCTCAAAATAACTCAACACACAGCCATTAATGTCTAAACCGCTGGCAACAAAAGTGAGTACACCCCTAAGTGAAAATGTCCAATTCGGGCCCAATTAGCCATTTTCCCTCCCCGATGTCATGTGACTCATTAGTGTTACAAGGTCTCAGGTGCGAATGGGGAGCAGGTGTGTTAAATTTGGTGTTATCGCTTTCACTCTTTCATACTGGCCACTGGAAGTGCAACATCTCACCTCATGGCAAAGAACTCACTGAGGATCTGAAAAAAAGAATTGTTGCTCTGCATAAAGATGGCCTAGGCTATAAAAAGATTGCCAAGACCCTGAAACTGAGCTGCAGCACGGTGGCCAAGACCATACATCGGTTTAACAGGACAGGTTCCACTCAGAACAGGCCTCGCCATGGTCGACCACAGAAGTTGAGTGCATGTGCTCAGCATCTCAGGTTGTCTTTGGGAAATAGACATATGAGTGCTGCCAGCATTGCTGCAGAGGTTGAAGGGGTGGGGGTCAGCCTGTCGGTGCTCAGACCATACGCCGCACACCGCATCAAATTGGTCTACATGGCTGTCGTCCCAGAATGAAGCCTCTTCTAAAGATGATGCACAAGAAAGCCCGCAATCAGTTTGCTGAAGACAAGCAGACTAGAGATATGGATTACTGGAACCATGTCCTGTGGTCTGATAAGACTAAGATAAACGTATTTGGTTCAGATGGTGTCAAGCGTTTGTGGTGGCAACCAGGTGAGGAGTACAAAGACAAGTGTGTCTTGCCTACAGTCAAGCATGGTGGTGGGAGTGTCATGGTCTGGGGTTGCATGAGTGCTGCCGCCACTGGGGAGCTACAGTTCATTGAGGGAACCATGAATGCCAACATGTACTGTGACATACTGAAGCAGAGCATGATCCCCTCCTTTGGGAGACTGGGCCGCAGGGCAATATTCCAACATGATAAGGACCCCAAACACACCTCCAAGACAACCACTGCCTTGTTAACGAAGCTGAGGGTAAAGGTAATGGACTGGCCAAGCATGTCTCCAGACCAAAACCCTATTGAGCATCTGTGGGGCATCCTCACATGGAAGGTGGGTAAATACAAGGTCTCTAGCATCCAACAGCTCTGTGATGTCATCATGGAGGAGTGGAAGACGACTCTAATGGAAACCTGTGAAGTTCTGGCGAACTCCATGCCCAAGAGGGTTAAGGCAGTGCTGGAAAATAATGGTGGCCACACAAAATATTGACACTTTGGGCCCAATCTGGACATTTTCACTTAGGGGTGTACTCACTTTTGTTGCCAGCAGTTTAGACATTAATGGCTGTGCGTTGAATTATTTTGAGGGGACAGCAAATTTACACTGTTATACAAGCTGTACACTCACTACTTTACATTGTAGCAAAGTGTCATTTCTTCAGTGTTGTCACATGAAAAGATAGAATAAAATATTTACAAAAATGTGAGGGGTGTACTCACTTTTGTGAGATACTGTATATAAATGTGCTGAACTCCAGGTTCCCTACAGACTGCTAGATTGGTCACTGTGGCCTCTTCTCCCCTATGCTCCAGTGTTTGCAGCTCCTCAGACAAATCAAGAGCCCATAGCCCTGTATTGGATGTGAAGACACCAAAGGACAGTTCACAAGTCAAATGCATCAGGGAGAAGAGGAGAGCGCCAGCTGCTAGGGTAGCTGATGCTGAAGTTTTTGTGGCCCCTGGACCTAAACAAGCTATTTAACCCTTGCAATGCGGGGACAGCCCCACTTGAAGGGAGCATTTTTCCTTTCCCCAGATATGGACAAAAACACTCAGCAAACACACGCCTGCTACTCACGCTGTGGGTGCCATTAACAGACATTCCAACCTGCAAAAACTAAATTTCAGGGAGGCGGCAAACTCATTTCAAGGAGGTAGTGCTCCGCGCCCAACCCCAAACACCCCCCAAACTACTAATTTAGTACAGCTAGTGGATTATCAAATGAAATGGAATCAGTATATACAGGTTTACTTCTGAGAGATATAAAAGGAACACTCTAACTACCATAACCACGTCAAATCAATTCCTTTCCAACAGTGTAACCTCAACCCCAACACCCCCTCCATAATCATCATCATTGTCCCTCTCTACAGTCATCCTCATCCCTCTCCACATTGTACCCTCATCATCCATTTTAATCTCAATAGTCATCCTCATGATCTTCCTCATTACTCTCATAATCGTCCCCATCATCCTCATTCCTCTCCAGAATGATCCTCTTCTCTCTCCACATTGTGACTCCATCATTCTAATTGTTCTCCATAACCATCTTCATCCCCAACTTCACTCTCCATAGTCATCCCCATCCCTCCCTGCTTTGTAACCCATCATCCTCATTCTTGTATTCTCTATGTGTTCTCTCCTTTATATCTATCACCACATGATCCATCTTCATCCTCATGCGCCAAGCAGCCTCTATCCTTCCCTTTCTCCATAATCACCCATCATCCTCATCCCCACCATCCTTTTCACCATCATCTTCTTCATCCCTGCAGCTCCCCTCTTTCCTTAGGACATAGGACACTCTCCTGATGTCAGGGTATATGACCTGTACTCTGATATAATCTATGGTGTAAGAGGTGTTCTTAGTACAGTCAGAGGAAGGGGCTGCCACAGCTCACTTACCTCTCTCCATGCTGCAAGTCCCACCCAATCAAAATGTGAGCTCAGGAGCAGGCTCCGCCCCAGAGGTGTACTCAGTAGGAGCGAGCCCCCAATTAGACACGGTGGGGGGAGAGATTAAGAAGTGGAATTTGTTTCCTTGGACATGTATTCCTCTTTGCCTGTGGCCGCGGCCGTTCTTCTTGTTAATCTGGCCCTGGTGTCAAGACAGCGCTGGCACCCAGGGTGATGGCGAAAGCCTCCTGCCCCTCGGCCCAGTCTGCCCCTGGCTGCGGCTCATAGCCGGGATATCGCCCGGCACTTGCCGGTGTCAGGGAGCCACAGCCAAAATGCAAGAGACTTGGGATGTATACAAATGTTTAAAGTGACTGTAAATGCATTTTTTTAAATACAAAACAGGTTTATACTTACCTGGAATGGAATTGCATAGAGTGGCCCCAAACCTCCTTTTTTCGGTTCCCCCACCAGCGCTCCTGGCTCCAAGCCACTTGCTATGGGGGCACTCGTGCGGGCTCGCTTCTGAGCCTCACTGTCTATGTCTATTGACACAGGGAGTGGGACACGGCCCCGCTCCTTCATCACTGGCTTTGATTGACAGCAGCGGGAGTCAATGCCCTCACAAAGCCCACGAGAACAGAAAGTGAGGGGAGAGAAGAGCTGCAGATGGACACAGCTCTGGATCAAATGAGGGCAAAGTAAAAGGGGGGGGGGGGGTGAGGAGGCGATATAGATACCTAAATTCAATACCTTAATTCAAGGAAAAAATGTTTAGGCTTTATAACAACTTTAAAGTAGTTGTAAACCCTTACATATAACCGGTGGAGTGACTGGTCTCAGGTGATTCACACAGATGAAACAAATTGTCCTACATAAGTTGTATCTGTTTATCTGCAGTCTTCAAAGTCCAGAATTGCCAGAAAAAGGGGACGGAGAGCTGATTGGAGGGAAGGGGCACCCCCCCCCCCCCTTTCACACAGCACACAGGAACAGAGCTTGGTCTGTTAAATAGGCTGGAGGTCCCTCCCCTGTAACCTTTTTTCTCTTGGTGTCAGGAAAACTTGTCAGAAATGATTCATGCTGAGGAATGAGGCAGCAAACAGAGATGACACTATGGGGTGGATTTACTAAAGGCAAATAGACAAAGTGCAGTTGCTCCAGAGCTTAGTAAATGAGCAGAAGCTCTGCTGACTTCCATCATCCAATCACGTGCCGTTTTTTAAATTTTCTTGTACGTGATTGGGTATTCTTTTCAAAGTGAAACTTTACCTCATTTACTAAGCTCTGGAGCAACTGCACTTTCCAAAGCGCACAGTCTATTTGCCTTTTGTAAATCAACCCCTTAGTGCTCTTAATTGAGACAAGTAGACACCATAGAGGGAGATGCTTTGTTCATATTTTATGACTGAGGTTTACAATCACTTTAATGGCAGCGGGTTGCCAAAATGCGCCGCAAAATGCACATTTCTGTGCGGTTTGCCACAGGATCAGAAACGCAGAGATGTGAACAGGGCCTACAACCTAAAAACTCTGAAACATGCCTTTGTATGAAACAAAGTTTATTTGTGTTTTTCACACTTTTATCAGGCTGTTTTATTATAACAAGCAATTAAGGGGAACAAGTCTGATCTGGCACCATTATAAAGGATTAAAACACTCCAAAAGTAGTAAATACAAGAGATAATGACATGTATAGAGCCCAAATAAATTCCCTTTATCTCATCATTTGTGTATGAATCTAACCAACTGAAAAATGTCCTCTATAAATAATGAAAGAGGCGGAAGAGGATACAAAAACATTTTAGGGATTATAAATGTTGTCTAATTGAGCATGGAGAGGTATTTTATTAGTCCCGGCCTGCAAAGCGGAGATTTTAGACTGCATTTTGCAAAAAAACAGAGAGTGAAAAACAAAATTAGCTACAGCCCGAGGAGCAACTCTGCGTGCTGGCATTAAATGTGAACCTAGGCCTCATCCTTTTACACTGAATTCCAACCTTCTGGGCAAAGTCATGTTTAGAATCACAATGGGTATATGAATAAATCAAGGTGTTGGATCTGTTCTTTCGGGACTCCTCCATTCATTTCGAGTCCTTTCATTTTCTCATTCTGGTCAACCTCATTACAAACAAGGAAGGAAAGGCGACCCCTGGAAGTCACACGTCTATGGTGTCCTGCTGCAGTGAATGGATGGAGTGGCGAACCTGGACTCCGACCGGGCCACGCCACCAACGTGTTTCACTCCGCCCCCGGAGCTTAGTCATGGGGATCACTGACAAACTCATTACAAACAACTTGTTCTATACCCGCTTGCCAACCGCCCTATAGCAGTTTTGCCGCTACAGGGAGGCCGTGCTGTGCAGGATCACGTATATATATATATACACGAACATGCATTTCCGGGTATCGGGCACAAGTGCATACCGTCGCCGACTCACTCCCACTGTGATTAGAGTTGCCACCTTTTCTTCAAGTCAAACCTGAACACTTTCACGGAGCACAGTCATTTTTTTATAGCATAAAACTATACATATATTTTGCGATTAACCACTTGCCGACTATAAGCCGAGACGATGTAAACACGGCGGTTCCCCGTTCTGACAGGTGGCATGTCAGAGATCTACTGATCCCTGTACTTGGGATCAGTTAGATCGCTAGTGCCCCTAGCATTCCAGCCCCCATACAGATAGAACACACACAGGGAACATAGTTAACCCCCTCACTGCCCCCTGCAGGTTAACCCCTTCCCTGCCAATGACATTTATACAGTAATCAGTGGATATTTAAATTTCTGATCGCTGTATAAATGTCATTGGTCCCAAAAAAAAGTGTCAAAAAATGCCCAATGTGTCCGCTGCAATATCGCAGTCACAATAAAAATTGCAGATCGCCGCCATTACTAGTAAAAAAAAAAAAATTGTAAAAAATGCCAGAAATTAATTCTCATGGTTTGTAAACGCGGCAACTTTTGTGCAAACCAATTAATAAACGCCGATTATGATTTTTTTTTTTACCAAAAATATGGAGGAAGAATATAAATTGGCCAAAACCGATGAATAAATTCGTTTTTTTTAGGATTTGTATTATAGCAAAAAGTAAGAAATATTGTTTTTTTTTGCAAAATTGTCGCTGTTTTCTTGTTTATAGTGGTGATCAGAAATGACACAGAGGTGATCAAATACCACCAAAATAAAGCTCTATTTGTGGGAAAAAAGGACGCAAACTTCATTTGGGTACAACGTCGCACGACCACACAATTGTCAGTTAAAGCGACGCAGTGCCGAATCTCAAAAAGTGCTCTGGTCCTAACCTGGGAAATCCTTCCGGGGCTGAAGTGGTTAACCGCTTGTCAACTAGCCTCCGTCGTTTGACGGTGGCAGGTTGGCTCTCCTGTGCAAATCGCTGTGGCTGTATGCCAGACCGCGCCCGGGAGTCGGGCGGACTCGATGTCTGCCGGCGACCCACTAACGCCGGTTACAGAGGCAGAATGGGGATCCGCCAATGTAAACACGGCAGTTCTCCGTTCTGTCAGGGGACATGATACAGATCTACTGTTCCCAGTGTTCGGGAACAGTGAGATCTGTCATGCCCCTGTTAGCCCAGCCCCCACACAGTTAGCACACAGTGAGGGAACACACTTAATCCCTTAATCGCCCCCCTACGATTTAACCCCTTCAATGCAAATGACTTTTATACAGTAATCAGTGGATATTTAAACCTCCGATCGCTGTATAAATGTCATTGGTCCCAAAAAAAAGTGTCAAAAGAGTCCGATCTGTCTGCCGCAATATCGCAGTCCCGATAAAAATTGCAGATCGCCGCCATTACTAGTAAAAAAAAATCAAATGATAAAAATGCCATAATCCATTCCCATGGTTTGTAGGCGCGATAACTTTTGCGTGACCCAATCAATAAACGCCTATTGCGATTTTTTTACCAAAAATATGTAGAAGAATATATCGGCCTAAACTGAGGAAGAAATTTGTTTTTTTACATTTTTGTTTGCATATTTATTATAGCAAAAACTAAAAAATTGTGTTTTTTTTTTCAAAATTGTCGCTCTTTTTTTGTTTATACCGCAAAAAATAAAAACCACAGAGGTAATCAAATACCACCAAAATAAAGCTCTATTTGTGGGACAAAAAGGACATCAATTTCGTTTGGGTACAACGTTGCACGACCGCACAATTATCAGTTAAATTGACGAAAGCACGCACAGACGGCCTGCACTTTGTGCAGCAGCTCTGACATATCCGGGTAGTTTTTTAGAGATTTCTGCACCACCAAATTCAGCACATGAGCCAGGCAAGGATGTGCGTCAAACCGGCTAGGCCCAGAGCTGCTACGAGATTTCACCCATTATCGCACACCAGCAGGCCGGGCTTGAGGCTCAGTAGCAATACCCACTCATCGGTCTGTTGTTCAAAGCTCCTGCGCATTGTGGGGTTTATCCCCCAAACATATCAGTTTTAAAACAGCCGGCTGTCGTTTCCCCCTGGATGTGCTAAAGTTGGTGGCGAAGGTGTTATGCTGACTGGATGAGGAGGTGGTAGAGGAGGAGGAAGCAGAGTAGGAGGAGGAGGCAACAGGAGGCAAAGAGAAATGCCCTGCAATCCTGGGTGTCGGAAGGACATGCGCCAAACTGCTAGCCGCCTCAGGCCCACCCACCACTACATTTGCCCAGTGTGCATTTAGCGAGATATATCGTTCCTGCCCATGCTTACTGGTCCATGTATCAGTGATTATGTGGACCTTGCCACAGATGGCGTTGCGCAGTGCACACCTGATCTTGTCCCCAACTTGTTTGTACAGGGAAGGGATGGTGGTCTGGAAAAGTAGTGGCGACTGGGAACCACGTACTGTGGGACAGCCACCGCCATTGGGTTTTTAAAACTATCCGTGTCCACCAGACGGAATGACAGCATTTCAAAGGCCATTCAGGTGGGTAGGGGGGTACTTCCTCTTTCTCTCCAGTGTTTGGGAGATGGACAACTGTAAGCTTCCATGGGACAATGGTGTGGAAATGCTTAGGGACTGTGGCGGACATGGTGGCGTTGCTGTCACATCGTTTGTTTGCTGGGTGGCAGGTGACACTGGCACTGTAGAGGTGGAGGAAGAGGCCGATGCAGCAGCAGAAGAGGAAGCAAGAGGAGCCAGAGATCTTTCTTGGATTTTGAGGTACGTATTCCACTGCAGCTTGTGCTTTGCATTTAGGTGCCTGGTCATGCAGGTTGTGCTCAGGTTTAGAACATTTATGCCTCGCTGCAGGCTCTCATTGCACAGCGTGCAAACCACTCGTGTCTTGTCGTCAGTACAATGTCTGAAGAACCGCCACGCCGGGGAAAGCCTTTGAGCTGCCTTTGGTGTGCTAGGTCCCTGGGTGCGGTGGGTAGTAGCAGGTGTACTGTCTAGGGGATGGTCGCTCCGCTTTTGCAACCTGCTTTCTCTTTTGCTGTGCTGGTGCCTCTGTGTGACCACCACCCCTTCCTCCAAACTGCACACGTTACTTGCATGACCTTCATTCCATGTGGGGTCTAGGACCTCATCATCCTCCACATCATCTTCCACCCACCCTTCACCACTGCCCTCCTTGTCAGTCTGCACACTGAGGCAAGCTGCAGCAGTTGGCACCTGTGTTTCATCATCATCATCAGAGACATGCTGAGGTGGTGTTTCCATGTCCTCATCCTGCAACAGAAGTGGTTGGGCATCGGTGCACTCAATGTCTTCCACTTCTGGGGCAGGGCTATGTGGATGGCCATGGGATGCACACCAGCAGAGTCATCAAAAAGCATGAGACTGCTGCATGACTTGGGGCTCAGACTGCTTGGCTGATTTACAAGGGGCTGAGGTGAAAGACAAATGGGCATGGGGTTCAGGTGCCAACTCTGAGCTTTCAGCAAGGGACCGGGTGGGAGACAATGTGAAGGAACTGGAGGCATTGTCAGCCATCCAATCTACTATCGCCTGTACTTGTTCTGGCCTCACCATTCGTTGAGCGGCATTCGGGCCTACCATATACCGGTGAAGGTTCTGTTGGCTACTCGCACCTGAGGAAGGTGTTCACTTGTGCGTTTAGCTGGCACAGATCGACCACGTCCTCTCCTTGCAACAGGAGCTTCACCAAAACCACCAACACCAGCAGCACCACGACCACTTCCCTTATTTGACGCTCTGCTCATTCTGGACGCAAATGTACTATTTAGCACAAATTTCGATTATTTTTTAAACCAGCAATGTCGACGCACTTTTTAACTTTGTGCAAGAAATGCACGGCAAGGTGCAAATGTACTGTGTAGCACTATTTATTAATACTAAAAAAAAAAAATAATACATTATTAATCTTTTTTTTTTTTTTAAACAACAATATAGACGCACTTTTTTATTTTGCAAGGTGCAAATATATTGTGTAGCACTATTTATTAATATTAAAAACAAAAAAAATGAATAAAATGTTAATCTTTTTTTTTAAGCAACAATGTAGAAGCACTTTTTTGTGCACAAAATGCACAACAAGGTGCAAATGTACTATATAGCACTGTTAATTAATATAATAATAAAAAATATATATTCTTTTTTTTTTTAAACCAGCAATGTAGACGCAGCAGGATCCTCTCCCTATAACAGTATGAGATGATTTTAGAACGCTAATCTATCCCTCACACCAGCACAAGGAACCTCTCCCTATAGCAGTATGAGGTGATTTTAGAACACTAATCTATCCCTCACAGCAGCAGCAGGAACCTCTCCCTATAGCAGTATGAGATGATTTTAGAACACTAATCTGTCCCTCACACCAGCAGCAGGAACCTCTCCCTATAGCAGTATGATATGATTTTAGAACACTAATCTGTCCCTCACAGCAGCAGCAGGAACCTCTCCCTTTAGGAGTATGAGATGATTTTAGAACACTAATCTGTCCCTCACACCAGCAGCAGGAACCTCTCCCTATAGCAGTATGAGATGATTTTAGAACACTAATCTGTCCCTCACACCAGCAGCAGGAACCTCTCCCTATAGCAGTATGAGATGATTTTAGAACACTAATCTATTCCTCACAGCAGCAGCAGGAACCTCTCCCGATAGCAATATGAGATGATTTTAGAATGCTAATCTATCCCTCACACCAGCACCAGGAAGGAACCTCTCTCTATACCAGTATGATATGATTTTAGAACACTAATCTATCCTTCGCAGCAGGAACCTCTCCCTATAGCAGTATGAGATGATTTTAGAACACTAATCTATCCTTCGCAGCAGGAACCTCTCCCTATAGCAGTATGAGATGATTTTAGAACACTAATCTGTCCCTCACAACAACAGCAGGAACCTCTCACTATAGCAGTATGAGATGTTTTTAGAACGCTAATTTATCCCTCACACCAGAACCAGGAAGAAACCTCTCCCTATACCAGTATGAGATGATTTTAGAACACTAATTTGTCCCTCACAGCAGCAGCAGGAACATCTCTCTATAGCAGTATGAGATGATTTTAGAACACTAATATGTCCCTCACAGCAGCACCAGGAATCTCTCCCTATACTAAGTATGAGATGATTTTAGAACGCTAATCTTTCCCTCACAGTGGCGGCAGCATCCTCTCCATGCACAAGCCTGAGAGCATGTGACATGCAGCGCTACGTGACTCCAGCTCACATTGAGGCTGGGTCACATGATGCACTGGCCAATCACAGCCATGCCATTAGTAGGCATGGCTGTGATGGCTTCTAAGGGCAAACAAGTGAAACGCTTGTTGATTGGCTGTCCTGCAGCTATTCAAAAGGCGCGAAAAATACCCGAACCCCGAACCAGAACCCAGACTTTTTCTTGTGAGGTTTCACAAGGTCATACACCATGGCAAGACTGAGCAGAGCAACAAATCCTTTTTTGGAGGGGGGGGTTATGGTGTGGGGTTGTTTTTCAGGGGTTGGGCTTGGCCCCTTAGTTCCATTGAAGCAAACTCTTAAGGTTTCAACATACCAAGACATTTTGGACATTTTCATGCTCCCAACTTTGTGGGAACAATTTGGGGATGGCTCCTTTCTGTTTCGACATGACTGCGCACCAGTGCACAAAGCAAGGTCCATAAAGACATGGATGAGGGAGTTTGGGGTGGAGGAACTTGACTGGCCTGCACAGAGTTTTGACCTCAACCCGACAAAACAACTTTGGGATGAATTAGAGTGGAGAACGCGAGCCAGGCCTTCCCGTCCACATCATTGCCTGACCTCACAAATGCGCTTCTGGAAGAATGGTCAAACATTACCACAGACACACTCCTAAACCTTGTGGACAGCCTTCCCAGAAGAGTTGAAGCTGTTATAGCTGCAAAGGATGGGCCAACTCAATATTGAACCCTACAGACTAAGACTGGGATGCCATTAAGGTTTATGTGCATGTAAAGCAGTGGCGGCTGTCTGCCGGTCCGGCACTTACCCCATCTAGGTGGTGGCTGGCGGGTTGCGGGCTGCGGGCAGCAGCTCCTGCATCCTCTCCTCCAGCGACTTCCTCCCTGGCTTCCACTGTGTGTCTCCTCTCTCCTCCTAGGCGCTAGGCGTCCAATAGGATCACCTGACATTTTGGCCAATCGGGATACGGGTCTCATGACTTGCTTCCTGATTGCCAGGGAGGAGATTTAGTGTGAAAGTAGCGAATATTCATATCGTCACACAACTGGGTATGCCTACCCTTTTTTGAAGCCTATTAGAGGCTCTGGCTCTAATCACATGCTTCAAAAAAACACTCCTCCCCCCATTGGAATCCATAGTTCAGCGCCCTGTATGTAGATCAGGGAGCCGGACGCATGGATGTGGGGGCGGCGCCCGTGCGTCCCTAATGTGTCCCTAATGGATAGGCTGCCACTGGTGTATAGGCAGGCATCCCAATACTTTTGATACTATAGTGTGTATTTAAAACAAACAAAAATTTGCAGATGACTGTTTCACTTTAAATGCAATGACAGTAAAAGGATGAAATTGTCACGTAGTAACTGACAGAACAATTTAAAGAAAACCAGTTTGTGAAATATGCCCGCTCTGCCTCCCGTGGTCTCCAGACCTGCTCTATCTACAGCCAGCAGACCAGGCAGGTGAGAGATTTGTAATACGTTGGTATTTCCTGCCGCTTATGCAATGTGTTTCCTATAGGTGCGGTGTTAAGCTAACGTGTCTGTCCTCAAGGGCTAGAGCAAGATTGGCTAGAATGACCTTAAGAAACAAAAGATTACAAATGAAGAGGCAGGATATGAACGCAAGTCTTTGTTTTATCAGAGAAGGCCTGAAATTCTTAGCAAATTTCTGTATAACTGAAAGAATGAAAATAATAACACAGAATGATATATTACCCACCTTTAGCTGAGTCTAGATTTACTTTAACAAAGACATATGGATATTCTATTCCAATAAACAGAAAGCAACACAGCTGGTATACTGTATTCATTGATTCATATTCATTCTGCGTATGAAGGCATTCCCCCACCCCAAATATTCCCAAAGTTCTATTGGACAACTCATAGTGAAAACACTTTAAGAATGTGTCCCGAGGAATTCACAGTTGGCTATCACTGGCAATATTTCTTATCAGCTGTGACTAGCCCGGTGAAAGTATCCTCCTACTCGTCCATGGAACACTCTAATCAGACCGGCCATGGCTCATCACTGTCTGGGGATGTAGTGGGATTCTAAACCAAACCAAACAACAGCGCTGTTTAATCTCTGAATAATACAAATCTGGAAGTCATGCAAAAAACTCTCCCGAAAAGGAAGGTACCAGCAAATAAAATGTACGTCAAATCAAAACGTGGCTAGAGTAGGGAAGAATTGGAACTCTAGAAGTTTTTATTGGAGCCCGCTCAGTAGATTCACCCTCTCTATTTGTTCTGGTGACCATTGTTAGTGAGCCAGAAAGTGATGGGAGATTAAAAATTGTAACCAGAATGGGAAAAGAAAGATCTTTTAATGAGGACACTTGTTTTGTAGACAACTAAGAGGGGACTTCCCTATACTTTGGGGTGATTTCCCTGCACTTTGTGCTGTGTCTTTGGGACAGGAAGCAAAGGCAGATCCCCCCAACTGTATATAAACAGCAAAATAAATGAACCCTTCCCTACTCTATCCTACCTTTTGCTGCTCTGATGAAATAGTTGCTTGTTTTGACCGTGCATACAGATTAAAAAGGAAAGGTACTTTTTAATAACATTTGCCATTTTTTCCATGAAAGTGGACTTACCATTTCAGCACTCCATCACCCCAGCAGACTGAATAGCGAATTTCTGTATTTCTATTAAATGCTGAGATCAAACCCCATGTCACTTATACATATTTTAAACAGCTGCCTTACAAACGTGTTGTAAGTTCCTATTGGGCTAAATCTTATAGGAAGGGGCATTGCAGACTGGCAATATGACAAGGTGAGCTGCCATCTAATGGGGACTTCTATTGGTGACTAAAGTTCCGTTTTAAACCTGCCTTGGAAATTTTAATTTGTTTGCAGAGGTGGCCTGTCCATTAGGGGCGCACCCCCCCCCCCCCATCCATGTGTCCGGCCCCCTAATCTACATGCAGGGAAGGTTCCGTCCAAA
>BLSH010330950.1:2105325-2123466 GCA_018402905.1 Glandirana rugosa | reverse complement strand
CCCAGGGGTAACCTTATGGGGAACGTAGACCAAAGGGGTAGTCTCATAGGGAATGTAGTCCTAGGAGTAATTTCATGGGGAATGTAGACCACAGGGGTAAGATGTAAGGGGTACTCTGATGGGACACCAGATGTAAGGGGTACTCTGATGGGGACACCAGATGTAAGGGGTACTCTGATGGGAACACCCGATGTAAGGGGTACTCTGATGGGGACACCAAATGTAAGGGGTACTCTGACGGGAACACTAGATGTAATAGGTACTCTGATGGGGACACCAGATGTAAGGGGTACTTTAATGAGGATCCTGATGTAAGGGATACTCTGATGGGGAAACCAGATGCAAGGGGTATTCCAATGGGGACCCTGATATAAGGGGTACTCTGATGGTGACACCAGATCTAAGGGGTACTCCAGCTGCCATCTTAGAGGCTGGAAACCGATCTTATTGCTATTGAGCCAGCTGTATCAAATCTGTTACCATCTGCACTATCGGGATTCCTCTTTCCTTTACATATTTGAACGGAACACCATGGTATTTTGAGGATCTCTGTCTGATTGGGTGTTGATCCCTTCGGAGCCATATACAGCTGCTTGAGGGATATCTCACTGATTCAGTGGAGGCGAACACTGACCCTCCGTAATAGGGGGTCGGTGGGTTCCGGTAAGAGGCAGTGATTTGTGGTGTTTCTGGTGAAGGGCTGCAGGGAACATTTTTTCAAGCACTTCTATCATTTACATTCTCTCATTTTGAACTGTTGTGGACCACTTGCATGATATAGGTTTCTTGACTTATAATGTTGCACTGAATATTTTCATTGATGCGCTACTGAGCTATCATCTATTTATCATTTTTTGTTTCTTCACTCTGATGGGGGTACCTAATGTAAGGGGTACTCCAATGGGGACCCTGATGTAATGGGTACTCTAATGGTGACACCAGATCTAAGGGGTACTCTGATGGGGATACCTAATGTAAGGGGTACTCTGACGGAGACCCTGGTATAAGGCATACTCCAATCGTGACCCTGATGCAAGGTATACTCTGATGGGGAGCAAATCCTTAAAGCAAGGAAATTGCATAATGCCTGCTAAGAAATATTTTCTCTTTTTTAATTACACAAAGTGGGTGGCCATTATCCCGTGATACATCCATGAGTATATCATTTTCCACAATAAAAGAAACATCCTAATCCTATAAATAAGCCATACATAGTTTAATAAATTACAAATCACAGCATATATTCATGCACCAAAGTGGATCACAGGGATAAAATAATTAACAGAGCTCCTCCTGGTTGTAGAGTTCTAAATGCTTAACTTCTGACCAAGCCCTACCCCATGGAAGCCATGGTATCCATATCCTGCCCCGATGTGGGCTAACAAGCCTGAAACAGCTGTATGCATCTCAGATAAATGTCTCTATATTTTTGGCTGCATCTGTGTTATAAACCGCCGGCTCTGGATTCACAGTTGGCCACTGGAGAGTAAAAGAATGATTTGCAGGGCTCTGCCCACTATCTTTCAGTGAGGAATAAACGCCTTGTCTTTTACTTTTTTAACATAAAGGGAGACAGACTTAACACTCGGATCTTCCAGAAAGTAAAGCACATCTGAAGCCACTGTAAAATATATGAAATACTTTAATCTTTATTTTAAATCATGTCAGATGCCAAAATCCAAAGTACTCATCAGTTTCCTCGCAGAAAGATGAGCAATGAAACATTTGTTGAGCTTCAATAATTTGGAATGTCTTCACATGCTCTGAACCATGATCATTTGTAAATTCAAGGACACATAAAAATCTGAACAGCTTCAATTATTTTAAATCACCAAGAGTGGTATATAGAATGATTTAAAATTGTTGTAGTGATTTACATTTTTTAAGTACTTTCAAGTTGGAATCGAGTCAAGCAGCGTTGCAGAGTGGCTGCTTGAGACATTTTCATTGAATTCAGAAATGTAACGCTTGTTTAGTAAGATTGTATTTGACAAAGAAAAAAAGAAAAGAGTTTTGGCCCATTTAATGAAGCAGCGCAAAAAAACAATGATGTAAAGTAACTCGCAACGGGCAACAAAATGTTACTTTTGTTCAGTTTAGAGTACTACAAACCATGAAACATAATTTGTGATTGGTTGCTGTAGGTTATTGTACTTTGCAGTTCCATCTTTGAATCATTGAATAAGCCATAAACTTTTCATACTTTAACCACTTCAGCCCCGGAAGGATTTGCCCCCTTCCTGACCAGAGCCCTTTTTGCGATTCGGCACTGCGTCGCTTTAACTGAAAATTGCGCGGTCATGCGAAGTTGTACCCAAACGAAATTTGCGTCCTTTTTTTTCCACAAACAGAGCTTTCTTTTGGTGGTATTTGATCACCGCTGCATCATTTCTGATCGCCGCTATAAACAAAAGAAGAGCGACAATTTTGCAAAAAGAAAACAAATTTCTTACTTTTTGCTAAAATACGAATCCAAAAAAAAAATATAAAAAAACATTTTTTTCATCGGTTTTGGCCGATTTATATTCTTCCTCATATTTGTGATAAAAAAAATCGCAATCGGCGTTTATTGATTGGTTTGCGCAAAAGTTGCCGCGTTTACGGATGATGAGAATTAATTTCTGGGGTTTTTATTTTTTTTTTATTTTTTACTAGTAATGGCGGCGATCTGCGATTTTTAGCGGTACTGCGATATTGCAACGGGCATGTCGGAACATTTTGACACTTTTTTGGGACCATTGGCATTTATACAGCGATCAGTGCTATAAAAATGCACTGATTACTGTGTAAATGCCATTGGCAGTGAAGGGGTTAACCTGCAGGGGGCGCTCTAAGGGTTAACTGTGTTCCCTGGGCGCGTTCTAACTGTGTGTGGGCTGCCCTGGCTGGGGAAGGGAAGTGATCACAGCCCTTCCCCCTCTCACAGAATGGAGGTCCGTGTTTACTTACATGGACCTCCGTTCTTTCACTCCGGGGGGCATCGCGGGTAGCCGGCGGAGATCGAGTCCGCCGCACCCGCTCCCTGGTCCTCCCCGGACACAGTGAGCGTGCGGGCGTGCCTCCGGCGGCGCGCGCGCGCTCACAGTGCCCGATCTGGCAGCCACCGTCAGATGACGGCAGTTTGCCCAGGAGAGTCACCTTGCAGTTGACGGTCGGCAAGTGGTTAATAACTGTCACAGCTATTACTAAGAAGAAAGATACTTCTATCATCAAATGTATCCATGGTCAATATATAAAATCATATATTAACCACTTTAGCCCCGGACCCATTTTTCACTATTTCAGATTTTCACTATATACGCTGCTGCCGACGTCATTTGCGCATGTGCACTAAAGGAACGGCCCACTCGTGCCATTTCTTCAGAGTCCGTACCATGACCAGTGGCTCTCATCTGCATGCCAATCACAGTGCCGGAATCCGCAAACCCGGAAGTAACTCCTGGAAAAGATGTCGACCCTGTCAGTGGTGTGCCGGTGCCGATTCAACGCATCATTCTAAGGTCAGTATTTTCATAATGAGCTAGTATGCATTGCACTGTGCCCATCAAATGTGACCTTTACAGTATGGAAAGTGCTAAGTATGTGTATATAGAGGGGGTGGATGGTATTAGCATATAAAGGAAGGAAGGTGGGTGTATATAGCTGTATACGGGACAGATGATGTATATCTGCAGTCAGTGATGATGGAGGAAGGTCTCTATATACAGGAAGGAAGATGGGTACATACAGCTATATATACACCCACCTTCCTTCCTGTATATAGAGACCATCATCACTGACTGCAGATATACATCGTCTGTCCTGTATACAGCTTTATATATTGGACAGAGGATGTATATCTGCAGTCAGTGATGATGGAGGAATACAGGAAGGAAGGTGGGTGTATATAGCTGTATATAGGACAGGACAGATGATATGATCTTTCCAGCAATAGCTGTTCCACTTCCAACATTACAATATATATTATGTTCCTCCTAATATAACTGCTGTTACCTGTGGTTCTTCAATGATGAAAGGTATGACAGTCTGCACTCTATACAGGGACTGGAGGCGGGAGCCAAGCGGCCGATTCATCACACCAGGTGATCGGGGGTGAGGGAGGGACAGACGATCAGAGAGCAGCAGCCAGCAGTCACTCAGCAGACTCAGAAAAAAAATCTGCCGTAGCCGCGGCAGGCCCTTGCCAATTCCAGGGGAGCACTTGTCGCCCTTGCCCCTACCTGCGGACACCCATGACAGTGGGGCTTAAATTTGATGGGAACAGGGTTTAAACAGAAGTCTAAGTTCTGCCTACAGTAGGTTCCAACAACGTAGAGTCACTCATCTGCACAGAAATGGACTTGGAGGCTAAAAAATGTACTTTGCATTTATTATAAATGTGATAAGCAAAAAATTTAGATTTTGTTGAAATATTGCCAAAATGAAGACGCCTTAAAATGCTTTAGAGAGAATAGGGAATGTAAAATAAAGGTTGTATATAAGGTAATGCACGTTAAATAGCTTATGGAGGTTACAGAAGCTTCTTTCAACTCTTCTGAACCTGTTTTTAAATGGAAAAAAAGACCCTCATTAGCTTCATTATTTTATTTTCAGAGAAAGAAAACATATATAGTGAAAAAAACATAAAACATGAAATGCAATAGTACACAAATAAAAATCAAACACACACACACTCAAGAAATGAACAAAGAGAAATAATAAGGACACAAAATGTAATACATTAAACTACCTTATATACCCCCCCTCTAAAAAAACACCCCCTGAAAACGAAAACATTTTTCAGTGGAAAAAATGCTAAATCATAAATTTGATAACAGCACAAAAATCAAAGTGAAATACACAACAAATACACAAAAGTACACTAAATGAAGTAAAGTAACCTACTCTAAATACACACCTCCTCCAGAGAATGAATAAAGTACAAAGAATACAGATTTTTTTCTTTTATTTGCGGTGAAATATTGCCAGAATCACTCCAATCATCTCTACAGGCTTTCCATCTGTATTTCCAGCCTTTAAATATATTAAAAATAATATGAATAAACATTTTAATCAATATTATTATCATCATATTTTTAAAACACAAGGAACTACTCAAATATATTTAATTTTTCAGTTTTATTTGCATATTTTTGTTTTAATTGCCGACCGTATAAGATACATATACGGTGGCAAAGTGGCACTGCTGGGCAGGATCACTTACCTAGTACATGATCCTTCACTTCTGGGTATTATGCACAGCAAGTGCTGATCGACGGGTACCGCGGACTTGAGGTCGGCCAGCACCCACTGGTCCTTTGGTACTGAAGAAGAACGGCAGTCTGCCTTTGTAAACAAGGCAAATCGCCGTTCTGCCAGTAGGGAGAGCATGAATCCCTGGAAAGCAGGGAAACGGATCCATGCCTACCCCTAGTAAAAGCACCTCCCACAGTACACAAAATCACTATCTAGGCGCACAATTAACCCTTCGATTGTCCCTGATGTTAATCCCTTCCCAGCCAGTGCCAGCATTAGTACCATGACAGTGCATATTTTTTAGCATCACTGTATTATTGTCACTGGTCCCCACTGATGATCACTGCCTTGCTAAAGAAGCTGAGGGTAAAGGTGATAGACTGGCCCAGCATGTCTCCAGACGTAAACCCTATTGAGCATCTGTGGGGCATCCTCAAATGGAAGCTAGACGAGTGCAAGGTCTCTAACATCCACCAGCTCAGTGATGTCATCATGGAGGAGTGGAAGAGGACTCCAGTGGCAACCTGTGAAGCTCTGGTGAACTCCATGCCCAAGAGGGTTAAAGCAGTGCTGGAAAATAATGGTGGCCACACAGAATATTAACACTTTGGGCCCAATTTGGACATTTTCACTTAGGGGTGTACTCACTTTTGTTGTCAGCGGTTTATGGCTGTGTGTTGAGCTATTTTGAGGGGACAGCAAATTTACACTGTTATACAAGCTGTACACTCACTACTTTACATTGTAGCAAAGTGTCATTTCTTCAGTGTTGTCACATGAAAAGATATCATAAAATATTTACAAAAATGTGAGGGGTGTACTCACTTTTGTGAGATACTGTATGTCCCATAGTTTGTAGACGCTATAACTTTTGCACAAACCAATCAATATACGATTATTGGGATTTCCTTTACCAAAAGTATGTAGCAGAATACATATTGGCCTAAATTGATGAAGAAATTAGATTTTTACATTTTTTTTATTGTGTTTTATAGCAGAAAGTAAAAAATATTGTTTTTTTTTTTTTTTCAAAATAGTCAGTTGCCCGCAGAGGTGATCAAATACCACCATAAGAAAGCTCTATTTGTGGGGGGAAAAGGACATGTGGGTGTTATTTGAGAACAGCGTTGCACGACCACGCAATTGTTAGTTAAAATAACAGAGTGCCATGTTGCAAAAAAATGGCCTGGTCAGGAAGAGGGGTAAATCTTCCTGAGGGCAAATGGTATATATATTTGGCTTGGGTATGCTTTTTGTCATGAATGCAGGTGAGGTATGGGGGTAGTTAAGTGTACTGACACTGGTGTTCTCATAGCTGTTGGGAAGGCAGAGGGAACCACAGAGATAATAGAAAATACAGAGCTGGAGCATAAATTAGTACATGGCATCTCTTTCCGATTTTACCAGTTGTCATTATCTCCATTTTCCTTCTTTATCGGCTGTTGCCCAATGGCAACTCTTTTTCTTATAGGGCCTCCAAAATAGGAAAGCATTTCAGTAGCACTATGATGTCCTCCCTCTGTTTATTTGAGTGTGTGCATGTATATAATGTGGTTTTCTCTTTGGAGGGGTCAACTACAGCCGGAGGAAAGTCTTAGAGCAGTTAAGTAATTAAATAAGAGTCAGTGGCAGCTACTGCTCATGCTGGCCTGTGACTGGCTTCACTGAGCTGGATTAATGGCAGCACCAGTCCAGTTTCATCATTTGTATCTGATTATTAATTATAATCCGCTGTCAATAAAATCTGAGACCTTCTTTTGAATACAGGAGTATTTTTTTTTTTTTTAATTGCATGAGCAACAAATCTGAAGTCCATAAGAAGTTGTATGAAAAGTCTTCATTTATCGGAGCATTCATGTCCACAGCATATTTTTACTCATAAAACACTCTTAATTGAGATGAACATAGATTTTTACACATCATACTTTTGTTTGCCGATGTAGCGCCCTCCTCTAGTAAGCACCAGGTCACACCTAGGCAATCCGACTTCAGAGGCGACTTCAGGATCGGCTCTACCACTAGGCAGAGTAGGCGGCCGCCTAGGGCGCACTGCCACCCAGGGCGCCCGGCCGATGTTGATCCGTCACTGCTCTGCATCGATCACTTATGTCACTGGAGAGCCGTGGCTGGCAGCACACCAGGGCGATAAAATGCGCTTGTCTATATACTACCCCAGCCTGTCAAAATACTACCCCAGCCTGTCTATATACTACCCCAGCCTGTCAAAATACTACCCCAGCCTGTCTATATACTACCCCAGCCTGTCAAAATACTACCACAGACTGTCTATATACTACTGTAGCCTGTCCATATACTACCCCAGCCTGTCCATATACTTCCCTAGCCTGTCTATATACTACACCAGCCTGTCTATATACTACTCCAGCCTGTCTATATACTACCTCAGCCTGTCTATATACAACCCCAGCCTGTCTATATACTAATCCAGCCTGTCTATATACTACCTCAGCCTGTCTATATACAACCCCAGCCTGTCTATATACTACTCCAGCCTGTCTATATACTACCTCAGCCTGTCTATATACTACCCCAGCCTGTCCATATACTACTCCAGCCTGTCTATATACTACACCAGCCTGTCTATTTACTACTACAGTCTGTCTATATACTACCTCAGCCTGTCTATATACTACCCCAGCCTGTCTATATACTACTACAGCCTGTCTATATACTACCTCAGCCTGTCTATATACTACCCCAGCCTGTCTATATACTACTCCATCCTGTCTATATACTACACCAGCCTGTCTATATACTACCCCAGCCTGTCTATATACTACCCAAGCCTGTCCATATACTACCCCAGCCTGTCCATATACTACTACAGCCTGTCTATATACTACTCCAGCCTGTCTATATACTACCCCAGCCTGTCCATATACTACCCCAGCCTGTCTATATACTACCCCAGCATGTCCATATACTACCCCAGCCTGTCCATATACTACCCCAGCCTGTCCATATACTACCATAGCCTGTCCATATACTAACCCAGCCTGTCCATATAATACCCCAGTCTGTCCATATACTACCCCAGCCTCTCCATATACTACCCCAGCCTGTCTATATACTACCCCAGCCTGTCCATATACTACCCCAGCCTGTCCATATACTACCCCAGCCTGTCAAAATACTACCCCAGCCTGTCTATATACTACCCAGCATGTCAAAATACTACCCCAGCCTGTCTATATACTACTGTAGCCTGTCCATATACTACCCCAGCCTGTCCATATACTACTGTAGCCTGTCCATATACTACTTAGCCTGTCCATATACTACCCCAGCTTATCCATATACTTCCCTACCCTGTCTATATACTTCACCAGCCTGTCTATATACTACTCCAGCCTGTCTATATACTACCTCAGCCTGTCTATATACTACCCCAGCCTGTCTATATACTACTCCAGCCTGTCTATATACTACCTCAGCCTGTCCATTTACTACTACAGCCTGTCTATATACTACCTCAGCCTGTCTATATACTACCCCAGCCTGTCTATATACTACTACAGCCTGTCTATATACTACCTCAGCCTGTCTATATACTACACCAGCCTGTCCATATACTACCCCAGCCTGTCTATATACTACCCCAGCCTGTCCATATACTACCTTAGCCTGTCCATATACTACCCTAGCCTGTCCATATACTACCATAGCCTGTCCATATACTAACCCAGCCTGTCCATATAATACCCCAGTCTGTCCATATACTACTCCAGCCTCTCCATATACTACCCCAGCCTGTCTATATACTACCCCAGCCTGTCCATATACTACCCCAGCCTGTCCATATACTACCCCAGTCTGTCCATATACTACCCCAGCCTGTCCATATACTAACACAACCTGTCCATATACTACCCCAGCCTGTCTATATACTACCGCAGCCTGTCCATATACTACCCCATTAAAGCGCCCCGTCCCCGCGAGCTCAGGCACAGAAGCGAACGCACACGTAAGTCGCGCCCGAATATGTAAACGTTGTTCAAATCACACATGTGAGGTATCGCCGTGTGCGTTAGAGCAAGAGCAATAATTCTAGCCCTCTATAACTCTAAACATGTAACCAGTAAAAAATTTTAAAGCATCGCCTATGGAGATTTTTAAGTACCAAAGTTTGGCACCATTTCCTAAGTGGGCACAATTTTAAAGCATGACATGTTGGGTATCTATTTACTTGGCGTAACATCATCTTTCACAATATACAAAAAAATTGGGCTAACTTTACTGCTCTGTTTTTTTTTAATTCATGAAACTTTTTTTTCCCCAAAAAAAGTGTTTAAAAAATTGCTGCGCAAATACCGCATGACATAAAAAGTTGCAATGACTGCCATTTTATTCCCTAACATCTCTGCTAAATATATATATGTATATATATAATGTTT
The DNA here is from genome assembly GCA_018402905.1 of Glandirana rugosa. NCBI lineage: Eukaryota > Metazoa > Chordata > Amphibia > Anura > Ranidae > Glandirana > Glandirana rugosa. The sequence goes on along the minus strand of BLSH010330950.1, from coordinate 2,113,816 downwards.
GGGGGTTCTGAGTAATTTTCTAGCAAAAAAATGATGATTATTACATGTAGGAGAGAAATGTCAGAGTTGGCCTGGTGTTGAAGTGGTTAATGACCAGGCCATTTTTTGCGATACGGCACTGCGTCGCTTTAACTGACAATTGCACGGTTGTGTGACGCTGTACCCAAACATGATGTATTTTTTTCCCCACAAATAGAGCTTTGTTTTGGTGGTATTTGATCACCTCTGCATTTTTATTTTTTGCGCTATGAACAAAAAAAGGGTGACAATTTTGAAAGAAAAAAACAATATTTCTGCTATAAAACATATCCAAAAAAAAAAAAAAATTTTTTAAAAAGCATTCATCGGTTTAGGCCAATATGTATTCTTCTACATATTTTTGGTAAAAAATCCCAATAAGTGTATATTGATTGGTTTGTGCTAGACATGGGCAGAGCAAAAAAATGTGTTTAGTTTAATTCATTTAGTTAGATTTGTTTCATTTGTTTCATTCGTTTTCGGAATTCATTTCGTTTATTAATTTTCTAATGTGATATTCTATTCTTTCATTTTCTGTTCTACAGTCAGGTCCATAAATATTGGGACATCGACACAATTCTAATCTTTTTGGCTCTATACACCACCACAATGGATTTGATATGAAACAAACAAGATGTGCTTTAACTGCAGACTTTCAGCTTTAATTTGAGGGTATTTACATCCATATCAGGTGAACGGTGTAGGAATTACAACAGTTTGTATATGTGCCTCCCACTTTTTAAGGGACCAAAAGTAATGGGACAATTGGCTGCTCAGCTGTTCCATGGCCAGATGTGTGTTATACCCTCATTATTCCATTTACAAGGAGCAGATAAAAGCTCCAGAGTTAATTTCAAGTGTGCTATTTGCATTTGGAATCTGTTGTTGTCAACTCTCAATATGAGATCCAAAGAGCTGTCATTATCAATGAAGCAAGCCATCATTAGACTGAAAAAAAACAAAAAACAAAAAAAACCTATCAGAGAGATAGCTAAAACATTAGGCGTGGCCAAATCAACTGTTTGGAACATCCTTAAAAAGAAAGAATGGACCGGTGAGCTCAGCAACACTAAAAGACCCGGAAGACCATGCAAAACAACTGTGGTGGATGACCAAAGAATTCAAGAGAAGACTTCACCAGAGTGAATACAGAGGGTTCACCACAAGCTGTAAACCATTGATGAGCCTCAAAAACAGGAAGGCCAGATTAGAGTTTGCCAAACAACATCTAAAAAAGCCTTCACAGTTCTGGAACAACATCCTATGGGCAGATGAGACCAAGATCAACTTGTACCAGAGTGATGGGAAGAGAAAAGTATGGAGAAGGAAAGGAACTGCTCACGATCCAAAGCATACCACCTCATCAGTGAAGCATGGTGGTGGTAGTGCCATGGCGTGGGCATGTATGGCTGCCAATGGAACTGGTTCTCTTGTATTTATTGATGATGTGACTGCTGACAAAAGCAGCAGGATGAATTCTGAAGTGTTTCGGGCAATATTATCTGCTCATATTAAGCCAAATTCTTCAGAACTCATTGGACGGCGCTTCACAGTGCAGATGGACAATGACCAGAAGCATACTGCGAAAGCAACCAAAGAGTTGCTAAGGGAAAGAAGTGGAATGTTATGCAATGGCCAATCACCTGACCTGAATCCGATGAGCATGCATTTCATTTGCTGAAGACAAAACTGAAGGGAAAATGCCCCAAGAACAAGCAGGAACTGAAGACAGTTGCAGTAGAGGCCTGGCAGAGCATCACCAGGAATGAAACCCAGCGTCTGGTGATTTCTATGCGTTCCAGACTTTAGGCTGTAATTGACTGCAAAGGATTTGCAACCAAGTATTAAAAAGTGAAAGTTTGATTTATGATTGTTAATCTGTCCCGTTGCTTTTGGTCCCTTAAAAAGTGGGAAGCACATATACAAACTGTTGTATTTCCTACACTGTTCACCTGATTTGGATGTAAATACCCTCAAATTAAAGCTGAAAGTCTGCAGTTAAAGCACATCTTGTTCGTTTCATTTCAAATCCATTGTGGTGTTGTATAGAGCCAAAAAGATTAGAATTGTGTCGATGTCCCAATATTTATGGACCTGACTGTATTTTGTTCTCTTTGGAAATTGGAAAACTATTCAAATTCGAGGACATTTCGAATTTGAGAACTATTAAAACTATTTGATTTCGAAAGTATTCAAAAATTATTTGAACTCGAATTGCGTCCAAATTTTTTTTCCCGTTATTTCAGATTCGTTTAAATTAGGTACTATTGTAATTTGGAAATTCGGATACATTCAAATTTCAGAAAAACTAAAATTCGTCCGAATTTTAATTCGGAAGGATACAAACCGCACAGATCTAGTTTGCCCAAAAGTTATAGCGTCTACAAAATAGGGGATAGATTTATGGGCTTTTTAAAATAGTTTTTACTGGTATTGGCGGCGAGCTGCGATTTTTTAGTGGGACAGCGACATTGTGGCAGACAAATCTGACCCTAAGTGACACATTTTGGGGACCAGTGACATTATTGCAGTGATCAGTGCTAAAAAAAATGCACTGATCAATGTATAAATGACACTGGCAGGGAAAGGGTCGACACCCCTGGGTGTGTTCTAACTGTGCGGGGGATGGGCTCATTGGGACAACACAGAGATCCTGATCACTAGGAACAGCAGATCTTAGTGCTGTCTCTTGTCAGAACGGGGATCCGTCTTGTTTACATAGGCAGACATCAAGTCTGCTGGACCCACTTGTGCACACCCACAGTATCTATTGCATGAAACGACATACAGGTACATCATTTCATGCAATAGAGTCGCCCTGCTGCAGTATATGTGCGGTGGGTGGTCTTTAAGAGGCTAGACTGAGCCAGTGTGGTTGGTATGCATGGAACTGTGCTTGTGATCGGTAGCCTCTGTACCAGCAAGGGAGATCTGGGCACATTCTCAGCAACCCCTCCAGGGGTAAGTGCTGCATGAGTTATTTGTCAGCTTTATGTTCACTTAAGTAGACCTAAACGCATTCACTGAAATCTCATATAAGCTTTTCTATGTCAATGTCCTTTTAAAAGCCATCAACAATCTTTTTAAATCAACAGCTTTTATTAAAGGATACCTAGTGATTCTGACATTAACATGAAGGTCCTTGTTTAGGAACTCACTGTTATGGAGCGGCAACTGTCTCATAATTGTGCTACAGATAGGACAAAGTAAAAGATGAACCAAAGGTCCTAAGGGTGATTCATAGTGAGGAGTTAGACGAGTCCAGTGGGCAATCTGCATAAGACAAGAGAGCTTCCCACCTGCCCACCCTATGCTATGGTATTTGTTTTATTGATTAAATAGTTGCAGGAGTAGACATGCATTTTAGGGTCCTTGACAGCGGGCAAGTTGGGCATGACGTCAAATGATCAGGAACCTATCTTCGATGTGGTATCCTCAATTCAGTATGATCAAATTTGTAACAACTGTATAGATCGGTTTGATAATGTCCGTGCCCCTGCCGGCATTGTGTTCTGTTGCCATAGTGCCTTCATGGGACTGCAACCTTATCCAATTTGACTTTTGTATGTTTATGTAAATGTGCTTATACATTGCTTGTAAGCGGTTTATAATTAAAGTTCGCTATAGTCAATTAATCCCATTTAAGTGGGGCCTATTTTCTTTTGGAAGGGTTTAAGCTATAGTTGGGGAGGGTAAAGAAGTGCAGTTTTGATAACTGGTTATTTTTATTATACAAGATTTATATAGCACTTTACAACATAACTGGTTACATCTTAGCTACCTGATAAGGGGCTCTAACCTTCTCCTACTGTACTATTAGCATCGTGTCTGTGTTGCAGTTTCAGATTTCCCTCACTTTGTGTCTGGTGAAACTATTGTCAAAGAGACAGGAAGTAAGGATAGAAGTAAATTCCCAACAGAGGGTATAATCCTTACCCACTCTATCTATAACTACTGGACATACAATTCATTCTCTAAAGCAGTGGTTCTCAACTCCAGTCCTCAGGACCCACTAACAGGCCAGGTTTGCAAGATAACTGAAATACGTCACAGGTGATATCATTTGCTGCTCAGTGATTGCAGTATTCTAGTCTGCATCTCCCCAAGGTAACACTTAAAATCTGGCCTGTTGGTGGGTCCTGAGGACCGGAGTTGAGAACCACTGCTCTAAAGCCTCGTACACACGCACCGATTGTTGGCCAACTGAACATCCAACTGTTGTCCAAATTGGCTGTTTGCAGTTGTGTCGGTAGTCAAATAATCCGCCAACAAAGCCGAATGTAGTGACGTGTTCCGAGCGTATAACGAGGAAGTTCAGGTGAATGTGATTTGTGAATTAGGAACACAGGTTACACGGCTGAACACTTCCTGGATTCCAAGCATCCGTGTTTGCACTTCCAACTTTTTGTTGGCCCAACTTCTGTACACATGAGCCAACAATTGGTCAACGCCTTGTTGGTCAACAAAAGTTTTCTAGTCTTGTCAGCCAATTTCTGTTGGACGATAATTATAAATGGGCTGTGGAATGGTGCATACTAACGGTTGGATAATCGGCCAGCAGGCTGTTGGATGGCCGTTGTTGACCGATAATCGTACCATGTGTACAGGCCTTAACACCTGGTTTACAGGTGTTGTGTTGACTGACAAATTTCGTTTTGCAAAAACACACATCAGAAAGACAATACTTCTTGAGTACTAACAGTGTCTTGGAATGCTGGGAAAACTTCTTTATAGAGTCCCTGGAAATGTGGCTACTGGTAAGCCTGGGTAGTGGAGACTTCCCTGTAGAGCAAAGAATATATTGCATGCACAGAGCACATTGCCTATGTAGGTTACTTCTGAGCTTTGAGAAGCATTCACTGGTTCCCTCTCAAGAAGTTACTCTAGAACATCAGAAATAATGACCATGAGCTCCATTGGGTTCCATTAAACCTTAGTGTCCTAGTTATGGTCTCACGCACCCACTCTCACAAAAGATTTACTGCTAATCAATACATTTTTTTAATTTTTCGTAATGGTCCCTTACTAGTCCTTTATACATTCTGCTATAACTGTAGGGGCTTGTAAACTTGGATATTTATTTGTTTTAGAACTGCATTTCCTTACACACAAGGCAGTAGGATTACAAAGGTACAGTGAATCAGCTTAAAAGGTGGTCAAAAGGAGAACACAGACATCTACTAAAGAACTTAGAAGCATCTCAAACTGATTTCAAATGCAAGTTGCATGCACTTGAATAACACGCTGCATTTTCCAAATGTCTTACGTAAGCCCTAATACACCAACAAGACCACTGCATTCACCATTGGGTTCTTCAATTATACATTTATTTTACATCAGGGGAATCCAACAAGCTGAATGCCTTTGTAATGGCTGTAATGGTGAAAATAGGGAGTCTTCCAGACCCCCTTTCCATCTCACCCGCAGATTAGTGTCCCCCTAAAATTGAAACAGTTAAATGGACTTCACTAAAAGGAAGGCTGCTCCTAAAACAAAATCTAACTTCATATAAAAGATATAATAATACTATCTATGCAGCACTCCCTTTGGGTTATAAATATAATCTCATAGATGTTCCTGAATTCATCCTGCTTGAGTAGCAATGTGACCATTTCCAAACATCCAGAGGGTTGGGAAGGATCTGTCAAATTCCAGAGATTTAAGGAGGCACGTGGGAGGATCTAAATGAGGAAATGTGCAGAAATATGGAAGAGCCAGTAATTAACCCAGGTTCTTAACTATTCTTATCATCAGTCTGTTTAACCTATTTAAAGTAAAGAAGACGAGACAAACATACTATTAATACAACTGCGGGCTTCAGCATAAAGCAACTATTTTATCTGTGACCTCAGGATTATCATACTGACATTTGTTAACGGCTTCCAAATGCACAGGTGCATTCTTTTCTGAATTATAATTTACATATTTCCAAATACCCTTTTTGGAACCAGCTTAGGTGAGTACCTTATGTATGTGAGAGGTTTTGTGGTCATAGATTTGTCACACTAAGTGCATAATGTGGTTATCTTTTCTAGAATGCTAGAACATTATACTTTGTAAACGTGCCCAATGCAGACCCTTTATGTTACTAGTGGTAGACGTGCCCTTAAGTTTGAGTGCTAAAACTTTGCCAAGAACCCCTTATTTTTGTTTTTGGGTTTAGCTATCCTTTACGGTTTAGCTGTCTGTAGCTCCCCAGGTCTAAGTCATTGGACTTGGCCATTGAAAAGAGCTTTAGAGCTGGAGAAACGACAGCAGAGTGTACTGCTCCCTTGCAGCCGTTGATAAGCTAGGTCCCACACTGGGGAGCCTACTGTAAAACATGAGCATGAGGCATCTAGGCTACCTACCTTGCAGGTAGGATACTCATCACCAATATGCAACCTTGGGGCCTTCCAGGTTGTGTATAAATGCAAAGCCCAAAAACACAACTAACCTCACAGTATATGGGTGGTTTACCAGGTTCACCTGCATATGTATATCTACTCTACACAAGCTTCCACAATACAGTCTCTTTCTCTTATCTCATAACTCAAGACAGAAATGGAATTCTCAAAGCTCTGCCTGACACCCTGAGGGCCATAGAAAAGTTACCAGTACACCTGCCCTCTCTGTACATAGGCTCCTACAAGGGTATAGAAAGCCTTCATGTCACACACTCACCCCAGCTTGGTCAGTAATACAATGTCCAGTCAGATAACTTGCATTTTGACTTTTTACCGAATTAAATGAGCAGTACTGCAGAGTCCCAATAATGACAGGGAATTATCAATGCACAGGGTATAGCATTGTATGCAGTCAATATAACAACAGCCCTTTGCAAAAGTATATAACCCACCAGTGGTCAATGTCTCTCCAATCTTCTATAGGCTACTTGCTCAGAGATCTTCCATTTTTCTGACTTGGTTAGTCCCAAAGCAGGGGGCCAGTTGAAGGAATCACATGGCCTGCTTACTACTACCCATTGGAGCTCTCCATAGTCCTCACCCCCCCCCCCCCCCCAATTTATATTTCCTAGCAAAGGAAAGGGAAGACAAGCCCAGATCAGCAGAGTCCAATAAAAGGTGAAAGGTCTAGGCATATGGCAGGCAGTCAAACAACAGGGGTCAAAGACATACTGAATGTAACAGTAATATCAGAACAGGCTGTGAAAGCTCCCAAGCAACCATTTTGCCCTGGCACTGTTCCTACATAGGTTGGAACATACCTGAGCACAGTCTACATTATCTAGCAAATTACATCAGTTACATCTAGGAACAGCATGACCAATTAAGAAGAAAGATCACTGGCATTGATGAACTAATCAATCTATCCAAACCAATTTCACAGTGAATCTGCCCAGTTTGCCATTATTGAATGTTATATTTCACTCTGTCAGCTGGACCTGTTTCCTTGTTGTAGAGCACTCAATGGTCCCCCTCCCACCCCTGTTCCCTTCTGGAGTGCAGGTTCCCCACTTGCCTCCACTAACCAAATAAAGACATGATGACACATAAGGCTATGAACGCTTTAATCACTAGCATACATGATGACCTACTGTGTAATTTACTCATTTAGGTTAGCAAGAATTGACAGAGGGTCTCTGTTCTGGAAAGATGCATGAGATACAGAAGTGGATTGGGGGTCCATAGAAGTGCATATACAGTAGCAGTGGGACCAATGTCTGGGATATGGAAGTGGACTTCTAACTAAAAATGATAAGAGAACTTGTGCACTGTTATGACAAATTGAAGAGTAACCATCCTCCAATTAAAGCATTAGGAACAGCTGCAACCATTCAGAAGGGTAACTAACCACCTTATAAGAGTTTCTAAAGTGCAAATAATAGTGCGCTTATTGACATATAGTCCCAAAATCATCACAAGACACCGGGAGTGACGTCACCAAGCTCCACCCGACACCTTGCGTCACTTGTCACATGACTTCTTCTTCCCTTTGAATGAAGTCATTTGACAAGTGACGCAACACGTCAGGTGGAGCTTGATGACGTCACTCCCGGTGTCTTGTGCACTGAGATTGAGTGGTGAGGAGGCGAGGAGCTCAACACAGAAAGTTATATGTTTATGGGCTAACAGTCAAGATGGTAAAAATGTGCGTGGATATTTGTTTTTATCAATAAATATTGACCCTGATGGGTCTTTCATGAAGGTGAGCAGCCACTTCTCATAGAGGTGAAGGGTGGAGGTGTTAAAATATTTTGTTGAATACGTCACTATTCTACATATATGGATTAAAAGAAAAAGAAAAAAAGAAGGACTTTATATTTTGGGACCTTACTGTTGTTTCTTTGCACTGGAGCACCCCTGCACTTTTATATATTTATGAAATTTCTGTTTTAATTTTTTAAGTCAATTATATTTTTTCATTCTTGTGGTATTGATGATTTTGGGGCTATATGTGAATAAGCGCACTATTATTTGCATTTTAGGGACTGCTGTATATTGAAAGACACAACTCGAGGAGCGGAGGAGTG
>BLSH010330950.1:2054436-2073988 GCA_018402905.1 Glandirana rugosa | reverse complement strand
TTCACGTCATCCTCCTCTTCCGTTGTCCTCCGTTTCTCTTTACGGGGCGTTAGGAGCAACCACCTTCCTGTACGCGGTTTACCGATCAGCCGAGTCCGGGTGGGCGGTGATGTACTGGCCTTTGAAATGCTGTCATTCCGTCTGGTGGACACGGACAGTTTCAAAAACCTGATGGCGGTGGCTGTCCCACAGTACGGGGTTCCCAGCCGCCACTACTTTTCCAGGTGAGCCATCCCTTCCCTGCACAAACAAGTCGGGGACAAGATCAAGTGTGCACTGCGCAACGCCATCTGTGGCAAGGTCCACATAACCACTAATACATGGACCAGTAAGCACGGGCAGGGACGCTATATCTCGCTAACTGCACACTGGGCAAATGTAGTGGCGGGTGGGCCTGAGCCGACTAGCCATTTGGCGCATGTCCTTCCACCAACGAGGATTGCGGGGCATTTCTCTTTGCCTCCTGTTGCCTTCTCCTCCTACTGCACTTCCTCCTCCTCCTCTTCCACCTCCTCATCCGCTCAGCGTAACACCTTCACCGCCAACATCAGCACATCCAGGGGGATCAGAAAATCAGGTAATATCAGAAAAGGAGTCCAGGTGGAATTGTGGACATATACTCAGGTATATGTACAGTAGTTATTAATAATGATACCTCCAGAAGATGATTTTAGAACACTAATATGGCTCTATGCCCCTGCACTTTTCCCACACACTTTGGAGATGATTTTAGAGTACTAATCTTTCCCTTAAAGCAACAGCTGGAACCTTTCCCTGTACAACTTGGAGATGATTTTAGAACACTAATCTTTCCCTTAAAGCAACAGCTGGAACCTTTCCCTGTACAACTTGATGATGATTTTAGAAGAATAATCTTTCCCTTAAAGCAACAGACTCTCCCTAGTCCAGTCAGATCGTTCTGTGCAGCAGGATGAGGTGTGCAATCTGTCCCTCAAAGCACCAGTACTAGTATCTCTCCCTAGTCCACAATGAAATCATTCAGTAATGCAGGATGAGATGTTCTGCAATCTGTCCCTCACAGAGTCAGCAGCATCCTCTCCCTAAACTATCCTGAGAGCATATGACATGCAGCACGGTGACTCCAGCCCCATATAGAGACTGGGTCACATGGTGCACTGGCCAATCACAGCCATGCCATTAGTAGGCATGGCTGTGATGGCTTCTAGGGAAAACCAGTGAAACACTTGTTGATTGGCTGCCCTTGGCAGCTTTTCAACACGTTTAATAAAATACCAGAACCCCGGACCCGAACCCGGACTTTTTTTGAAAAGTCCGGGTCTGCGTCCCGGTCACCCAAAAGTTCGGTACGGACCCAAACTTTACAGTTCGGGTTCGCTCAACTCTACTCCTGGGTTTAGTAACCCAGTTTTGAAGAGACAAGATTGGGGAAACACCAGAGAAGGAAAGCAAAGGGAAATGAATTCAACATTGTGCTCGAAGACCTACAGTAGCTGCAGTTTAAAAAATAAACATTGTTAAAAAAGAACATACTCCCAAATAAATGCTAGAAGGTACCCACAAATCGATTATGAACTTTTTATGCGCCCGCAGGAAAACAAAGAGCGCACTAAAATGTAAACCAAAAAATATATATACAGTATAAAAGTCAATTTTTCATTCACATATTAACCATAAAATCAAATTTTTTTCCAAGACTGCCAAATACATGAAACATATATACAAGTTCTAAAAGAGCATATAGGTTATATGCTTGCTTGCTGTGGGGGCACCCGGCAGGAGGGAGGAGCCAGTAGCGCCGGTGTGGGACCTGAGTAGGAGGATTGGGGCTGCTGCACAGAACAGTTAAGTATAACATCAAAGAACAACGGGATGGCCCCTAAAAGTCGCACATCTAGATGTCCTGTAACTTTGAGTAGAGTGGCAACCTCAGCAAGGACTCCAGCCAAGCCATGCCTCCAATGCGTTTCACTCTACCCCCGGAGTGTAGGAAATGTGTGTGTGCCGCTCAGGCTCAGTGGTAAGGGGTATGTAGTCAATGCGTCAGTAACCGCTGCTAGAGTGCTAACAGGGAATGGAACCCGTCCTGGTTCCTGTAAGGTTTCAAAGAACAATGGGGTGGCCCCTAAAATCCGCACATCTAGATGTCCTGGAATGGTGAGTAGAGTGGCAATCTCAGCCTGGACTCCAACCAGCCTTACAGGAACCGGGACGGGTTCCATCCCCTGTCAGCAATCTAGCAGCTGTTGCAGAAGCATTGACTGCATACCCCTTACCACTGAGCCTGAGCGGCACACACACATTTCCTAGGTCACAAGGTAAATATAACATGTTTGTTATTTTAATAAAGTAAAAAAAGAGACTTTAACCTCTTGCTTACTGGGCACTTAAACCCCCCTCCTGCCCAGACCAATTTTCGGCTTCCAGCGCTGTCACATTTTGAATGAGAATTGCGCGGTCATGCGACGTTGTACCCTAACAAAATTTTTAGCATTTTTTCCCCACAAATAGAGCTTTCTTTTGGTGGTATTTGATCACCTCTGCGGTTTTTATTTTTTGTGCTATAAACAAACAAAGAGAGATGATTTTGAAAAATCTGCATTTCTTACTTTTTGCTATAATACAAATCCAAAACAATATATAAAAAAAAAAATGATTCATCGGGTTTGGCCAATTTATATTCTTCTACATATTTTTGGTAAACAAATTTGCAATCGGCGCATATTGATTGGTTTGCGCAAAAGTTATCACATCTACAATCTATGGGAATTGATTTTTGGCATTTTTATTATTTTTTTTTTTACTAGTAATGGCGGCGATCTGCGATTTTTATCTGGACTTTGATATTGGGGCGGACATGTCAGACATGTTTGACACTTTTTTTGGGACCAATGACATTTATACAGCGATCAGAAATGTAAATATCCACTGATTACTCTATAAATGTCATTGGCAGTGAAGGGGTTAATACTAAGGGGGCAGTGAAGGGGTTAATTGTGTTCCCTGTATGTGTTCTAACTGTGAGGGGGTGGGGCTGGCTGGGACACAGTCACAGGGATCAGTAGATCTGTCATGTCCCCCTTCACAGAACGGAGAACAGCCGTGTTTACATCTGTGGTTCCCCATTCTGCAGCTCCGACAGGCGATCGCGGGTCTCGAGCGGTCATTGAGTCCGCCCAGCCCACGGGCACGCCCACGGAGCTTGCGGCGGCCGCACGCATGAGCCGCCGCCGCCTGTGAGTGCGCGCCGGGAGCGTGCACAGGGGGACAACGTCCATGGATGTCTTCCCGGAAATTCAAATCCGCGTTGGAGCCATACTTCAGCAATAGCGCGGATCTGAAGGGGTTAATATCACTTTAAGCTATCACATGTATGCTGCCACAGAGGCACCAGGAAAAACTTCTGCCTATAGTTCCACTTTAAAAATGAACATTTCTTACAGGAAAGACAGATACATTATTTGCAAGCAGAAGTAAGATATACATTCAATAAGCATATTCCATAGCTCTTTAGAATAAGCTATGCAGTACACACACCTTGTTAACAATGCGGTAACAGGATACAAAAGGTGTGAAGGTCCCGCTCATTAGAGCTTACTGTCTAATAGGCTGGAAAAAGAAAAAAGAAATGGCGTAGGTGAAAATTGCGATGTGTTTATATGCCGAGCTTATCGCTGAAATCTCAAAGAGCGCTTTTAGTTAAAGCAGACCATCTGAATGGAAATGGCCTGACTCCAGTCCTGATAAAACGGTAATCAGGATGGACAAGACCCCGCCAGTTGGGGGCAATGTTAAGCATGGTACCTGTGCTGTGTGTTTTCACAGAGACAATCTTCTGATTTAACTGTATAATTTGTCACTGAAAACAAACAAGAAGCAGAATTACTGGAGGTCTCAGCGCCTTCTGTCTCTCATGTTTTTCAGCTGTCATGAAGACGGAGAGAAGAGTTTATGAGACATGTGTGTTGTATTAGAGCAGGTTACATCAGGTCATAGCGGATGATAAAATACATTTCAATGCACTGCAGCTTGTTTAGAACTGACCGACGGATTTCACCTTTAATAGATCAGCATGTGTGAAGAAAGTGCGTTAATGTGAAAGACGATACGAATGAATTCTTTATAAATGACAAACACGGTTTCATTTTTATATACATGCATTTAACCACTTCAGCTCCGGACGGTTTTACCCCTTTCCTGACCAGGCCATTTTTTGCGATACGGCACTGCGTTATTTTAACTGACAATTGCGCGGTGGAGCAACGCTGTACCCAAATAAAATTGATGCACAAGTAGAGCTTTCTTTTTGTGGTATTTGATCACCTCTGTTTTTATTTTTTTGCACTAAATAAACAAAAAAGAGCATCAATTTTGAAAGAGAAAACTCAATATTTTTTACTTTCTGCTGTAAAACATATCCAATAAAAAAAAATGTAGCCAATCAAATTTCTTCATTTTTAGGCCAATATGTATTCTGCTACATATTTTTGGTTACAAAATCCCAATAAGTTAAATTGATTGGTTTGCGCAAAAATTCTAGAGTCTACAATCTATGGGATAGATTTATGGCATTTTTATTTATTTATTTATTTTTTACTAGTAATGGTGGCAATCAGCAATTTTTAGGGGGACTGCGACATTACTGTACTAATGACATTGGTAGGGAAGGGGTTAACATCAGGGCGCTCAAAGAGTTAATTGTGTCCCTAGGAGGTGCTTGCTAACTGTATGGGGGATGGTCTAACTGGATGAAGACAGAGATCGGTGCTTAGCAGGAACACCATATTTCTATCTTCTTCCCTGTCAGAACAGCGATCTGCCTTGTTTACATTGGCAGATCGCCGTTCTGCCTCTCTGAGGAATGAGCAGCTCCCCCTCTGTGCAATCGTGCGTGCCCCCAGTATCCATTGCACAAAATGACGTACAGGTATGTGATTTCACGCAATGGAGCCGATCCGCTGCAGTTTATCTGCGGTAGGCGGTCTTTAAGTGGTTAAAGTAACCAAATACAAATATATAAATACATTTACAAATATATATATATATATATATATATATATATACACACAGAAACTTATACTTATACTTATATCAACTTATATAAATATATTTTAAGCAATACATTTTATATACAGTATCTCACAAAAGTGAGTACACCCCTCACATTTTTGTAAATATTTTATTCTATCTTTTCTTGTGACAACACTGAAGAATTGACACTTTGCTACAATGTAAAGTAGTGAGTGTACAGCTTGTATAACAGTGTAAATTTGCTGTCCCCTCAAAATAACTCAACACGCAGCCATTAATGTCTAAACCGCTGGCAACAAAAGTGAGTATGCCCCTAAGTGAAAATGTCCAAATTGGGCCCAAAGTGTCAATATTTTGTGTGGCCACCATTATTTTCCAGCACTGCCTTAACCCTCTTGGGCATGGAATTCACCAGAGCTTCACAGGTTGCCACTGGAGTCCTCTTCTACCCCTCCATGACGACATCACCGAGCTGGTGGATGTTAGAGACCTTGTGCTCCTCCACCTTCCATTTGAGGATGCCACACAGATGCTCAATAGAGTTTAGGTCTGGAGACATGCTTGGCCATTCTATCACCTTTACCCCCCAGCTTCTTTAGCAAGGCAGTGGTCATCTTGGAGGTGTGTTTGGGGTTGTTATGTTGGAATACTGCCCTGCGGCCCAGTCTACGAAGGGAGGGGATCATGCTCTGCTTCAGTATGTCACAGTACATGTTGGCATTCATGGTTCCCTCAATGAACTGTAGCTCCCCAGCACTCATGCAGCCCCAGACCATGACACTTCCACCACCATGCTTGACTGTAGGCATGACACACTTGTCTTTTTACTCCTCACCTGGTTGCTGCCATGCACGATTGACACCATCTAAACCAAATAGGTTTATCTTGGTCTCATCAGACCACAGGACATGGTTCCAGTAATCCATGTCCTTAGTCTGCTTGTCTTCAGCAAACTGTTTGTGGGCTTTCTTGTGCATCATCTTTAGAAGAGGCTTTCTTCTGGGACGACAGCCATGCAAACCAATTTGATGCCATCTTTATGTAGAACAACAATTCTTTTTTTCAGATCCTCAGAGAGTTGTTTGCTATGAGGTGCCTTGTTGAGCTTCCAGTGACCAGTATGAGAGAGTGAGAGCGATAACACCAACTTTAACACACCTGCTCCCCATTCCCACCTAAGACCTTGTAACACTAATAAGTCACATGACACCGGGGAGGGAAAATTGCTAATTGGGCCCAATTTGGACATTTTTGCTTAGGGGTGTACTCACTTTTGTTGCCAGTGGTTTAGACATTAATGACTGTGTGTTGAGTTATTTTGAGGGGGCAGCAAATTTACACTGTTATACAAGCTGTACACTCACTACTTTACATTGTAGCAAAGTGTCATTTCTACAGTGCTGTCACATGAAAAGATAGAATAAAATATTTACAAAAATGTGAGGGGTGTACTCACTTTTGTGAGATACTGTAAATACATTTACAAGTATCTTATATAAATACATTTAAAGTGGTTCTGAAGTCTCTGGGTTTTTTTACCTTCATGCATTCTATGCATGAAGGTAAAAAACATTCTCTGTGGAGCAGCACCTCCCAGTCCCCCCCCCCCCCCAATACTTACCTGAGCTTCATCCAGGAATGTGCACCGGAGCCCCACCTCTCTGGGGACTCTCCCTCCTCATGGTGATGATGTATGGGTGTATATATTGGTCTTTTGTTTACATCTTCTTATTTTTCAATATGAAGGTCCATGGATTGTCCCTGAGGAAGAGCAAGTCTAGAAATGAGTCGGGCATACGAGCATGATACATTTTATATACGTTTTATTTGACATGCCAGTATGAGTGTCTAATGGGCATTTATATGTCCACAGATAGTCATATCTTCTGGTTATTACCAATAGCATATACGATGAGATAATCCTAGGCCTGTTTTTGTGGATTTTAACTGTTATAATAAAATGTTGTCAATGTTTTTGTTAAAATAAGAGTTGTTTTTTGGTGCCCTAAAAATCCCTGCTACTTATCAAAATTGTTGTTTGTACATTTTCCTGTTTGACTAATGTGTATATTTGAAAATAAAATATTATATAGACTGTAAGGTGTGACAGTTAGCCATTTTGTTTCCCGCAACTTTACATTTTGTTCCCTTTGGGTCCATCTTATTGTAGGGCTTAATCTATGGTTTGCCCGTTTCAGTCACATTGGAGGTGAAAGGATAATACCTGTAAGGGGGAAGTCAAATCTGGCTAAATTCTGATATTCTGCCATCAGCACTCTATGGAACACAAAGACTAAAGCCACTTAATTCAAGGGAATACAAAAATCATCCCTTGAAGTGGGGCTTCCCCTGCACTGCAAAGCTTGGGGTGCCCATACTGTATATGTCTAGGGTACTGGATAAAACACTTTCTTGCAGTACCTGATCCCTTGCTTGCACAGGCTCCCTCCTGGCTGTAAATACCCCCACAGCCATTTCTCCCCTACACTCTTGCGGTTGCAGGTCTTCTGCTGCCATGACCTGGATGGGGTAACTGACCGACCGGGGGGGGTAATGTGGTGGGCGGTTTTGCCGCCACCCCTACAAAATGGAGCACCAGCCGCAACTGGTGACTAGTGTCAGCCCCTTCTACTCCGGTGTACAGCAGCACTCTGGGAGAGTGTCAGCGTTAGGAGCCCAATCAGGAGAAAAGGAATGGCCCCATCAGCCTTCTTCTGTTCCTTCTTTGTCCAATCATGCTGGGGCTAGGGAGGTGACCAAGCTGTGTTGCTCACCTGCACTAGAGAAAGGTTAGGTCATCGGCCTGACTGCACAGTCTATCTGGGCTGTGTAAATCTCAATAACAGCTGGGGCTGGACAGATATACAAATCCTTCGATAGGTATATAATCTCCCATGTAGATTGTATTTAGCTGTGTGTCTGTAATTCAGTTTTAAAAAATACCAATGACATACAGTTCTTCATGATGGATGAAAGGATCTCTCAGCAGCTAGTTTGGTGACTACTCCTATCATGTATGTATACAAAGCTATTTCATCACTGAAGGCTTCCAAGAACATAATGTGCTCATCAGCTGCGTGAATTCAGAGATCTGGCATCAATTCCTTGTTTTCATCTGTAATGGATATTGATGGAGACTATTAGGCTACTGGTTCTGTACTGGGTCCAATGCAGTTAGGGGCCAGACTTGTTCATGTAAGTAAAGTATTCAAGTATTGATGGTGACTTGCAATGCATTTTAAATTTTCTTGAATCGGTAGGTGGAACCTTAAAGAAAAACTTCAGGCAACAAACACAACCAATCAGTGAACTACATGGTCCCATATCATTGTTTTATATATTATCTTGAAGTTCAGCTGTAGCAGGCACCCCAAGCAGTATCTTGGGAGGACTTCAGCACCTTGTTTCTCTGTTCATCTCTCAGTATGGGAAACATGGCGGTCAGCTGGACTGAGATTGAGTCCCACCAACGATGTTAGGGTTGGTTTACTAAAGGACACGAGTTTGTTCAGTCGCCAAAGTGAATGAGCTTGTAGCTTTGTAAATAAAGTGAGATAGCAATCACTTTGGTGTTGTGTATTGTGATCCACTACTACAAAAGTGTGTTGAGGTGTCATTCAGAATAAATGGCAGTGTACCGGCACACAAATTACTGCAATGCATCTGTGTGAATCTCGCCTAAAGGCCAGCTGAAATCACAGAAATACATATTCTGTTAGATATATATATTGTAAAATTTTTCTTGGGAGAAAACTGCGCAAATATTCAAATAATATCCAGTGAATGAAAACTGCAAAGACCGTATGATATATTTTCCATATTTAGCGCTACCCTTACAGGAGCCGCTAGATCTTGATTCCCCTACTCCTGCAGAGCCAGGCAACACACATTTCCAACTTACATCAAGTCACAAGAAATCAGACCATCGGCTTATTTTTGTTGCTTTATTGGGGGGAACAACTTGGATAGGGTATAGGGATTATGGGATGCCCAACTTGACTTGAAGAACAACAGATAAAGACACATTTCCTTCTCTATGTACAAATTTCCAGTCTCTATGGATCAGTGGAAAAGTTATTTACGAAACAGGAGCTCTGAGTCCCCTTTAGTGAAATAACACAAAGTTCCAAACCGTATGCAGGAGTATAGTGTTTCCTCAGTAGAACCTCACACAGTACTGACGTTTGCAGATGCTACCAGCCCTCCTGGCTGCTTGACTACCAGCCCACCTGACTGCTCTGAAGAATGTCCCAGGACAAGAGATTGGGATTTAGCACAATGCTGACCCTGGAAAGTATGCTACATCTGTCAGTCTCTCCCCTTGTATGCCCCTGGGTGTGCTGAGGTGCTCACACTGTCCCTTACTTCCTGCTGCACTGCAGGCCTCCAACTGTCCAGATTCTCCCATGTCAGTCAGTGTCTTCTGCACAAGACCCAAAGGTAATTGAGATGCCTCTCTTATGCTTCCTCTGTTTTCTTTCCTCAGCTCCAGGCCTGGAGGCAGAGTCCCCAGACCTGGGATCCCCTTCCAGGCCTCATGACAGCAACCTCAGGTCTCCATCTTACACCCGATTCCCATGCTGGCTAGGCTCCACAATACTGAAGGGTTGACCTAGCTACCCTGCCAAGGCTTTCTGCCTAGGGATTGGCCAGATTCCCTTAAGTATGAAGATCAGGACCTGCTACCCTCCACTCACTAAATTCCAGAAGCTTCTTCAAGTTTATCCAAAATGAAGGCTTACCAAATAGATATGAGCCCCTAATATTAATGAAGTAATTAATGGCATGTAATATGGTACTTCACGTCTGCCACGTCACCCCCCCGCTCCTTTCCCGAGTCATTGGTGCATCTACATATTACTGTGCAATCCAATAAGCTCCAGACAGTGGTGGCTCCAATCATTATTTTTTTTGCAGGTGATGTGCTAGTGCTTTCCTGGAACTCAAGTTGTGTGAAAAGCAGATACCTCACATTCGTCAGAAAATGACAAGTACATATACCTAAGAATAAAGTTAATCAAGTTTACTAAGGAAGAAGCATTGAGTGGAGGGCTTTTTGCTTATTTGTATATCTGCAGTGGACGTTTGCAGCCAGGGGGCCGATACTCAGTTCATACATGGGAGATACGGCAGTAGAGCTTAGGTGAGTGTTTCTTATAAAAATAAAGCATACCTGGAAACTTTCCAAAATTGATAAGGCTGGTATTGGGGTAGGAAATATGGAAGGGGAAAATAGTTGAACACATAGCACACTGCCCCAAAGTGAGAGCAATGGTTTAGAAACAGAGCGCCACTGGTCGGGCAGAGACAAGCAGGTCCAGGAAGTTTTGAAGGGGTTTAACTATGCCCAAGTAAATGGGGAAGTGAGTGGTGATGCAAGGAATCTCAATGGGCCAGTCCAAGCCCGAACATGTGCTGAAGGGATTACTATAAGGGTACTAGCAGCATTTTTGGGAGTGTTGTAGCATAACTGTGGGTAGGTGCAGTGTGGCAGCAGAAAACACTCCAGAGTCCAAGTGCAGAGAACAGAGATATATATTATAATTGAAGTCTGCCAATATACAATCCCAATGAGACCGCAGGCCAACCGGAAGCACTCACAGGATGTAACAGCGATGAGTAGTAGCAGGAGGTCCCAAGTGTGCTGACTGCATCTGTCTTCAGAGGCGGAATGTGGCCTGGTCGGTCTGTACCCAAGTGTGGAGTCTTCCAGTTTCAAGAAGGATGGCATGTCCCTGCACATTCCCTACTCCTCAGAAACCTAAGCGCTAAGCACTGTCCATGACAGATGGCTGACTTGTCCCAAATCTAGCCACATGCAAAATAGGCATTCAGCCTGGGAGCCAGGCTCTTAAATAGTCTCTGCCTGTCAAAAGATGGCCACCATAGTCACATGGGATGCCAGCATCCAATCAAATAGCTGCCCCCTCACCACTCAGAAAACCATAGAGGAACCAAGTTCCTCTTGACTTCCTCTCCCTCTCCAATGCTGATGCAGTCAAACGCCACCTGCAGTGGAGAATATAGACTGCACCTGCCTAAGCACCTATGACCCCTCTGGTGCCACCACTGGCTCCAGAGTTTGACCATAGTGCCCATTGCAGTTTGTAATCCAACAGACCAGGTTAGGCTAGCCCCCCTTCTTCTTCTGCAATATAAGTCTTTGTGTGGACAATTGTACAGAGTATTGTGAACATTACTCATCTATGTCAAAGGACACTGGAGTGGGAGGCAGGAAGCATCATTTGCAATTAGAGAAAAAGGTGACCCAAGGCATTTCCAAGCAAGAATCAGATAACGATCGTATGGGGGTAGAGAACTATGAAGAGTAAAAAAAAAAAATAGTGTAAGACTTCAATTAAGCTTTAATAACGACTAAATATGAGATCAATATACACTCCCTTGAAGTCAACTCATGTGTGGTTTTTGGATATTTTCCTGAACTTTCTCTGTAAACATTAAATAGGTCGTCTATAATGGGAGGTCAGCGGTGTGTGTTCTAGCCAGAATTTAGTTTCAGAACTAGTACAAAGCTTAATTTATGTCCTAAATGTTAGAAAGTCTCAGAAAGGAGGGTGAAACAACTAGCTGAAGCTGACATACAGATTATAGAAATCTGACTGGGTACAAGGTCGGTGTATGAAAAAAATGGTTTCAAGGTCACATAAATTTTCAAAGATCATGATGTATTGCCAGAAGTTGAACAAGAGGTTGAATAGTTTGAGAAAGTGACTGAAACCCGGCAAACTGGAAGTCATTTACCTTGAACACACAGAAAAAAAAGAAAATAAAATAAATACAATTTACAAACGAATGTAAGGTCATTGCTTCGGAGGAATAAAGTGATGTCTACATTAAGACCGCCTCATTATGGAGTTAGTGGAAATAAGCTGTGAATATATGTAGAGATTAGCAAATAATGAAAAATCCACTCCACCAGCAATTTGTCCAATCCACTCCCATCAATGTAATCACGGAGTTCTAATCCAATGGATTGACGCTAATTAATACCATCGGTTTTACTTTTTTTATGTTACTTTTAAGAAAGGGGTCATCTGCCTAAATCGTTTGAGCTCAACACGTAAAACACATGCAAAAGTATCCCTATGACTGGAGGAAGTGAGCATGCAGATCCCGTATTCCATTTAGGATAGATAGATAGATAGATAGATGATAGATCACAGGAAAAAGTCAATAAAATACAAATATGCTGTTAATGACATTAGAAAAAAAAATTGGGTCTCCAACGTGTGTGGATGTTTCTGCAATATGTAAAAGTATTAGAATAGTGTTTACATTTCAGGATGGGGTGCCTTAAAGCGATGCTAAACATTCCCTTTTTTGCCTTTAAAATAACAAACATGTCATACTTACCTCCTCTGTGCAAGGGTTTTGCAGAGAGTGGCCCCGATCCTCCTTTTCTGGGGTCCCCCAGTGGCACTCCTGGCTACTCCTCATCGAGTGCCCCGTCAGGGAAGAGCTCTCCCTGGGGGCACTCATGTGGATGCGCACGCGTGTCCTGTTACTGCGTCCATTGATACAGACAACAGGATTCGTTCCGCGTCGCTGGACTTGATTAACAGCACAGAAGCCAATGGTTCCCCTGCTATCAATCTATCCAATCAGGACTTGAGACACTGGCTGGAGTTGCTAGGCTTGTCCCTGGCGCGGGAACGATCGGGCTCAGGTAAGTAAATGGGGGGTCTGGGGGCAGCTGCAACAAAAAAAGTTTTTTTCACCTTGATGCATAGAATGATCTTTCATCATCCAAAAGAGCTTTCTTTTGGTGGTGTTTAATCACCACTGGGTTTTGTTTTGTTTTTTTTGCTAAATAAACTAATAAAAACGAAGATTTTGAAAAAAAAAAAATAATGTCATAGTTTGTTATAAAATTTTGCAAACACGTAATTTCTCTCCTTCACTGATGTGCGCTAATGAGGCAGCACTGATGGGCACTGATAGGCTGCACCGATGGGCACTGATAGGCTGCACTGATGGGCACTGATAGCCTTTACTGATGAGGACTGAAGAAGAGGCACTGATAGGCAGCACTGATGGGCACTGATACGTGGCACTAATGTTTAAAG
Source organism: Glandirana rugosa (assembly GCA_018402905.1). NCBI lineage: Eukaryota > Metazoa > Chordata > Amphibia > Anura > Ranidae > Glandirana > Glandirana rugosa. Next base: position 2,060,891 of record BLSH010330950.1, on the reverse strand, counting down.
AAGAGATGAAAGGAGTCCAGTAAAAAGTTAATTATACAGTTGCTTTATTGACAGTAGTAGAACACGGTAAAGCTAACACGTTTTGGGGGAAACATAGACTCCCCCTTCTTCAGAGCTGCTTTAATGCATTAAAGGATGTGGGGTTGTACCCGGACTAGTATTTTTGTGACACTGAGACCTCCTCTGTTGCCACTATACTTCCTCGTGGCACTAATGGGCACTGATGGTCACTGATAGGTAGTACTGATAGACAACACTGATGGGCACAGCTAGACAGCACTGATGGGCGATGGTAGGCGGCACTGATGGGCACTGGTAGGCAATACTGATAGGTGACATTGATGAGGAGACACTGATGGACATATATTGGCAGCAGTGGTAGGCACTGATTGGTAGCAGTGGTGGGCACTGATTGGCAGCAGTAATGGGCACTGATTGGCAACAATGGTGGGCACTGATTGGCAGCAGTGGTGGGCACTAATTGGCAGCACTTTCGCAGAAGCCAATTATCGGCTCTTTGCTCCTCTCCTCCACACGCTGATAGCGTGAGAAGGAGCGGTGTAGAGAGCCAGTAACCAGCTTCTGTTGACAACATGGTCAGTTATGATTGGACACAGCTGATCATATGTAAAGGAGTCGCTGATTGGATCTTTACCTCAGTCTGTGTTCGGCAGTGTCCAGAGGACGCTGCGAGCGCGCCGCCCGTCATTTGGCTATAGCGCAGTCATCAAGTGGTTAAAGCATGCCTTGAGAATGTCCATAATTTTGGAGGGTGCCTTGACTAAAAAAAGGTTGAGAAACACTGGTCTACAGCAATGTTTCTCACCTCCAGTCCTCAAGGCGCCCCAACAGGTCATGTTTTCAGGATTTCCCTCAAATTAAACGACTGTGGTAGTTACTAAGGCAGTGAAACTGATCAAATCACCTGTGCAATATAATGGAAAGCCTGGAGTTGAGAAACACTGGTCTATAGCATGAAAATTCAGTCACAATGACCCCTGGGGTGGGATGACTTTTGCACAACATACCTGAACCAGAACTTGCAGAATGTTTGCAAAGAAAGTTGATCTGGAGTCATACAGTATGGACTTACTGCTATTGTACAACAAATTGTTGAAGCCTGGCAAGTGTAGCAATATCTTAGCAAGTCATTTTCAAACTTGCAGCACAGGCTATGCTCCGAGCAAAACCAGAAAACTAACCATGCTCGGATGGATGTGCTCCCAAGCCTAGTATGGTCAGCTTGCAATAGGAAAGCAGGGGGACTATCAGGATCAGAGGTATTTCACACAAAGGAAGCAATACAAAGAGAACAGGATACTTTTTCATATAAGTACATAGTACAGCAGCCACATATCAGGAATATGATAAATGTTGTTTTTTTTTTTTAAATTCTATTCTATTCATTCTATTGCTTTCTGTGTCCCTATTGGGTGAGAATTACTTTATTTGCACTGATGACCATGGTCACTCAGACTGAAAGGGTGAGAAAATTATAAATTTTGAGTTGTCACTAGAACAGGAGCTGAAGAGGAATCTCCCAATGGGGACAGCTGTTCCAGTTAGACATTGCACTGCCAAAAAATGTGTTCGTTTCATTCAGTTTTTTTTTTTTTTTTCGTTTTTCAGGTCATTCGTTATGATCGCAATTTGTAAATTCGAACATTCGCACATTCTTGAATTCCTAAATTCGTACATTCGTACATTCTTGTTTTCCTGAATTTGTACATTCGTGAATTAGAAAATTTATAGTTTCGTAAATTCGCAAATTCCGAAAATACGAAACTAAGAAAGAAAATCTGAAAATTCGAAATAATATCTAACTTACTAATAATAATGACTATTAAATTATAGGTATTGGAATGTCCTTTCAAACTTGGCTGTTAGTGAACGTAATGAATACGAATGTATCTAAAGTTACGAATTATCCAAAATAACAAATGCCGCATCTAAACAAGTGGAACAGAAGGAATTAATAATAAATAATAATAATAAAAAGTTATTATTATTGTTATTTATTATTATTAATTAGTTACATTCCATTTGTTTAGATATGGAATTTGTTATTTCGGATAATTCTTAACTTTGGATAAATTCGTATTCATTACGTTCACTAACAGCCAAGTTTGAAAGGAAATTCCAATACCTATAATTTATTAATAATAGTTAAGTTATTATTAGTTAGTTTTTTGAGTTAGTTGCACTGAGCTCATTTGGTCCTAAATTTGATTACATTTTGATCGATCAGATTATGAGATTGGCTGTTGGAAACAGAGATTTGACTGATAATTACCGATCATAGCTATTGAACAAATTCCACTTCCCTGTGTGTCACATAATTGTGTGGTCAACTATCAATTGATTGTTCCTCAGGAGAGATTGATCGTGAACGAATGATTATTTATCGAAGAATGTATGGCCACCATTAGAGGGGGTTTTTACTTTTTTTGGAGAAATCTCTTCTCTCCTTTTGTTATCTCTTAAGATAGGAAAAGACAGCAAAAAAGAGAAAAAATTGAGAGGGGATTAAACCATTCCCTACTTATACCTCAACTTAAAGGTGAACTCAGGGCAAATGTAAAAGTTCAAGGTAATGAAGCTCTATAATCCTTAATACATCACGTCCAAAGACGTCCTTGCCTTCAAGTGGTGATATCTGAATGATGCCGGCACCTACAGGCATTATTCAGATATCATTTTTATCCGCCGGCGATTCTCTGCACCATAAGAACGATCATAGCATGCAGTTCAGCCACTTGATCGTTCTTATCGGCAACGGAAGGTGACGCCCCCCCTCCCGCCGCCCTCCGGTGCTTCTCTGATGGCACCGGCGGCCTGGAGAACAGATCGTTGCTGGCGGAAGTTGAGCGCAAAGATGACTGATGACCAGATGGTCACCAGTCATCTCTATGCACCTCGGAGGCCCGGGTGTGACGTGACGTCCAGGTCACGTGGCGTAAACAATGCCGTGAACTCGGCTGAAAAGACCGAGATCGCTGTTTTTTTTTCTGATCTCGGTCTTTCCAGCCTAGAGGAGAGATGTGGGGTCTTATTGACCCCATATCTCCCCATAAAGAGTACCTGTCATGCAATATTCCTATTACAGGGGATGTTTACATTCCTTGTAATAGGAATAAAAGTGATAAAAAAAAAAAATTTAAGAGAAAGTGTAAAAATAAAATAAATAAAAAAAAAAAATTGAAAGCGACCCGTCCCCGCGAGCTCGCGCACAGAAGCGAACGCACACGTAAGTCGCGCCCGCATATGTAAACGGTGTTCAACGGTGTTCAAATCACACATGTGAGGTATTGCCATGTGCGTTAGAGCGAGAGCAATAATTCTAGCCCAAGACCTCTTCTGTAACTCTAAACATGTAACCAGTAAAAAATTTTAAAGCATCGCCTATGGAGATTTTTAAGTACCAAAGCTTGGCACCATTTTCTGAGTGGGCGCAATTTTCAAGCATGACATGTTGGGTATCTATTTACTCAGCATAACATCATCTTTCACAATATACAAAAAAATTGGGCTAACTTTACTGTTCTGTTTTTTTTTTAATTCATGAAATCTTTTTTTTTTCAAAAAAAAAGCGTTTAAAAAATTGCTGCGCAAATACCGCATGACATAAAAAGTTGCAATGACCGCCATTTTATTCCTTAAGATCTCTGCTAAAAAATATATATATATATATAATGTTTGGGGGTTCTGAGCAATTTTCTAGCAAAAAAACGATGATTATTACATGTAGGAGAGAAATGTCAGAATTGGCCTGGTGGTGAAGTGGTTAAATGTCTACATCCACACATAAACAGTGATAAACAGTTAATTTATATTATATATTTACATATATTATGTACATACATTATATATTATTCTATTACCATTACATTAGACTTGGTATCAGACACTTGGAGTCCTGTACAGCAGAGCTGAAGTGTGAGAGGAAGAAGTATCACAAGTTAATGAGCCGACAAGATGCATGCTGACAGGTGGAGAAAGCAGAGTGACATGGAGGTGCGTTTCCATTGAAGAAAAAAGCATCCAGGAGCCACTGGGACTTTGGTGTGAGATCATACAAAGTAGTCCGATGACAAAAACAGTCGACGTGCACTGCTAAAAAAAATTGTTAGTTTTCGTTTTATTCTGTTTTTTTTTTTGTTTTTTGTTTTTTTTTCAGGTCATTCGTTATGATCAAAATTCATAAATTTGTAAATCTGAAAAATCAAAGGAACGAAAATCCAAAAATATGAACGAAAATCCAAAAATTTAAAAAACCAAACATTCAAAAATCCAAAAGAATAACTAACTAATAATAACTATTACTAACTATTAAATTATAGTTATTGGAATTTCCTTTCAAATTTGGCTGTTGGTGAACATGAATTTATTTGAAGTTACGAATTATCTGAAACAATGAATGCAGCAAATGAATGGAACGTAAAGAATTCATAATAATAAAAAGATTTATTATTATTAATTTGTTACGTTTCATTCGTTTAGATGCGGCATTCGTTATTTTGGATAATTCGTAATTTCGGATAAATTTGTATTCGTTACGTTCCCTAACAGCCAAATTTGAAAGGAAATTCCAATACCTATAATTTAATAGTTAGTAATAGTTATTATTAGTTAGTTAGTTATTATTTAGAATTTTTGGATTTTCGGATGTTTTGATTTTTGTTCTTATTTACGGATTTTCGTTCTTTTGAATTTTCAGATTTTCCTTCTTATTTTTGGATTTTCGGATCTTGGGATTTTGGAATTTTCGAATTTACGAATTTTAAAATTTTCGAATTTAGGAAAAAAAAAATTCTGAATTAACAAATTTGTTGAATTTTATCGAAAAACAAATTCGGAACAAAACGAATAGCACATGCTTAACGACTCAGGTTAGGCTGCTCACAACCAATAAGGCTACCCTCCAGTGGATACCCCTCCCCCCAGTTTACCAGAAAAAAAACATGCACCAATGGAAGAACAAAGGATAAAAAGAGTCCAAATTAATTTATTAGTGTGTACTAAAAAAAAAAAGCCAATTTAGTACAACGCCAATTTCAGGAGTCAGCCCCTCTCCCCTCTCAGTACAAAGAAAAAATAGTCCTACCCTTCCCCTATCCTTGCTAGCAGTGGTGAAACGCGTCAAGGAAGGTTGGTTTCAGGTGGAGACATCAATGTTTGTAGTCTTTTTTTGACAAATTAAATACAGAAAGAAAAGCCATGAACCTTAAAGTGTTAATAAACCCACAACAGTAAAATCAGTCTGTATATGCAGTAAAGCATGCTTGTTATACTCACCTTGGAACCTAAGGGGTTAATCCACTGCATTGTGTAAAAAGGCTGCTTGATCCTGTCTTCTCTGATCCTCCCCTTCTTTCACAGTCCCCAATCCATCTCCTGGGGGGAGGGCGCATGTGATCAGCACAGGGCCAATCAGCACTGCCCAAACAGAGGGCCAGGGATCATGCAGCATTATAGGACAATCAGAAGAGAATGACAAGCTTTAACCAGTGCTTGGCTGGACGCTGATAGAAGTCACAAGACTGCTATGTATTGCTGGTGAGAAAAGGTATTTAGCAGTTCATATTTACTAAAATAATTGCATTTCCATGTTCTGTGTACTGTGGGAGACCAGATATAGTGAATGCAGGCTCCTGTGTTTAGTAACACTTTAAGGCTTTATTCACACAAGTCCCACATGGTACCCATTCAGATCGGTGTGACTTAAGTCGTAGCAATTTTGAAAAGATGCCTGCACTACTTTGGTGCAACTTCTGATGCGACTTAGGTCCAATGAGTGTAAAAGTCACATCAAAGTCACGCTCCGAAGTCACGTGGAAAATCATGTCACATTGGAGTCACAGTAATGTGAATGGACTCTGAATTAACACAAAATACAGCTTTCCTGTGTGAATCTATGAAGAGAAGCTAATTGCTGGACCAGCAGTATCTGCTCAGGCTCAGTATGTGACCCCTGTACCACATTGGCTGTTTTTTTAGTACAAACTAATAAATTAATTTGGACTCTTTATCTTTTGGTCTGGAGATGACTTTATCATTGTGCTGCATCCCATTCTGCTAGTCACAGGAGAGCAGCCATCAGAAATTTTGGGGCCCCTTACACAGCTTTAGGCCTGCCCCCCCCCCAGACTTGACTGCCAACATTTTCCAGGGCCGGCCCACTGGCTGTACCACCAAATTCAACAGCCACATATATTCAACAAAGAGAACGCCCAATCCAGCAAAGAGAGATCCCCAAATAGCAAAGAGACAGCCCAATTCAGCAAAGAGACATCCCCATATAAGAGAAACGATCTAACCCGATAGAGAAACGACCTAAACCGACGGAGAAACGATATACCCCTACAGAGAAACGACCTAACCCTACAGAGGAACGATATACCCCTACAGAGAAACGACTTAACCCGACAGAGAAACGATAAACCCCTAGAGAGAAA